>OY744518.1:204786600-204804100 GCA_963556195.1 Sepiola atlantica
TAGTTTCAATCACCACAAAACCACATTCACTCTATGGACTAACCTACTTTAAATGACAGCAGGTGTTTTGATGATTTTTATTTACAAAAGATATATAAAATGTGTATGATGTTTGGAGTGGGAGAACAAAGAAGCCTTAAAAAATTCCCCCAAAATAGATCAAAATAAAAGCGATAGAAAAATAACGAATAAAATAAAATGCTAATTATGGTAAGTTAGTAGGACCCTCCCATCCTATCTAAGGTATGAACTGCTCGCTGTCTTCCGGTAAGACCGAAAGCAAGAGAGTCGTCTCCTAAGTGTGAGTGGGCGTTGCCTACGAGACAAAAGAAATACAGGGATGGGTTCTTTAGGGAGTGTGGTATCCTCCAGGATAAATACCATTAGGGCGGGTCAGGGATAAAGTAAATCGGGAAGCCGGAATCCTGGAGGAGTTCTGACACCTAAAATAAAGATAGGAGCACAGGACTCATTTGTACTACTAGCTAGAGGGACTGATCCAACACTTGGATATTAAGAAAAGGGTCAAAATGAAACACCTAAGGTCGATGTGTGCCATGCTTAGGCAGGGAACACGAACTCAAGTCTATTTTGTATGAACACGCATAAACTAGCTGTGTGTATCCACCTACTTTTAAATAGTGAGGTAGACAACCTCCTTCTATCAAATTTAATTTTGATTTTAAGCTGATGCTTAAAATACGAAATATAATCGTAACGATAAGGCGGCGCCTCTCCATGCCCTATTTCTAAGCGTGAAATCTACACTACGAGTCTAGCTACGGCTAAAATCGCAAGAAACACCATTCGTTTCTCCCTGGTCCACAAGAGATCCATGTTGAAGACTACGAATGCTAAATCCAGGCATGTCACCACTCGGGAACGATGCGAGCCGTCCCCTCGTTGAAATACATCCAGTATTCACGAAGCTTGCAGCAGTTGAAAAAGGCGTGCTCGGCCGTTTCAATTTCATCTTCCTTGCAGCGTGGACAAAAAGGAGTTATTTCCATATCAATACTGAAGCGTATGCCATTGAGGAGTACCACATTTCGAACCAATCGCCAGGTTAGAAAAAACTCAGTATTGTTAACATGGCTCCGAACTGGCGCCCAATTCCACTGAGAGCAAACTTTCTCCTCCGACAATCCAAGTCACCCCCCAAGTGGATCTAAACCGATCCCCACCACTAATTCCCGATATAGTGTTTTCCTAGACCAGGCGAAGTCACTGGACGCCGGATGCACTCTGAGCGCAGCTCGGCATTCGTTGAAGAACTGCAATTGACCCCTTGGTTTACGACGGCATTCGGCCAAGTGGTCAGGGATGAGGTTGGGAAAAGCCTTCTCAACTGCAGGGCCAAACGCAGACTCCTCTGTCAAAGTTCTACTCAGGAATGTTAACCTCTCGGCATATAAATGGCTCGCCAAGTCGGGCATTCCCAAGCCCCCCACATCAGGACGTTGAGTACAGACCTGTCTACAGACTAGCGGCTTCTTCTTCTCCCAAGCGAGAAAGGAAAACTTGTCAAAGCCACCAGGTGGTCCGCAGGAAGAGGTAGTACAGCCAATCGGTAAAGGATAGGAGGAAAGAGATACATGGCGCACGCCTTAGCTTGACCTTTAAGGGAAAGCCCTCTTCGAAGCCAAATCCTTACAGACGCTTCGACCTTAGACTGTAGTTCTGACGAATTCTTTTAAAGCTGGAGGCCTGGTCCGAACCACACGCCAAGGATCCGAACCAGGAAATCTGACCAGTGTAAAAGGCCCGGCAGTGCAGCCGCGCCACTCCAGGCAGCCAACCTTAGGCCATTGGATTTGCTAAGGTTGACCACGGCCCCTCTAACCTCTTCATACCTTTTGTGTGTCTTAGTTACCGCGAAAATGTCTAAGTGTGATCATGGTTGTTGAAATTGTTTGTCAGTAATTTTGTTCTTAATGGGGTTGTTTTTGAGACAAGTTGGATTCCTCAGTTGCTTATTAAGCAATGTGTAAATAAATAGTATATATATATAATTATTTATAAAAATATTTTTCTAAATTAACCCATATACACAGACAATCCCTGCCCGTCACATGGTTTGAACCCCAGTATGAAAGTCATATTTAACTCAGTAGTCGGAGTGCATTGTCTGGAAATGGGGGAGTAAATTAATGTCTTAATAGCAAATTCGACGGCCATGCGCAAGCCGTCGAGAGCACTCAATAGGCCAGGCCTAGAGTGTTGCATTATGCTGTAAATGACGGCCTGTTGTCAACTTACTTAAAGTGTTCCATCTAGCGAGAACTTTGAATAATTATTTATACATAATATTTTTCGAAATATAACAATTATAAAATTAAATGAATGATGAGAATAAAAATTGAAAAAAGGACAATATTGATTGAATCATCAAGTAGTTTAAACAAGGAATATATCAATAAACTTTTTTTTCTTTCCTTAACCCATGTATTTTCAAAAATGCAAGCTTTTATCATCAGGGGAGATCATCGGGATAAATCAGTAAAAATTATATTACTGTTAGCACAAGTTTGAAAATATAAAAAAAATCTATAAAAATACAAAATTACATTAAAAAATTTGAGCAAAGAAACTACACATCGATGGAAAAATGTAACATTTCCAAAAAAGGTAAATCCAAGATATTATGAACGTCAAGCAAGTAAATATAGCAGAAAGTGTTCCAGAAGTTTGAATAATAAAGGGGTACAAATCTGATGCTGAAGTTCATTGGTCAAAAAATTTGCGACTCATCAGAGAAGAATATAAGAGTATAAGTCTCCAAATAAAACTCACAATATACATAAATCAATCAGTACGGTAATTTGACTTCCTTGGGTCAGTAAAAAGTGGGATTAAACGACCAAATTCAGAATTGATGTGGATTTTATTTATTTTATCCGTTTTTTAATTCTTCTATGAGAATAAGCTGCTTCAACTTTTCGTAGCTAGTTTTCGGCGTGTTCCCACACGTTCCATCTGTCGAAGAACATTTATTTTTACCCGAGGAACTCTGTATAGGTTTGAGCTTCTGTTTTTTTTTTGATAATTTCGAAACTTTTGCCTATGCGCTTCGGACATGAATCCGTATGCCTTCAATATGGCATCTCTGACAGTATCGCGATTGACAGCCACACAAAACAGTACGATCAGAACAATGTCTAAATCGATGCACTCCAATCAATGGCTTACTTTGACGTCCGCACAAATACAGCACGCGGTCACGAAATAATAATAAAAAAATTATTTTACGTGTGATCATGTTGACACACCGGTTCCTGTTAGATCACCAAAGTTAAGTGACGTTGAGCCTGGCCAGTACTAAAATGGGTGACCATTTGCGAATACCAGCTGCTACCCCACCCTATAAACCGGTATTGTCCGGGCCTTCGGGTCGAGATTTAAGCCGGTCTATCGGTTGTCTGTCCTGTGCAGTTCTAGGAGGTGCACCTTCCCAGGCTTTGCCTTCTCACTCTTTGAGAAGGGGTTAATTTATTGCTAATCGCCTGGGACGGCCCTACCGGGGAATGCCGACGGGGCTGCCCAGGCAATTTTCAAATGACCAGAGCGCTCAAATTTTCGAGCCGTTGGTTTTTTTCCCACTTTCCCGACCTTGTGTCACATCTTACCTTGTGGGAGCAAGATAAATAGAACCAGGTGCTGTATTTGGCCTGGAGAGGACATGGGCTTCACCAGGTTCTATCATGCCAACTGAAAAGTTATGATAGATGGAGTATCTGCCTGACTCCTTGACAACGTCCATTGATGGATGGTAACTGTGGCTTTTCAAATCGGCAGAGTCTCTGCCATTTTTGAGGATGGCTTTGCTTTCTGTCCATCTGAGGTATTGTCCTGTGCAGTTCTAGGAAGTCCACCCTCCCAGGCTTTTCCTTCTCACCCTTTTAGAAGAGGTTAGTTTATTGCTAATTACCTGAGGTGCCCCTACAAGAGAATGCTGATGGGGCTGCCGAGGTAATTTTTGTTCGGTCAGAGTGCTCTTTCTCTTGGACGCTGGTTTCAAATCCCACTTTCCCGACTTTGTGTCACATTTTTCCACCGTAGGGAGGGAGATAAATGCATTCACATGTAACTGTGAACTCTAACCAATGAGAAGGATTCTTAACCAATGAGAAGGATTCCCGCTTGTTTGAAACAGATTTTCTTTGCAAGCCTATGTGAACTAAATGATTCCAATATAAACAGTCATTCGATAAGCAAAAAACGACAAAGAGACACAGAAAGAGAACTGAACACATTTATGCGTTAATTCTACGTGAAGATGACGATAACAATAACAACAGAAGGAAGCGCCTAACAAACAAGGTAAATACACACGCACAAGATAGAACTTTGAACAAACACATACATATTTCTAATGTTGTGCCTTCTTCTCAAGACGTGGCTGCTCGACCCTCCCTCAGTATCCATACTGTTACACACACACACACACACATGCACACACGCACACACACACACACACATGCAACTTCTCACGCACAAACCCAACACATCACAACCAAATACAAGGACAAACTCTAACCTTCAATTCTCTTTGATACACGTGTATATTTTCTCCTGAGTGCATAAATATGAGTTTATTAATGTTATTAATGTTTCTTTTGCAGTGATTCTCTCTACCAACTTTTAAAAAGTATTTCTCGTCGCATTTCCTTGTAGTGAGTAGATAGCTGCCTTTTCCCTGCACACATCTCAACACATTTATGGTGCACACCGACCTGAAGTTTTATCAGACCTCATCCCAGTTAGCAAAGTCTCTTAGCTAGTGGTACAAATGAGCCCTGCCCCCCTTTTTTTATCCACTTAGAAACTCTTACTTGTTTTTTGCTCTTGAAACAACCCAGAAAACAGTGAGCAGCTCATACCTAGATAGATTTGGGAAGGGTCTTACTAACCACCACACTTAGCATTTTATTTTTCAGAAATCTCTGTTGTTTTTTACCCCCCCCCCGATGAATTTGTAGATATTTTTTTTTGTAAATAAAAATCGTCAAACCATTGGGGATAATGTTAAGTAGATTTTACCCATAGAGTGAATGTGGTATTTTGGTGACTGAAACTAGTTTAAAGAATAGATCTAGAGGACGACAGCTGTCCTCCCTCCCACCCCACCTAATTTTGGCCTTCTGCCACATCTTATTCTATAAAGAAAATTTTCTATACTGTGAACTTTTTCGTAAAATTTTAAAGATAAATAAAATCCCGTGAATGTTGTAATCCTAAAAGAATTCAAAACAACTTATTATTGCATACAAACATCTCTATTAAGCCACAATCTGCACATGCATGCTACATCTGGGCTGGTGCACCAATCACTAGCCTCTCCATCTTGGACAGGGTGCAAGAAAGAATCTCTAACCTAAAAGATTATGGCTGGGGGTAGTTCTTGAACAAAGGGTTTAAACCCATGTGGGGTCCCCCGACCAAAGGTTGTGGGTCCCCCGACCAAAGGTTGTGGGAGGGATGCCTTTGTAGCAGCATATTATTCCCACTGTTCGATGTGGGCCGATCACGTGTGGATATAATTAACAGAATAAAACAAACCAAAGGAAGAAAAAATATTATCCTCTAATAATTAATTAATTGGTCAGACCTTCTGACGATAATAGCGTTATCTTTGAAAAGCTATGGCTTAAATGTATTTTTGTATGTGCATTCCTTGTTTTAGCACTTCATGAATAAATGAATCTGTAAACTATACAAATTTTATTCACTTCATCACTCCATTATATATATATATATATATATATATATATATATATATATATATATATATATATATATATATATATATAGCCGGTTGTGGGAGAGATGCCTTTATAGCAGCATGTCATTCCCACTGTTCGAAGTGGCCCGACCACGTGTGGATATAATTAACAGAATAAAACAAACAAAGGGAAGAAAGAGAACATTATTATAATATATGAAATTATATTAGAAAGAAAGGAAGGAATAATAAAGCTAACACGCAAGAATGGTATTTTGTAAAATCACAATTAGAGTAAAACATTTGTTAAAACAAAACAATTTATTTGACTGAGACATTTCGTAAAGCAATCAGTTACAGAGTTCATATTTTTAAGGAGTGAAAAGTTCTGTTTGTACGAACGTGTACGAGTGAAATGTTCGGTTTGTTTAAGTTCATGTTTGTACGAATGTGTATATGCGAGCGTGTTTGATGTATTTTTGTGGCAATTGTAATGGGCGTGTGTTTGAAAGAATAGTTCGTTATTCGTGGTAGGAATTAAAAGAGATTACCTACTTTTTGACTTTTGCATCCCCCACCTCCTCGGTCGAGCCGGTGGGGGTGGGGGGTGGGGGCGTGTCGACGATCTCCTCTGTGTGTGTTCGTCCGGAAAGCAGAAGAAAAAAGAAAGCGAAAACCGAGTATGTGACATATTTTATAGGGAGTCAAATCACGCGTGGTCAAGCTGCCCTGTTGGTCCCTGATTGGCCGGAATCTTCGGCCAACGTTCTTTCACGAGATCACCTCTTCTTCTCTATCTCAGAGACGAAGAAGGGCTGAGCAAAGAAAGAAAGAAAAGAAGTTGCAATAAATATCCCTTGGTCGGTAGTAGCGTCTGCTACAAGATCACGCACTGCCTGCCAACCTCCAGTCCTTGTAACATCGTCGCAGCTTTGCAGCCCTATGCTTGCTTTACAAGTACTTCCACGGAATGTGCTCCAATGAACTAACTGCACTTGTACCCACTCAACAAAAATGCCTCCGACCTACCCGACTAGCAGCAAGATCCCACCTATCCACTGTGGAGTTACCCAGATCGAAAAACCTTCTGTTCTAATAGCTTCTTTCCTCCCCAGACTGCTTGCTTTTGGAATTCCCTCCCTGCTCCCCGTTTCCCTGACCGTACAAATATGCAGAAATTTAAATGTAATGTGAATAAACGTATTGCTGCCTAACAATACACTTATGCTGCCCCCTATGAATTTGGGTATTATCACAGTAGCCCCTTACGTTTCAGTGGCCATATGTCTTGTTTGGGAGTGAATGGGGAAAAAAATTAAATGTTTTATTTTTAACCCACTAAGTTATAGCAATTTGAATCAAACACATGATTAAAAACAACTCATCACGTTAATCTTTTAATACGGCCAATGTAAATAAACGATGCAGGACGGAAGGGAAATAACTCTGTTCATAATTTTCTACAAGGGAAATAACCATGTTCACAATTTTCTACAAGGGAAAAAACTTTGTTAACAATTTTTCTACAAGGGAAATAACTCTCCCCTCTTGACATTTTTTGGCCGAAGTCAATGTGTAGTATCTGTTCCGATGGATGCTACACCGTCTTAGCTTTCGGCCCTTGATTCCGCCGGTATGAGGGTATTGTCCTGTGCAGTTCTAAGAGGTCCACCCTTCCAGGTTTTGCCTTTTCACCCTTTGAGAAGGGTTTAGTTCATTGCTAATCGCCTGAGGCGGCCCTATCGGGTAATGTCGACAGGTTTGCCCAGTCATTTTTTGTGGGCCAGAGTGTTCTTCCTCTAGGGCGCTGGCTTTTCAATCTCACTGTCCGACCTTGTGTCACATCTTACCGCTGTGGAAGAGAGATAAAAATAATAAAAAAAAATAAAAACGAAATTTGCATTTTTTTTTTAGAAGCAGGGTTATTTCCCTTGGACATATTATAAACAGAGTTATTTCCCTTTCACACTGCACCATAACAGATCCAATGTCTAGCTGAAATCAAAGTATAGTATCACTTCTGTCCTCAGTCAGAGAAGAAGCGATCTTTCTTGACTAGAGAATTTTCATTTGTTCTCGTGGGGGAGGCAAGTAAATAGGGATGAGATGTTTTTTTCACCATTTCATGTGTCCAATTCAAATTGCTATAACTTTCAATTTTTTTTTCAAGAAAACATGAAATAAATGGTTTTATGCAAAAAATTAAGATTCCCCTTAATCGAAGTAAAATTTATTTCTAACGAAAATAAAACAATAATTTCTTTTGTTCTAGTGTATTTGGATGCTGTCCGCGGTTTGCTGTGTTTGGCCATAATCTTCATGTCAGCTCCGTTGGTTGTTTTGCCCATCTACATGTACCTGGCCGGTGGCGACTATTATCGGCGGACGATGTCCTCTGCCGCTGTCCTTGCACTGCTTTCTGGTAAGTTCACTGCACACACACTCGACATAAATACAGTAGACCAACTCGACAATCAGCAAAATCCCATCCATTCACTGTGGAGGTCCCCAGATGCCGGAGAGCTGTCTACTCCAATAGCTTCTTTCCTCGTACTGCCGGTCTCTGGAACTCACTCCCTGCTCCCTGTTTCCCCGACTGTACCGACATGTAGAGGTTTAAGACTAATGTAAACATACATCTCGCTACACAGCTCCCAACTTAGGATGACATCCAAAACTTACACCCTAATTCTCAGTAACCCCTTACGTCTACAGTGGCGGCCTGCCTTGTTTGGGGTGAAATATCTAAAAAAAAAAACAAAATACAAAAAAAAAAACTTACACACGCTATTGATGTAACTATTCTGAATGACTACGGCCTCAATAGAGCCGAACACAAACAAAATAACAAAATATCAGAACCTCAAGAATGATTTAAAAACAACATGGTCTCTGAAAGAAATAAACATTATACCAGTTGGGCAACTAGTCTAATTAAAAAAACAAACTTATAAAATACTTTAACAAAATCCCTGAAAAACCAAGCTGTACTCAAGTACAGATAGCAGCCCTAAAAGGGACAACGTCTATCCTTAAAACAACCCTCGGATATAAATTTAAATCATAAGGAAATCAAGTGTTAGCTTCCTTGATCTCTTCAAACTAACCAAAGTAAAGTAAAAAAAAGAGAAAAAACTTTTGGACTAGAGGAAGCGAGTAACGAACCTAGTTGAAGTCGGTGTCCATAATAATTCTGGCCTAAACAGTGTCCATAATAATACTGGCCTAAACAGTGTCCATAATAATACTGGCCTAAACAGTGTCCATAATAATGCTGACTTAAACAGAGTCAAGAAGGAGAAGAGAACTAAATACCAAGGTCTTATGACATGAAAAGAAACTGAAACCATGGGAAAATTTCAATCATTCCAATAATCATAGAAGCTACTGGGCTTATTAAAAAGAACTTTAAAAAACTACCTGGCGAATATACTCGGTGAACCAAGAGCAAGAGAGATCCAAACAATTGCATTTAAAGGGGCGGTGATGCTCCTAAAATATCTATCGGTCGGAGTCTTGGAAATAGTAGGTGAATGTCTGGCATCCGGTAGGATGCCCCATCTCCAATAAAAAACAAAGAGAAAAGAAAATTGAAAAGAGAGAAAGTTTGAATGCCTACTAGACACTATCCTCGACTGTCTTTTGTCTCTCTGTACAGGGGTTTGTCAGGATACCCTGACATGAGGATACTTTGCCCTATAAGTAAACCCTGACCAAATATTCAAAATAACATAGTATTCAAAGACTAAATAAGATCTCGACACGGCTACACACTTGCTCATATAAGGAATGGTGCACTTTCGCCTAGTGATGCTACATCCAATATCCGAACATATCCGAAGTCGGTGTACGGAAAAGTTGTTGATAAAACAGATGCATCTGGCGATTGTCAAAAGATAAGACAATTATCGGATGACCAAAAAGTTATTTGGAAATAAAATAAAACTCACAACCAGACAAACACCTGCACAGGAAGAGGCAACTATCGGATGACATGAAGGTCAGTTTTGATAAGAAACACTGTACTAAAACATGAAACACCTGCATAGACTGATCAATTGTCATAATGTAAAATTATGTTGACAAAAAGATATACACCTGCAGTTGAATCACTTAAACAGTAAGAACCCAATATCAAAAGAAAGAGATATGTCGGAAGGGTTAAAGGCCAGTTTACCAGGTGTAATAGTATCATTCCAAGAAAAGATAGACAGATTTGTCGAATTGTCAAATGAGTTCAAGCCGTCACCGAGTGCAACCTCGATGAGGTCGTCGAGGTGGCCACGAAATTGTTATATAATAACAATTGAAAATTGAAAGAAGTCAGTTGACGATCGAGCCTCAGAGAATAATCAACCGTCTGATTCCATGTGCACAAATACTCTCCAACCACCACCCTCATCGTCACCAACAAATAAAGATACATCTTATATTTTCATAAGATACATGTGTTGTCATTTTTATTAAGCCCTGCATAATACTACATAGTAGATTTTTGGTGCCGTGACCTGCATAATACTACACTACCTCACTAAGCTAGAAGTGAATTCTGGTCGTGGAATCTGTTTTGTTTTGGTTGTTCTAACAAGGTTTAAATAAAATTGATATATTTATGTATGGATAAACTTTGTCATTCTTTTGATATGCGTTTCGTACAAGTTAATAATCGTCTCATTGAACAGCTCCAGAAATCAATAATACAGAAACACATGCGATTTAAAAATATTCAATAGTTATTGGTTGAAATACTTAATATAGATTAGTCAATTCTATCAAAATACTCAACCTTGATTGGTTATTCATACCGAACTTCAAGCAATCATATCCTTCCTTTCCGATAGGTGTATAAATGTATTTGTTGACGGGCAAAAATCCGAAGCACATAACATCAATGCATGCCTCAAGGATCCATTCTGGGCCCAACTCTTTTTCTTGATCTTCACAAATGACCTTCCAAATCACATTCTGAGATCATTCATTGACATCTATGCAGACGATATAACCATCTATGGCAGCACTTAGAAGAGCATTGATGATCAAGAACTTTCTGACTCCCTCTTTTCCTGCTTGGAACACGTGGTGCAATGCGGAAAAAGTGTCTTGTTACTTTTAATGCTTCTAAAACAAAGCTTCTCTCTTTGCACCACCAACGCTTGGATCCTCATTTTTCTCCAATCAAAATGAATGGTTCTCTCCTCGAGGAAGCACCATTCTTTGATAAGCTCCTAGGGCTGACTCTCATCCCAGACCTGAAATCGAAGACTTACATCAAATCTGTTGCTAAGGTTGTTGGAAGATTGGATCATTCTACCGCCCCAGAAAGTACCTCACCCCTGATGCAATCCTCTATCTATATAATAGCCAGATACGTCTTAAGATGGAGTAATGCTCTCATATATGAGGAGGTGCCGAGCATTCTTTCATGTCTAGACAGAGTACAAAATCGACTTCGCAATCTAGTGGGGGTTGATCTCTTCTCGTCCCTACACCCTCTTTCATACAGAAGAGATGTTGCTAGTCTCTCTCTACTCTATCGACTGAGCTCCTATCCTTGACCCTTCCTGTAAAACATTCACAACAAGAACTCGTCTAGCTACAACCACAGCAAATAACTTTCCTTTCTCTCTATCTCTGAACAAAAAAACAAATAAACGAAACTTCCATGAACAAAGTTTCTTTCCAAGAACATCCCATCTATGGAACAAGTTACCACGAGCCTGCTTCCCAACCGACTACAACATAGTCGTCTTCAAGTCTTATATAAACAAATACTTGTTGAGCGGTCCTCTTGGATAATCAATTCCTCTTAAGTAATCTTCTCCCCATCCCACCCATTGTTTACGGTCCTCTCGTGGTGGCGATCATCGTCCAATTGATGATCTCTTTAACTCTTATCCTCGAATGGCCCCCGGGCATTGATAAGTGGTGACTCATTAGTAAAAAATAAATCAGAAATACTTGTTCTGGGAGCCGAGCACCTGCCAGTATTGACTACATATGCACGAACTCATGCAAAACCAGCAGTCAGGGACTCTATTTGCAAAACAAACCCTTGTCATTCACAACACTACTACATAGGCAGGAAAACTAAATCAAGCTTTAATCGATAGGCTACAGGTATCTTGGCAGACAACACAAGACACAGTCGTTGACTATTAAATATAGCGACAGCTTATACACACAGTCTCACGAACTCATTCACACACAAGTCGACACACATACCCCATTTTGAACTTTGAACTTTTTATTTTTGTTGTTCGTACATAAAATTGATATATATATATATATATATATATATATATATATATATATGTATATATATATATATATATATATATATGTATCGATAGATTTTGTCATTTCTTTGATATTTCCTGTTCCACTATATAAAATAATGACCTCCGATTTCGAACCATGCATGCCACTTTCTGACAACAACACTTGGTTTAGAATCTAAGCACAATCACATGACAAAAATGTTTACCCCAAACCTTCAGACACACAAAAACAACAAATTAGAACCTCCAACTTTCATACAAAGTTTTTCATATCAACAAACATTTCTTTTTTTTTTTACCCTTATCCACCAGTCAAATTCCTTAACCCTTATTTTCGAGTCAAACTCTTTAACACTTATCCTCGAGTAGCCGTTGGGCTTTGATAATCGGTGACCTTTGATGTAAAAAAAAAAAAAATTTTTTTTTTTACCCTTATCCACCATCTAAACTCTTTAACCCTTATTTTCGAGTCAAACTCTTTAACCCTTATCCTCGAGTCAAACTCTTTAACCCTTATCCTCGAGTCAAACTCTATATCCCTTATCCTCGAGTCAAACTCTTTAACACTTATCCTCGAGTCAAACTCTTTAACCCTTATCCCCGAGTCAAACTCTTTAACCCTTATCCTCGAGTCAAACTCTTTATCCCTTATCCTCGAGTCAAACTCTTTAACCCTTATCCTCGAGTCAAACTCTTTAACCCTTATCCTCGAGTCAAACTCTTTATCCCTTATCCTCGAGTCAAACTCTTTATCCCTTATCCTCGAGTCAAACTCTTTAACCCTTATCCTCGAGTCAAACTCTTTAACCCTTATCCTCGAGTCAAACTCTTTAACACTTATCCTTGAGTCAAACTCTTTTACCCTTATCCTCGAGTCAAACTCTTTAACCCTTATCCTCGAGTCAAACTCTTTAACCCTTATCCTTGAGTCAAACTCTTTAACCCTTATCCTCGAGTCAAACTTTTTAACCCTTATCCTCGAGTCAAACTCTATATCCCTTATCCTCGAGTCAAACTCTTTAACCCTTATCCTCGAGTCAAACTCTTTATCCCTTATCCTCGAGTCAAACTCTTTATCCCTTATCCTCGAGTCAAACTCTTTAACCCTTATCCTCGAGTCAAACTCTTTAACCCTTATCCTCGAGTCAAACTCTTTAACACTTATCCTTGAGTCAAACTCTTTTACCCTTATCCTCGAGTCAAACTCTTTAACCCTTATCCTCGAGTCAAACTCTTTAACCCTTATCCTTGAGTCAAACTCTTTAACCCTTATCCTCGAGTCAAACTTTTTAACCCTTATCCTCGAGTCAAACTCTTTTACCCTTATCCTCGTGTCAAACTCTTTAACCCTTATCCTTGAGTCAAACTCTTTTACCCTTATCCTCGAGTCAAACTCTTTAACACTTATCCTTGAGTCAAACTCTTTTACCCTTATCCTCGAGTCAAACTCTTTAACCCTTATCCTCGAGTCAAACTCTTTAACCCTTATCCTCGAGTCAAACTCTTTAACCCTTATCCTCGAGTCAAACTCTATATCCCTTATCCTCGAGTCAAACTCTTTAACCCTTATCCTCGAGTCAAACTCATTAACCTTTATCCTCGAGTCAAACTCTTTAACCCTTATCCTTGAGTCAAACTCTTTTACCCTTATCCTCGAGTCAAACTCTTTAACCCTTATCCTCGAGTCAAACTCATTAACCTTTATCCTCGAGTCAAACTCTTTAACACTTATCCTTGAGTCAAACTCTTTTACCCTTATCCTCGAGTCAAACTCTTCAACCCTTATCCGCGAGTCAAACTCTTTTACCCTTATCCTCGAGTCAAACTCTTCAACCCTTATTCGCGAGTCAAACTCTTTAACCCTTATCCTCGAGTCAAACTCTTTAACCCTTATCCTCGAGTCAAACTCTTTAACCCTTATCCTCGAGTCAAACTCTTTAACCCCTATCCTCGAGTCAAACTCTTTAACCCTTATCCTCGAGTCAAACTCTTTAACCCTTATCCTTGAGTCAAACTCATTAACCTTTATCCTCGAGTCAAACTCTTTAACCCTTATCCTCGAGTCAAACTCATTAACCTTTATCCTCGAGTCAAACTCTTTAACCCTTATCCTCGAGTCAAACTCTTTAACCCCTATCCTCGAGTCAAACTCTTTAACCCTTATCCTCGAGTCAAACTCTTTAACCCTTATCCTTGAGTCAAACTCTTTAACCTTTATCCTCGAGTCAAACTCTTTAACCCTTATCCTCGAGTCAAACTCATTAACCTTTATCCTCGAGTCAAACTCTTTAACCCTTATCCTCGAGTCAAACTCTTTAACCCCTATCCTCGAGTCAAACTCTTTAACCCTTATCCTCGAGTCAAACTCTTTAACCCTTATCCTTGAGTCAAACTCATTAACCTTTATCCTCGAGTCAAACTCTTTAACCCTTATCCTCGTGTCAAACTCTTTAACCCTTATCCTTGAGTCAAACTCTTTTACCCTTATCCTTGAGTCAAACTCTTTTACCCCTATCCTCGAGTCAAACTCTTTAACCTTTATCCTCGAGTTAAACTCTTTAACCCTTATCCTTGAGTCAAACTCTTTTACCCTTATCCACCAGTCAAACTCTTTAACCCTTATCCTCGAGCCAAACTCTCTAACCCTTATCCTCGAGTCAAACTCTTTAACCCTTATCCTCGAGTCAAACTCTTTAACCCTTATCCTCGAGTCAAACTCTTTAACCCTTATCCTCGAGTCAAACTCTTTAACCCTTATCCTCGAGTAGCCGTTGGGCTTTGATAATCGGTGACCTTTGATGTAAAAAAAAAAAATTGTTTGTCTTTCAAATAAATCTTTGATTGAGAAAATTGAGAAAAAGTTTTTCAAAATTGCTCAAGCGTTTTTTTCTTTTCTTTCTTCTCTTTTCTGCCATTCTGCTGATTCGTCGTTGTCAGCCGTGTGCATCTTTGTCGGTGTGATCATCTATGCCAGCTCGGTTTCAGACCAGGCCAATTATCTCAACTGGAGTTTCTACATGGTTGTGGTCAGCGGCGCGATGGCCACGTTCTCTTTCATTGTCTTCCTTGTGGCCGGATTGACTGTCCAGCCCGTCAGTGGACAACTCATCACTAATGCCATCTATGCTGACAACATTGGGAGGAAAAGTTATTTGCCACAAGAATAGGACAATTGATCGTCGATCGAAGAAGAAAAGAAAAAGTTTTAAGTTTTTATTTTTTATTCTCAGTTGAAAATGTCGAAGTAATGAAATCGGTAAATGAATGCATCATAAAATTTAAAAAAAAAAAAATGAAATAAGATTTTTTTTGTCGCCTTATTTAGATTATTCGGATTACTATTCTAATCTTGGATGTTATTTTCACAACGTTTCGGCTGATGTAACCTCCGACCTTCTCCAGGTGCATCTTGTTGAACTAGGAAATCTTTCCGTTGAACTCGGAAATCTTTCTGTTGAACTCGGAAATCTTTCTGCTGAACTCGGAAATTTTTCTGTTGAACTCGGAAATTTTTCTGTTGAACTCGGAAATCTTTCTGTTGAACTAGGAAATCTTTCTGTCGAACTCGGAAATCTTTCTGCTGAACTTGGAAATCTTTCTGTTGAACTCGGAAATTTTTCTGTTGAACTCGGAAATTTTACTGTTGAACTCGGAAATCTTTCTGTTGAACTCGGAAATCTTTCTGTTGAACTTGGAAATCTTTCTGTTGAACTCGGAAATTTTTCTGTTGAACTTGGAAATCTTTCTGTTGAACTCGGAAATCTTTCTGTTGAACTAGGAAATCTTTCTGTTGAACTAGGAAATCTTTCTGTCGAACTCGGAAATCTTTCTGTTGAACTACGAAATCTTTTTGCTGAACTCGGAAATCTTTCAGCTGAACTCGGAAATTTTTCTGTTGAACCTGGAAATTTTTCTGTTGAACTCGGAAATCTTTCTGTCGAACTCGGAAATCTTTCTGTTGAACTCGGAAATTTTACTGTTGAACTCGGAAATCTTTCTGTTGAACTAGGAAATCTTTCTGTTGAACTAGGAAATCTTTCTGTCAAACTCGGAAATCTTTCTGTTGAACTCGGAAATCTTTCTGTCGAACTCGGAAATCTTTCTGTTGAACTCGGAAATCTTTCTGTTGAACTCGGAAATCTTTCTGTTGAACTCGGAAATTTTTCTGTTGAACTCGGAAATCTTTCTGTTGAACTTGGCAATCTTTCTGTTGAACTCGGAAATCTTTCTGTTGAACTTGGAAATCTTTTTGTTGAACTCGGAAATCTTTCTGTTGAACTAGGAAATCTTTCTGCTGAACTTGGTAATCTTTCTGTTGAACTTGGCAATCTTTCTGTTGAACTTGGAAATCTTTTTGTTGAACTCGGAAATCTTTCTGTTGAACTTGGAAATTTTTCTGTTGAACTGGGAAATCTTTCTGTTGAACCTGGAAATTTTTCTGTTAAACTCGGAAATCTTTACGGAACTTTGAACGGAACCCTTTATTTAATCCATGGGGATGGATTTTTCTCGTTGATCCATGACGCAACAGATCAAGTGCTAAGAAATGATCAGTTCTAAGTGACAGTCTTCCTGGGGTGGAAAGTTCAATCCTCAGTACAGACGATACTAAGAATACAATTACAAATTACTTCTACCCAATTATGACTGATGGGACGAGAACAATCTACCCTCGTGGATTAAATAAAGGGTTCAGTTCGAAATTCAATAGAGATTCCCGAGTTCCACCTGCAAAAGATGTACAACCATCGTGTTTCTGCTCTGTGGAACAACTTGCCAGGGAAGTCATGACGATGCCTACCATATCCATGTTTAAAGCCGCCTTAGACAAACAAAACGCTCGATATCATATTGAATAGAGCTATACGAATAACAATAAAATGCATTCGGGTGTAACACTTTCCTGCAGCTTCACGGTATTACCCAGTTAGTTTAGTGGCGGATCTTACAGTCAAGACAGGTCTCGTGTCTTCGGTGGGGGAAAACAATATATTATTGAATTTACTTCCTTCTCACTGCAACAAAATGTGGCACAAGATCGGGAGGTAGATAAAAGCAGCTCCCCCGAGGAGGCACTCTGGTTGGGTACACAATTGCCTGGTATAGGGGCGCATCGAGCGATCGGTAATAACACCTACTTCTTCTCAAAAAGAGTATGCAATGCCTGAGAGTGTGCACCTTCTTTAAATCTACATTTTAATTAGCTTTTTTTTTACTCCAGCTTCAAGTCGTGGTCTCCGTATCAATAGAAGAAAGGCAACACTTTCTCTCAAACAGCCTACCAGAGGAGGTAGTTACGATGCCTACCATATCCATGTTTAAAGCCGCCTTAGACAAACATTCAGACTGTATGTGGATGTAATTAGATTCCACTTGTCTCGTTACATGGCTTGTTGCACTTTGCTATTTTTTTTCCAAATAAGTTTTATTTGATTTATTCCATTTACTTTTAAATGAAATAAATCAAATAAAACTCATATTCGACAAGACACAACCGAAG
>OY744518.1:204811600-204821600 GCA_963556195.1 Sepiola atlantica
TTATTATGGGAGGTGAGTAATGAGTGAAGTGGTGGAAACGGACTCTGTTAAGTGTTAGATATGGGGGTTGGTTGGTGGATGGGGGGTAGATATTATAGAATGAAAGGTGAGTAGAGCTCGTGACGTTGATTGAGTGAGGGGTTTAATCTGGAGATGAGGATTGATTCTGTGATTCTAAGGTCACCGATGTTTCTGACAGACGCTAAGATGGAGACGTGAATATCGCGCTGAGTGTTTGAGCAAATCTCTATGTGTTTGTGGAAAGAGGATATACGGGTATTCAAGTGCTCCTTTATGCGCAAGTGTAGCGGTCTTGTAGTGTTGCCGATGTAAAATTTTTTGCATTTATTACACTGTAGTTTGTAAACACAGTTAGTGCGAAGGCACAGACCTGTGTTGGAGATAGGGCAATTGGCCAGGGAGCAGGGTTCGGGTGTGTGGTTAGTGTGTTTAATAGATAGATGTTGGCGTAAGGAGGTGCCAGTATGTGTTAGTTGTATGTTAAGGTTTTCCTTATGTATTGCCTTGCGGATGGAGGTGGTGATCTTATCGCTGAAGAAAGGGAGTTTTAAGAAGCATGTGTTAGCGAGGGTGCGGTGTCTACGTGTTTTGGGCTTATTTAGGTGGGCTATGGTGGGGGCGGGGTAGCCATTATTTTGGAGGGTTTGGTGGAAGTTTTTAGTGTGTGATATTTTGTCAGCAGCAGAAGAGCATTTATTTTGTATTCGGGTAATTTCATTATGGGCATAACTTAATTTGGCTTTTGTGGGCAGGGCAGACTTATAGTGTATGAAAAGGTTTTTGCAGGCAGGTTTCCTATAGAAGTTAGTGTGTATAGAGCCATCTTCGGTGATGTTAAGGTTGAAATCAAGGAGAGAGAGTGAGCCGGACTCGTTTGGGTGTTCTATGGTGAATTGTATGTGGGGGTCGGTGTTGTTGAATGTGTTGAATATTTGTGTGGCTTCGTCTTGAGAGGATGTAAGGATTAGAATGTCATCTATATATCTGGAGAAGAATATATAGGAGAGGCAGGAGTTAAGTGCTCGTTGTTCTAACCGGTTCATGTAGGTGATGGCTAAGAGACCGGAAAGGCTAGAACCCATGGGGAGGCCGGAGATTTGTTTGAAAGTGTGCTGCTGAAAGGTAAAGTATGTGTTGTCGATGATGATGTATAAGAGATTGTGAATGTCAGTAGGTGTTAGTCCGAAGAGCTCTAGGTTGTCAGAGGAAGATATGTGGTCGGTGATGAGGTCTATGGCTGGGTGTGCGGGTATTGAGGTGTAGAGGGAGATTACGTCTAGGCTAAATATATAGTTGTTAGTTTGTAGTTGTTGGTGTTGGAGTGAGTGTAGTCTGCTAATTACTTGGTCGGAGCTGCTGACATGTGCGGGGAAGGTGGAGAGTAGTGGTTTGAGTAGTTGAGAGAGAAGCCAAGAGATTTTATAGAGTGGTCCTTCAATACTAGAGACTATAGGTCTAATTTGTGTGTGTGTGTTGGTCTTGTGTGTTTTAATGAGGTGGTAGAAGGTGGGAAGTCTGCTATTTTTGGTGGTGAAGTTGATTTTGTATTTTTTGGGGAGGTTACGTGTGAGACAGATTTGGGACCAGGTGTTGTTAATGGAGTTTTGGACTAATGTGGCTGAAATGTTGGGGGCGGGGGTGTATAGGTTGTTGTTGTTAAGATGTTCGAGAGCGAGTATGTTGTATGAGTCTTGAGAGATGATACAGAATTCCTTACCTTTATCAGAGGGTAAGTAAACTAGGTTTTTATTTTTCAGGTTTTCTAGGGTAAGGCGTTGGGATCTGGTGATGTTAGGGGTGATGTGGGGTTGTTCTTGTTGGAGTATATCAAGGATCCTCTGTTTTAATCTAGAAAGTTTTTGATCAAGTAGGTGGTTACTAGGTGGTGGGTGTAGTGGGTGGTCAAGCTGGTAGACAGGGAAGGAATTAGTAGTGTTGGTTGTATTATTAGGGATGTCTAGAGTAGGTTGATTAAATGCTGTGAGCCATTTGAGGTGATAAGCTGTTCTACAGAATTGAGTCTCGATCTTAAGTTTTGTGTGGTCGTTTAGCTTTTGGGTGGTGATGAATTTGGGGCCAAGGCTGAGAAGCTCAGTCTCGGCAGTAGTAAGGGAGCCGGTGAGGTCAGTGACCATGGGGGGGCTAGTGAGGTGGTTGTTGGAGTTGTAGGTTCTGGTGGTACTAGTGTTCTTGGTGATGTGAGGTTGAGAATATTTCTGGGAAAGCCAAGTGAATTTCCGTTTAAGTCGGTTTTTCTCGAGGTTGAAGCAATGGTGATAGGCATCATTGACAGCCGTAGATATGTTGTGTGTTGATTGTTCTGTGGGTGTGGATAGTGAGGAGTTGATCTCTGTGATGGTGTTGATGAGTTGATGAAGTTTACAATGGAGGTATTGGATAATTTTCTTGATACAATAGTTATGTATGAATTTTCTGGCTGGGTAAAGTATGGGTAGGTGGAGGCAGGCGGGTAGGTGGATGTTTTGTATAGTGTTGGGTGTTATGTTGTGCTTGAGGCATCTTTTGAGGAAGCGGATCTGGCAGCTGGCTTTGGCACGTTTCTCCGAGAGTCGGAATAATTCTCTGGCGTATGCAAACTGTGTCTGGCCTAGACGAAGTGTTAGTAGAGAATGGTAGTTTGCTTGAAGCATTGCTGGGTATAGTAGTAGTAAGTTTTTGAAAGGCTGTGGGCAATGCAATTCCGGGTAAGATGCAAGTTGAAAGGAAAGGAACAAAAACAATAAAAATAAATCGAATACGATATAAGACTTACTATTTATTTTTCCTTTTTTAAAAAAAAAAAATTAATTATAAAAAAAAAAAAAAAAATATTTTAAAAAATCCAGAGTTACTCCCCTTTATCTTATAATAAATATACCAAGTTAATAAGTTTATTCGTTAATCTAATTTGACGAAACTCACAATTAGTAATTAATAACACTTCTTTAATAGATGATAATCGAAATCGATAAGTAGATAGATCTAGAATATTTAAAATATGAGACTAATTACTTTAATTTATATTAAAATTCTTAAATTACGATAGAAAGATAAACAAAATAAAAATACGAAGATAAAACAAAGTAAATATTCAAATATAAAAAAAAAAATAAAATAAAATAAAAAAATGATATATATATTATCAAAACTAACAGTTTATCGAACACCATACACCTAACCAACATTACACTAATATTCTAAACACCAATCATATATTTAACATAATATTAAAATAAAACTTAACTTAATTTATATTCCCTGTGAAACTGTTTTTTTTTTTTTTTTTTTTTTTTTTTTGCTGCGGTCTATATCTGGCAGCCATTTTGTTTTGTATTATTCTCTACACAGTCGGAGAAGAATAAAATATTATTCTTCTTCTGGTCTAATTATTTTTGAAAAAGGGATGTCTTTTCCCGAAATATCAAATAGTGATTTTTAATCACCCGGACATCACACGAACAGCTAAAACACTCTTGCTGTTATGTAAGAAAAAAAAAAAAAAAAAAAGGAAAAAAAAGGAAAAATAAATAGTAAGTCTTATATCGTATTCGATTTATTTTTATTGTTTTTGTTCCTTTCCTTTCAACTTGCATCTTACCCGGAATTGCATTGCCCACAGCCTTTCAAAAACTTACTACTAATATATATATATATATATATATATATATATATATATATATATATGCAAATGCGCATAACAGGTGGAAAAGGGTTGAAGAAAGTGTCTACGGATGTCTGAAAGTGATACAACAATTTTTTTTATTCATATTAATTTCAGACTTTTCTTTCATCATATTCTAATAATTAACATAATACAGATTATTTGAAAAATAATTTATTTGATTGTTTTCAAAACTTTACAAACATTTTCATCGAAAAAAAATAAACAAAATAGAATACCCTTTTTTATCAAGAAATGATGTTTTTGAGCAACGGAATGTGTTTTTTTTTATTTAATGTTTTTTTGGAAATATTTAGTGAAAATAATGTTTTTTGGGAGAGTTAGGGTTAGGGTTTACGGTTAGGGTTTAGGGTTAGAGATTAGGGTTAGGGTTTAGGGGTTGGGTTTAGGGTTAGGGTTTATGGTTACGGTTAGGGCATTTCCATTTCTAAGAAAAAAGTTTGATTCCGGAAGTTACTCCATTTCCAAGAAAAAAGGTTTTCACTATTATTACAAAAAATACGTTTTAAAACAATAAAATAAAAACAAATAAATTATTTTTCAAATAGTCTGTATTATGTTAATTATTAGATTATGATGAAAGAAAAGTCTGAAATTAATATGACAAAAAGGAAAGTCTGAAATTAATATGAATAAAAAAAATTGTTGTATCACTTTCAGACATCCGTAGACACTTTCTTCAGCCCTTTTCCACCGGAAGCTAGCGTTTTTACCTGTTATGCCAATTCGCCATATATATATATATATATATATATATATATATATATATATATATATATATATATATATATATATATGTGTGTGTGTGTGTTATTGTTATTGTTATTGTTTATTATCTATGTACGTATACGTTTCGTCCTTAATAATCGGGACTCATCAGCATAGAAATATGACTATTCACTACCGGTCATGCGATTCGAAACCCCGGATTATGAGTATTTTGCAACTCAAATCCGACACCTTAACCACTCGCCCAATTTTGAACAGCGAATAAACGGTGATAATTTTAACACTTTATATGGCGGCTTTACGTCTAGAGCGTTCGACTTTTTTTAATGAAAGGAACGATGCATTTAAAACTAGTGACGTCATGCTGTGATAATACTACACTTACAGTGCTCTACAAGCGGGTTTTTTAGGAGCTACAATATATATATATATATATATATATATATATATATATATATATATATATATATATATATATATATATATATATATATAAATAAAAAAATACTGCTCATTATCACATCGAGGTGTAAAGCTATCATAACAGAAAAATTAAGGTATTGCCTTTAAATTAATTCAGGCACTCTTTTCCATTAACAAGAATGTGTTATCATTTGAAATTAATAAGAAAAAAGTAAAAAAAAGAAGAATTTAAATGATTTTTAATAAAATATTGCATCTCAAAACGTGGTCTCCTAAGGCATTTTTTGTCTGTTTTCAATTTTCTAAATTTCTTAAAGATGTTTACAAGAACTTTTGTAAATTTTATATATATATATATATATATATATATATATATATATATATATATATATATATATAAAATTTACAAAATATATATATATATATATATATATATATATATATATATATTATAATATAAAATAAGGTGTCAATCAAATTTTATTAGAATTCAAAGTTCATGCAAAGCATCCTTAAGTCCTTAGCTCATGAGTTTTCAAAGATAATTCAAAGATGGATTCAACAAAAGTATGTTTTTGGATTGATATGTTTGATGTTATGTATTTTTATGTATTTGTGTCTATAATTTTATATATTTTCAAAGCGTAATTGTATTACCTGTAGTAGTATAACTGCGCTAATGGTCCTCTGAAGAGAAGAATTATCTTTGAAAACTCATGAGCTAAGGACTTAAGGATGCTTTGCATGAACTTTGAATTCTAATAAAATTTGATTGACACCTTATTTTATTACTTCATTTTATATTATAATATTAATGCTCTATCCAGTATATTGAGCTTCAGTTTTTTATCCGGATGTTTCACTAATTATAAGATATTAGTCGACGCTTATATCTTTTGTTGGATTGCTTCATATATATATATATATATATATATATATATATATATATATATATATATATATATATATATATATATATATATATATATATATATATATATATGTAGCAGACCGGCCAGGGAATATTTGTTGCGACTTTTCTTTCTTTGTTTACTCAGCCTTTCTTCGTCAACACCCCACCCCCACCAGCTCGACCGAGGAGGTGGGGGGGATGCAAAATACAAAAAGTAGGTAATCTCTTTTAATTCCTACCACGAATAACGAACTTTTCTGTCAAGCACATACACACACACACATTACAATTGCCACAAAAATACATCAAACACGTTCGCATATACACATTCGTACAAACATGAACTTAAACAAACCGAACATTTCACTCGTACACGTTCGTACAAACGGAACTTTTCACTCATTTAATATGAACTCTGTAACTGGTAGCTCTACAAAATGTCTTAGTCAAATAAATTGTTTTGTTTTAATATAAATGTTTTACTCTAATTGTGATTATACAAAATACCATTCTTGTGTGTTATCTTTATCATTCCTTCGTTTTCTTTCTAATATAATTTCAGATAATATTATAATGTTCTCTTTCTTCCTTTTGTTTGTTTTATTCTGTTAATTATATCCACACGTGGTCGGGCCACTTCGAACAGTGGGAAGGACATGCTGCTATAAAGGCATCTCTCCCACAACCGGCTATATATATATATATATATATATATATATATATATATATATATATATATATATATATATATATATATATATATAAGATGCCCGTTTGAACTATAAAAATGTGTTTAAAAACTCTTTCAAATTTAGAACTTTGACAGTCTTCTTCTGTCAACTTATCAATCATAATTCTCCTCTGATTATAAGATTTTAATCTTTGAAAAGCCTGGTTTAAGGAATGAAAGAGAAGAAAAATAAATGTTTTTATTAACTAAACTGCTCCTTGTTTTGAACAACTGAAGATATTGATTTGCTTCCATTTACAGGTCTAATCAATTTTCATTGACTTACCATATATATATATATATATATATATATATATATATATATATATATATATATATATATATATATATATATATATGGATAATGAAGTGATGAAGTGAATAAAATTTGTATAGTTTACAGATTCATTTATTCATCAAGTGCTAAAACAAGAAATGCACATACAAAAATACATTAAGCCATAGCTTTTCAAAGATCACGCTATTATCGTCAGAAGGTCTGACCAATTAATTAATTATTAGAGGATAATATTTTGAAAAGGCAAAAGTGAAGAATTTTGAAAAGTATTAATGGGGAAAAAAAATCGGGATTATATGTGACCTGAAAATACAATTTCTTGGAGCACACAATGTTTGTGAAACTCATAGAACATTATTCAACTTCTTTGTTTGGACATTTTGGATCGTTGGATTTTGATACAAAATTCTGCCCATAATTCGAGGCATGTTTGATCTTTTTCAGGACTTAAAACGAGACATTTTTCCCTTTAATATTTTCTCTTTAATATTTTTCAAAATTCTTCACTTTTGCACCGGCCCAGATGTTGCAACAATACTCCATGCATGAACGAATGGTGGCTTTATAGAGATATAGGATACAGGCAGGTGTGAGCAGTTCTCTAGCACGGTTGTTGACCTGCATTGTGTTTATTGCTGAGTGTTGCCTGTCACATAGATGGTCGAACGGTGGCACTTTATGTTGTAAACTACCTTCTGGGCGACATGTTAAATGCTGGTGGCGGTTGCGAACGTGTTATCACTGCTCACTGTTGTGTTGCGTGGGGAAGGTTCAGGAAGCTGCTGCCAATTTTTACATCTAGGCACATTTCTTTCAGGATTCAAGGGGGCCTAGGTCTTTTCGGCCTGTGTTAGCTCTGCCATCTTGCATGGTAGTGGGAAATGAGCTCCAAAGGATTCTGACTTGCAACGTCTTCAGCATAAAAAACCATGTAATGATCAGATGGATGTGCAGGTGGGATTTGGGACGCCTTACACGCTTGGCGTCTCAGGTGGTTTGGCCATGTACAGTGTGCCACCTCCTGCATCAACTCAATAACACGCATGGATATCCCAGGCAAAAGGGTGTGTGGAAGACCAAGGAAAACCTGGATTGAGTGACTTGACTGCTTGCAACATGATTGGTATTAACCCTTTGGATTGGACCGCATGGAGAGCAGACATAAGACGTTGCCTGGTGTTTCCAACCCTGGAGTCTGGGACAATTGTAGCATCTTAAATACCAAAAACCGGATGATGATGATAATGATGACGATGATGATGATGATGATGATGATGATGATGATGATGATAATAGAGGGAGCTCACGTTCTGTGCAGAAGACTTGGCAGTATCTTCTATGTATTTGTTCCAATTCATGTTGCCGATGAACGTTAGACAAAGGAGTTTGAACGTTGGAAGGTACTATCAGCCATGGTAATCGTATGCACTGATACACACAGACCCTGCAGCATAATGAGGAGGTCCTTTCGTAAACATTACAATTGGCAACATAAATTATTTTAAAAGAAATATGCTCTATCAGAAGTATGGTATTGGTGGGATTTTGGATGCCTTACGCACTCGGCGTCTCAGGTGGTTTTGACCATGTACAGTGTGCCATCTCCTGAATCAACTCAATAACCCGCATGGATACCCCAGGCACAAGAGTGCGTGGAAGACCAAGGAAAACCTGGATTGAGTGACTTGACTGCTTGCAACATGACTGGTATTAACCCCTTTGGGTCGGACCGCATAGAGAGCAGGCATAAGACGTTGCCTGGTGTTCCCCACCCTGGAGTCTGGGACACTTGCAGCATCTTAAATACCAAAAACCGGATGATGATGATGATGATGATGATGATGATGATGATGATGATGATAGAGGGAACCCACGTTCTTTGCAGTCCTATGTAGGTCTAATGGCAATAATCTAGCAGACTTTTCTTTATATATTAGATTACGAATTAAAATCAATATTATTTGTTCTCGTAACTAAAGAGAAAGCACCAAAACAATTATACGTCGTTAAATTATTATTTAGAAGGTAAATAAAGATAGAGATTCGCTAGCGGCATGAGTGACTCGAAAAGTCCCAAACGAAAGACAGAAGAAAGAGAAACAATAAAAGAGAATGAGGAATATTTTTCGCGTTCTTCTTTTATTTTTTTCTTCCTATCTCGCAAAGAATAAGCAAATAATAGTTTATTTCAAATTTTTATAAATGTTTGCATGAATTTATTGACTTACCAGAGCGTCAATAATGTCAGATATTTATTTTTACCTTCCCATTCCCGTCTTTAAATTGCTTATTCGATTGCATATACGCCAATGAAAACGCTTGATATATGATTTACTACAGGTGATTCCCGAAAAATATGTCAGATTAATTTTCTCCCGATGATCATGAGGAGTATGCGAATATATATGTATGATAATAAAATCTCCGTAACTCTCCTCTAAACATGACTAATAAAAGTGAAATACTTACCAGGATTAAGTATGAAAATCGATAAAATTCATGAAAAATTACATTTTTGTTTTTAAGAACACGGACCAATACTTGTTATAAATGAATGACGAAACAGTTTTTATGAGGTATTTTCTTTATGGTCAAAGCTTGCGAGTAACTTTGGATGGTGTCTCTTAACACTGTTTCTTCTCGATATCAATGATCGTCCAGAGAATATTAACCAGAAGATTGACATCTATGCTGATGATACCACTTTCTATTCTGGTGTTTCCTCTTCGAACATCTCCCTGGGATCAGTTGAAGTATGCAGCTCATCTGGAAGTTGACTTGGGCTCGGTTGTGCATTGGGGTCAGAGATGTCTCTCAATTGTAGGTGTGTCCCTTTTCTTCCTGAGATTTACTTGGATGGCTGTGTTATTGAGGAAAAACATGACTTTGAAACTTTTTGGTCTTTCGTTCTCATTAAATCTTTCCTAGAAAATCATTGCTAGAAAACTTCTCACACATAACAGTATCCTATATCCCTATAAAGCCACCATCCGCCCATGCATGGAGTATTGTTGTCACATCTGAGCTGGAGCACCATCTACTAGTTTCTCCCTCTTAGACAAAGTTCAAGACAGAGTCGCTAATCTAATACATCCCTCACTATCTACCAAGCTCCAGCCCCTGTCCCATCGCCGCAATGTTGCATCGCTGTGCTTGTTTTACAAGGAATGTGCTCCGATGAACTTGCTGCTCTGGTACTCTCCT
>OY744518.1:204826600-204864100 GCA_963556195.1 Sepiola atlantica
CTCTCCGGAGAGGGTATGCTATGCTATCGTTTAATTTGTTTTACAAGTACTTCCACAGAATGTGCTCTGCACTTGTACCCCCCCCCCCCAACATAAATACCCCAGACACCCCGACTAGCTATAAAATCCCATCCCTCATAGTAGTCTCTCATAGTAGAGGTCCCTAAATGGCGCAAGATTTCCTACTCTGATAGCTTCTTTCCGCTGACCTCTTGCCTTTGGAATTATCTTCCTGCTCCCTGTTTCCCCGACCGTACCAACATGCCGACAATTAAATGCAATGTGAACAAACACCTTGCCTCCCAATTCCCCACTTAGATCGCCCTCTAGAAATTTGACTCCTATCACAGTTCTTATTATTTTCGATTAAGTAAAACAGTTGCAAACAATTTGTATTTTACTTTATACCATGGAATCCGTATTATCAGGATTATTCAGACTACTGTTCGCATCTTGGATGTTATTCTCACCACGTTTCGGCCGATGTAACCTCCGACCTTTATCAGGTTCGTCTTGTTAAACTCAGGAATCTTTAAATCGAACTCGAAAATCTACACGGAATTTTAGAACTGAACTCTTTATGTAATCCACGAGGGGTAGATTGTTCTCGCTCTGTCAGCCATAACCGGGTAAAAGTCTTAAGTAATTTTTATTTTAATCTTAATTAGCATAACCTTTAATGAGGATCGAACCTTCCACCTCCAGAAAACTGTCATTTTGAACTGATTATACTTGACAACTTTATCCGTTGCGCCATGTTGTTAGAATAACATCCAAGATGAGAACAGTAGTCGGAATAATCCAATTAATACAAATTAGCAATCCTCATATCAAAAGACATACCTTGAGAAGGTCGGAGGTTACATCGGCTGAAACGTTGTAAGAATAACATCCAAGATGAGAACAGTAGTCCGAATAATCCAAATAATCCAAATTATTAATCTTTATCTAAAAAAATCCGAAAAATAGATCACTCGTATTTGTTATATATATATATATCTTCAATGTTTTTCATAATTGTAACAAAGTCAACAGACAAAACACGCAGTTTTAGACAGCAATTCTTCCTCCTTTGTCAGAAACATCTTTCATGGAATGTGAGGAGTAAAGGACAAAATAAGGGAAGCGAGAGTTACGAGGCTGCCGAAACTAAACAAAAGGCCCACTTTCTACTCTCCTGCTATTTCCCCTCTCTATCCCTTCCCCTTATGCCTCTCTTTCTTTTATTTATTTACACCATTCAATTTCGTCCCCTCTCTTCCCAGCAACCCCCCTCTCTCCTATTTTCCTCTCCCTCGCATTTCCTTCATCTTCTTTCCACTATTTCCCCCTTTTCTTTCCCTCTTTTAATTATTTGCATCATTCCATTCCTCTCACTACTTTTCTCATCATTCGCCCATATTTATGTTATTCACTCTCTCCCAAATCATCTAAACCATTCATTTAAAGATTAAAAGGATTTTAAAATTCATTGTGATGTCATAATAGACACCCTCCCTCTCTTTCCTCCTTTCTCCTTTCCATCTATTTACTGTATTTCCCTCTCCCTCTCTCTCCTCTTTCTGTCTCACTTTTCCCCCTCTCTACCATTTTCTCTCTTTTAATTATCTATATAATAATACGCGAAGGCATTTCAAGTTCATACGTACGTTATCACCTCCCACACACATTAGATTAGATGCTTTTTTTGGGACCATGTATAAGAGGGAGAGACTAGTAGTTGGTGTAACAGCCCAGATGTGGCAACAATACTCCATGCATTGGCGAATGGTGGCTTTGTAGAGATACAGGATACTGGCAGGTGAGAGAAGTTTTCTGGCCCGGTAAAGGGAGCCCACCTTCGTTGTGGCAGACTTTGCAGTATCTTCCATGTATTTGTTCCAATTCATATTACCTGGTGTTTGAATGTTGAACTCTCAGGCAGAGTGTTAGCATCCATGGGCAATCGGTGATTGGAAAGGTTTCTTATAATTGTAAAAGTTTTGGTAATTGTTGAGGCGATTGGTAAGTTACACAAGTTTTAACTGTCGAAAGATTATAATATTATCGCTTCCCACAGAGGGTATTTATTTACTCCTCTCCAGGAGTTAGGCACAATGCCAGTTTTTATCCTACTCCCACAAGTAAGATGTGACCCAAGGTCGGGTCGGGAAAGTGGGGTTGAAAAGCCAGCGCCCGAGAAAGTGAGCACTCTGGCCATTAAAAATTGCTCCGTCGGCATTCCCCGATAGGGGCGCCCCAGGCAGTAAGCAATAAACTTACTCCTCCCCAAAGAGGGAAGGCAAAGCCTGGGAGGGTGGACCTCCTAGAACTGCACAGAACACAACCATAGACCGGCGTAAATCAAGCCCCGAAAGCCAAGACGATACCGGTCTATGGGTGCAGTATCCATCGGAACAGATACTAAACTTTGATCTTAGCCAAAGCTCATGGCCGATTTATCCGGGGGCTGGGCCTTTTGGCCAAGATCAAAGTGTAGTATCTGTTCCGATGGATACTACATCCCATAGACCGGTACCGTCTTGACCTTCGGGGCTTGATGACGCCGGTCTGTGGGGTTGTCCTGTGCAGTTCTAGGAGGTCCACTCTCCCAGGTTTTGCCTCCCCTCTTTGGGGAGGAGTAAGTTTATTGCTTACTGCCTGAGGCGCTCCTACCGGGGCTGCCCAGGCATTTTTTGTAGGCCAGAGTGCTCACCTTCTCGGGTGCTGGCTTTTCAAATCCCACTTTCCCGACCTTGTGTCACATCTTACCGCTGTGGGAGGTAGATAAATAAAAGCTTATGGCAGATGGAACTGAAAGTGTTGGAAAGTGATGATATTTTAACGCTCCACGCAGGGAGTAAGAGGAATTTTAAAAGGTCATAGGTGATGGCGCATTTCATACCTTAAAAGTATCCCCCTTGTTAAGACACATTTCGAAGCTGGATTATCTGCCTTTGACGAAAATAAATTTGACATATTATATGATCATAAAGGTGTCTTTGCAAGACTAAAGTAAATAGGCATCTCCTGTAGGAGGAAAACAGTCAGCAGGAGTAGAGTTCCACAAGCCTGCGGTTCTGGGAAAGAAGCTATTGGAATAGGAAGCTGTATTACAATGAGGTATCAAAACAGCGAATTGATGGAGACCACTAGACCAACGAGTCAAACGAGCTGGACCAAAAGAAGCAGGGAATAGGTTACGTTAGGGTTAGTTTATGGTTACGTTAGGGTTAGGGTAACAATAAATAAAAACATTTCGGTTCGTATTGCGTAGATTGTTCGGTGAACTTCGTTAATGTTCGTCAGTCCCGGAAGTGTTCGGTGAAACTTGAAATTGATGACGTAAGTACTGAAATGTTCTTGTATACCTACTCTTAAAAAATACCAATTATTTTAACATTTCAAAATTATCAATGTTTCTAAGTGAATGATATATCTCTTCATATCCCAGCATGCTACATGCATCTCATTCACAAACAACCCTAACCCTAACACCACCGACCATCACGCGGACTTTATATTATCAAATCATAAAAAGAGCCTTTCACAATTCTGGTTAGCAATTCCGAAAAAATTAAGATTAAAGTAAAAAAAAAAAAAAAATCTTGCATTGAAAATGCTTCTACTTTTCAGTTGTTTTAATATTTCAAACACCATCAATGTTTCAAAGTGAACGACATATCTCTTCATATTATTTTATTATTGAAGAGACTTGTCTGAAAAGTCATCTTAAAAAAGTAAAAATAAAAAGGATTCAGTAAGAAATCGATAAGGATTGTATTTCGCATGAGATTTTATTGATTTTTATCAGAAAAGAAACAAAAAAGAAACACAACAATCAAAACAACAAAAAAAAAGAGTTACATTTCAGCCAAGTAAAATAACTGGAATTTAAAAAAAATAGCGGCAGAAAAAATAAGGAATACAATTTAGCGTCGATAGAGTGAAAAATATATATTTGTTTATTAAAAGTAAAAAGACAAACGTAACAGGGGGAAAATATATATATATATATATTTTTTAAATCGTCAATTTAATTTTGATTAAAATATTCAATCATTCGTCTTTTCCTTCAACAGATTTTATTTTCTCCTCATCTGGAGTGTTAAAATGGACGCACTCACATCTGTTAGGCGGGAAAGATCTCGTGACCAGTAGCCTCGTTTTCATTTCAATCCTTCTTCGTTTCTTGTATATTTTCCGAGCGATTTTGTTCTTTTAATTTCCACAAGAAAACACACACACATTTTCAACAGAGAACGATTTGTTAAATCTTTAAACCCTGCTGAAATAAAATGAAAGTGATCTTTGACCTCTGGACTCAACAAATCTTCATTTGTTAAAATACCGACCTAGTCAAAGCGAAATGACCGCGGGGCGGAGACCTGTAAAATTTGTACCCGTCTCAATTCTCATTGAAGAAAATTTCAATTTCAATTACCAAAGAGATTTCTAGTTAAATTTGATATTCGACGCTGTTAAATCTGTGTATATACATATATTCGTCTTCTGGCAAAAAAAAAAAAAAATCAAAGAATATACATTTTATATTTGCTGATAAAATTTTTAAAAAATAAACAAATATTACAGCAGTCTACATGGCAGCAGTTCTCAATGCTAAAAGTATCAGGCAGAGCAGCGTAATAAACGCACAAGACTAAAAGATCGCATATTTACTTGGTTAAGAAATGCTTCCAACTAAAAGTTGGGTACTCTTATAGCTGATGCACTATGTTTCCGTGACTTCGCGTCGTCAACGTTCGGGCAGGTCTCGGAAGCAGCCGAGAGTTGACGAAACTATTAACCAAGACACATTTGCTTATAAACAGTTTGTTTTTCGTTTAAATAAGAAAACAAAACAAGCAAAAAATGCTTAACAACAGTTGTTTATGTTTACAAGAAAAAATTTGACAAAAAAATGTAAAAAAGAAAAAACATTGAAAATTTTTTTTTAAAAACAATAACATTTGCTCAACAAATCAAACAAAATCACCGTTTGAAAATTTCCGGTGCACAAACAAAATAACATTTGATTTACAATAGTTCCTTCGACATAAATACACATCTACTTACTAACAGTTGTTTAGCTATGGTTCGTTCTTTATTTGTATATATGTATTTTATCTTGATTTTCGTCGTCGTAATTTATCGGCTGCCAGTCTTCAATTTCGCGTTTGGCAGTTTACGTCTTGCCAACTCTCGGGCGCTTCCGTAACCTGCCCGAACGTTGACGACGCGAAGTCACGGAAACATGGTGCGTCAGCTATAAGAGTACCAAAAGTTGACTTTAAACAACTTTAGTTTCTAATTGAATCTGGCCTTTTGGTGGGGTTTTATTTTGTTTCACACGCATACAGGTACACGAGAACACACACTCTTCAAAAAGTCATCATCTATTTTAACATTTTGATAACGCTATTTCTAATAGCAAAACTTATACACTAATAAAGAAATATAAATAAACCTTTTTTTGCTTCATTAGTGCATCAGTTTTCTTACGCCATCTTGTTTTTTATGCCAACTTGAACTACGCCATTTTGTTTTAGCCTTCCGCCATCTTGATGTATACAACATATGAGCTTGTTAGAACGTTTTTCGGTGTATATCGTAGGGCCGACATTTTAAATTTTTTTAGTTTTCATTTTTAATAGGGGTGAGACGTAATGGGTGAAAATTTCAGATTCATGCGAGTAATATTTTTTTGTGTTCATTTATACATAAATAACACTAAACAATCAAACATTTTGAAAATTTTGAAAAATTCAGAAGGTGCAGTACAAAAATAGCCGTTAGGGCTCCACAGGACTCAATATCCATCATTTTTCGGTGAAAAAGTGGTTTCATGCGACATTGCAGGTCCTAAAACATCCTCAAAAGCTATGAATGAATATAGATGGTTAAATCTGATATAGTACTGTAATTTAGGACTTGAAGGCTGTAAAAGGGTTTTCATGAATGTAGAATAGCCAAAAACTAGTTGGCCTGCACCTTCTGAATTTTGCAAAATTTTTAAAATGTTTGATTGTTTAGTGTTATTTATGTATAAATGAACACAAAAAATACTACTCGCATGAATCTAAAATTTTCACCCATTACGTCCCACCCCTAATTTTCACCCATTACGTCCCACCCCTAATTTTCACCCATTACGTCCCACCCCTAATTTTCACCCATTACGTCCCACCCCTAATTTTCACCCATTACGTCCCACCCCTAATTTTCACCCATTACGTCCCACCCCTAATTTTCACCCATTACGTCCCACCCCTAATTTTCACCCATTACGTCCCACCCCTATTTTGAAGAGTTAAATAAGGGGAGATAACTCAGTTTTCAACCATGGTATGGATTTTAAAACTCTGAACTTGCAAGATATTTTATATTTAACCAAAGATAGGACACTGTAATGGGAACTATTTTCAAACAAATTGCTGAATTTTACCCAGTGTAAAACCATCATTTATTTCAAAAACTTTATTTCCCTTGTTTCATGTTTTTTTCCCGTCCATTTACGCATTTTTCTATTTTTTTCTTCTTCTTCTTTGATAATTAGTTTATTTGAATAAATCATTTTATTTTTCATTTGTTCCGAATACCATAAAGCGTTGTGATTGTTTTATTCCTAAATTATCTTTTTACGTATACATTGTTTTAACTTTATTTTACATTACATTAGTTACAATAGTAAAATCCATTTCAAGATAAACCGTGGTTGAAAACTGAGTTATCTCCCCCTTATTTGACTCTTCAAAATTAAAGATATTTTTTTCTCAACCCTAAGATACACAAGCACCCGTTTTCCTTATGGAAAAGTTACGTCTCCTGATTTTGTCTTATATTTTTTTTTAAAGAAAACTAAAGTTTTCAGAAGAAAACCACAAACAATTTATCATCTTACTTTACGCCATTTCGTTTTAGCCTTACTGCACTCTTGATGTATACAACACATGAACGTAGAGTAGAAAGTTGACCTTAGTTTTACTTTCGACAGCCTCGTAACTCTCGCTTCCCTTATTTTGTCCTTTAGTCCTCACATTTCATGAGCGATGTTTCTGACAAAGGGGGAAGAATTGCTGTTTTCTGGGGCAGAATCTATCAATCTAACACTTATCGTCGGCTAGTTTAAAAAAAGATTTTTTTTTTACCTTCAAGTAGTATATTACTTTAGCTTACAACAAATGGCTTCATGCTTTGTCTGGAGCGATTTCCATAAAAAAGAGTAGTTATTTTTTTTTAGCAAAATTACACCTGATTTTGCCGTACGTATTTTTAAAGAAAAATAAAGTTTTCAGAAGAAAACCACAAACAATTTATCAATGAAAGTCATTTATTGAAGAAGAAAGCTTGATAATAACATTGGACATTTTGGAAAATGTGATGCAATCAGCCGTGAACCGTTTACAGAAATCTATGGCAAGTAGGGGGCATTCGGTTGAATGACATGCATTTTTAACACACACACACACACACACACATACACATACACATAAATAAATATATATATATATATATATATATATATATATATATATATATATATATATATATATATATATATATATAAGGCCAAAACCGAACTCTAACTGACAAACTTCAATCTGAACCCTGCGAAACGGATAATTCCAGCACCAAACTAATGCACAGACAGGATAAACTGGACGTTACCAATTGCCGTCTAAATATAAGCCTCTTACAAAAATATTTGGATTCCTAAACAATTTGAGTATTGTTCTTTTTTCAAACATTCATTTCCAAAATAACAGCTGTTTTTATTTTTTGTTTTCGCGTGTTTTTGGACATCATCCACCCTGACTTTACGCTCTCATCTCAATATGAGACTCTCTACCTTTTGGCCTTTATTTTGTTTTATTTTATGTAACATTTTCAAAGTTAAATGTTCACAATTACATTGTCGACTTTTCCCTATCCTCTGATGAGAAGAGTTTATCTTTGAAAATCCATGGATATGAAACTCCTTGCTCTGAACTTTTGATGTTCTAATAAATATTGTATCTTTACAATTTTTTATTCTCATCTTTCATCCTTAGAATTGATTGCTCTATTCAATATATTTAGCTTTATGTTATCACGATAGATTATTATTCAATTATCGTTAATTTAATTCAACATTTATATATATATATATATATATATATATATATATATATATATATATATATATATATATATTGTGCCAAAATTCTGTTATATCAGAAATACAATTTTGATGTTATTTAAATAAAAAAAAGCTGATGACTTTTTGAAGACCCGTTATTTTCTTTTATTGGGGCAGATAAAATAGGTTACATATCGATATGGGTCCTAGCTGTCAAGTGCATCCGGTTGTAATGGCTAAATTTAGGGTTTTTTCTTGAGTGCAGAGAAACCCTTTTAGTTACCAGTACTCCCAGGTCCACTCTCTACCTGTCAGAGTTCTTACTATGAGTCAAATAGAATTTATCCCGAGCACGATACAAAACGTTCTTGGACACCCTTGGGCAAGGTGTTCACTTCTTACCAACCCTACGATGCTTAAGTCTCTATCTTTCCCAGTTCTTTTTCCTTCTAGATACTTTATTTGCCGACCTTATCAACTAGTTAAGCCCTGTCTACCCCTAACCATACCAGGTATGACACAAAATTTCATCCGACAGTGGGGCCCCTTAATAGGGGGGGGGTTAAGAAGTGTACAGTCATTCATTTGTTGCCATTATATAAATAAACATTTTTACTGCATTAGTGCATCCGTTTTCTTTCGCCATCTTGTTTTACGCCAACTTGTACTACGCCATTTTGTTTTAGCCTTCCCACCATTTACATGTATACAACACATGAGCGTGTTAGAGTAGTAATTTTGATGGCAACGTTACGCCTCCTGATTTTGTCCTATAGTTTTGAAGGTGAATAACGCTATTGTAAAATCCATGGAATTGAATGAATCAAATCAACAAAACCCAAAATCCAGTTGTTTGGAAGTTGCGCATCTCTATAAACTTTCTGACGCGCGACTTCCAAACAACCGGATTTTGGGGTTTGTTGATTTGATTTCCAAGTTTTTTTTCTCCAGTTCTTTTTCTTCTATCTACTTTATTTTCCAACCCTATCAACTAGTTAAGCCTCGTCTACCCCTAACCATACCAGATATGACACTAAACTTCATTTGATAGCGAGGCCCCAATTGGAGGATTTTAGGGAATGTGGAGTTGTGATGGATTAGAAATTGATGTGCGGGGACGAACGGGCCTAGGAAAGTCACTAGCTGCTTTATAAGCTACCCCTTTTCTTTCTTTGTACGTTCAGCTTACTCTTTCCTCTTCTTCTCTTTTCACTTCTTTCTTTCTTCTGGAAGAGGGGGTCACTGATAATGTATAAGTTAGTATCAGTAACACAGTTGTGATATCATTACAATTTTAAAATAGCTGATGACTTTTTGAATTCTTGTATATTTGTAATCTCTTGTTTTTTATTGTTAGTTTTCTTATATTTTTTGATCAAATCAAATCAAATTTATTCGGAAAAAATAGCAAAGTGAAACAATCCATGTAAAGAGACAGGTAGAAGATATCTACATCCACATGCAGTCTGAATGTTTGTCTAAGGCGGCTTTAAACCTGGATATGGTAGGCATCGTCACGACCTGAATATGAATAAATATTTGATAGAGATCTTACATTATATATATATATAAATATATATTTCTATTTTAGTATAAATATATAAATTAATAGATATGTGTATGTGTGTTTATGTGTATGTTCGAGTGCGTATTTGTGTGCGTATGTGTATTTCACCTCAATTAAAAGTTGATGAGACGCGTATCAAATTTGTTCGCGATTTGAACAATGTAATTATGGATGGGAAACACTTTTTTTTAGAAAAGTTGTCAATGTTGAAAGTTGAAACATTATTACTCGTATTTGTGTGTTCTCCTTTACAAAAAATGGTATTATCCAGTTCAATACTACAAAAGCCATGAACATAACCAGCAGATGGGGATGGGGCGCTGATTAGTTGAATATTTAGGCGCGAATAGGCAGGGGGGAATCATTTATTTCTTCCGGCAACAGAATGAAACCATTATTTTATCTTGAGCCTTTTGGGATGAAATCAAAACAAAGTTGTAAACCCTTTTTTTTGTGTGTCTTTGACGTCTTCAGACGAGTTGCTCAGGAGTTGCCCAGGAGTTGCCCAATAGTTAGAAGAAAAACAAAAAAACGAAAAGAAAAATTTGGGGAAACATTTTCTTTGTATAAATGATCAGAAAGAAAAGTTTAAAAAATACATAAAAAAGAAAATGAATAAATAAAAATAACTGAATTAAAATAAAAAAGTTAACAACCCGGTTTAAAAAAAAATAAGTGTGACCCTTTTGATAGGTCACTTGACAGGTGTATACGTGTTTATGTTGGGCGCTGCAATGTTGCCATGGTGAACTAAAACGTCACTTCCGTTAATCTGTCTTCTTTTTTACTCAGGCATACTGCTCTGTCTTCTGACGTAATACTTTTTCCGGCCTGTTTCGCCCTTGGTAGCTGAAATAATAAAAAACAGAGTTTGTTTTAAAGCCATAGAATCTCGAAATCGATACACATAAGAAATTCTGTAAAAGTAAAACGGATTAATCGATTTTATTTGCTAAAGAAAATAAAAAGAGCGAACAAAGTAGGAAGCGACCAGCCATTTATATCGTTCATGAAACCATTTTTTTTTATATCGTTCAGAAAATCATTTTTTATATGGTTTAGAAAACCATTTTTTATATGGTTCAGAAAACCATTTTTTATATGGTTCAGAAAACCATTTTTTTATATCGTTCAGAAAATCATTTTTTATATGGTTCAGAAAACCATTTTTTTTATATCGTTGAGAAAACCATTTTTTATATCGTTCAGAAAACCATATTGATATGGTTCAAAAAACCCATTTTTTAAATCGTTCAGAAAACCATTTTTTATATCGTTCAGATAACCATATATTTATATCGTTCATAAAACCATTTTTTATATCGTTCATAAAACCATTTTTTATATCGTTCAAAAATCATTTTTTATATGGTTCAGAAAACCATTTTTTTTATATCGTTCAGAAAACCATTTTTTTATATCGTTCAGAAAACCATTTTTTATATCGTTCATAAAACCATTTTTTAAAAATCGTTCAGAAAACCATTTATTATATCGTTCAGATAACCATCTATTTATATCGTTCAGAAAACCATCGTTCAGAAAACCATTTTTTTATATCGTTAAGAAAACAACATTGTTTATATCGTTTAGAAAACCTAACTCTTTTATATCGGTTAGAAAAACAACTATTTTATATCGTACAGAAAACAACATTATTTTATATCGTTCAGAAAACCATTTTTTATATCGTTCATAAAACCATTTTTTAAAAATCGTTCAGAAAACCATTTATTATATCGTTCAGATAACCATCTATTTATATCGTTCAGAAAACCATCGTTCAGAAAACCATTTTTTTATATCGTTAAGAAAACAACATTGTTTATATCGTTTAGAAAACCTAACTCTTTTATATCGGTTAGAAAAACAACTATTTTATATCGTACAGAAAACAACATTATTTTATATCGTTCAGAAAACATTTTTTTATATGGTTCAGAAAAATAATGTTTTGATATCGTTTAGAAAATGAAATGTTTTATATCCTTCAGAAAACCATTTTTTTTATATAGTTCAGAAAACCAAGCTTTTTTATATCGTTAAGAAAATAAATTTTTTTTATATCGTTCAGAAAACTATTTTTTTTATATCGTTCATAAACCATTTTTTTTATATCGTTCAGAAAATCATTTTTTATATGGTTCAGAAAACTATTTTGTATATGGTTCAGAAAACCATTTTTTTTTATATCGTTAAGAAAATCAATTTTTTTATATCGTTCAGAAAGCAATTTCTTTTATATCGTTCAGAAAAATAATTCGTTTTTTTCGTATGAAAAAAACAAACTTGTTTTTCTGAACAATATGAACTAAAAGAAGCAGCATAATTTAACTATCCACCAAGCTCCAGCCCCTGTCCCATCGCCGCAATGGTGCATCCTTGTGCTTGTTTTACAAGAACTTCAATAGATTGTGCTCGGATGAACTGACCACTCTGGTGCCCCCTCGACGTAAATACACTCGACAATCAGCTAAATCCCATCCATTCACTGTGGAGGTCCCCAGATGCCGGAGAGCTGTCTACTCCAATAGCTTCTTTCCTCGTGCTGCCTGCCTCTGGAACTCCCTCCCTGCTCCCTGTTTCCCCAACAGTATCGACATGCAGAGGTTTAAAACTACTGTAAACAGACATCTCGCTACACTGCTCCAAACTTAGGGTGATACCCAAAACCTACACCCTAATTCTCAGTAACCCCTTACGTCTACAGTGGGGTCTGCCTTGTTTGAGGTGAAATATGTTAAAAACAACAACAACAAAAAAAAAACTTTTAACAGATTCTAGTAAGGCTAAGGGCTTATCTCTCTTCGATTTAGAGTTCTAAATAAAACATCAAGACATATCTAGAGTTAATTTAAAACATTAGAATGAAAATATCGAAGATAAATAATCAGAGTATTAAATAGAACTTTGTTAACTACTGATATATATACATATATATATATATATATATATATATATATATATATATATATATATATATATATATATATATGTAGTCTCGGAAGTTTCTCAACCATTAAAACTATATTAAAAAAAAAACAAAAAAACAAAAAAAAAACAAAACTTATAGTCCCAAGTCTTCAAGTGGAAAATCAATCATGTAAGTCAATTTATTTTTTTACAGTTATTATATTAGTTTATTTCTAACACTATTTTAAGGGATCATCAGTTGTTTACCATTAAAAACTGTTTCAATATATATATATATATATATATATATATATATATATATATATATATATATATATATATATATATATATATATATGAAGGAGAGTGGAAAGGAATTAGAGAAAGCAAAAGCCAAATCAAAATTCAATTCAAAAGTTCAAAGCAAGGTATAATCCGCAAAAAGGCAATTTATTCAAGTTAAATTTTCCTTAAGCCAGGCTTTTCAAAGATCAAAATCTTATCATCAGAGGAAGTCGCTGGGATAGATAAGTTGGCAATGGCCAAAATTTAAAATTTGAAAAAATTAAATAAAATAAAAGTTGTAGGGAAGGAAACGTAGGGCAAAACTGTGCCAGGGTGCAAGCAAATGTCCGATTGCCAAAAAGTCCGGTGTCGAAGAGTCCAGCGGAGAGGATACGATGTAGATAGGTAGGTCGTTAGAGGCACGAGAAGTAATGAGAGAAGTTTCAAAGTAAAATTCCAAGAAGCCACAACTTCAGGTACGGCGAAAATGGAAAATCCAGGAAGGGTAAAAAGTCCAATTAGAGGTACATTCGATGATGCAGGCAGGCGTCAGAGGAGATTAAGATGTAAAATATTCGCCATTAAAGAAACTTCCCGGGCAGAGATGACAAAGGAAAGTGTTTTAAAGTGGAAAAAGGGGCAGTGAGAATATTTAAAGTCTGCCCAGTTGAGAAAGCCGGCTATAAATGAAGAAAGGCAGAGACAGTGAGAACAAGAGTATAATATTCGACCAGTGGGCAAGGGAGGAAACGGGTAAGTGGAATGTGGGAGGAGAAAGAGACGGGTACATAGCCTATCTAACCACCCTAAATCCATCATAAACTCAATAGTCCCCTCAGTATCTAATAGAATCTCTAAGCTATCTGCGAATAAATCTATCTTCGATCAAAATTCTAGCTTTTACAATAATGCTTTTCTTAACTCAGGCTACAATCACAAAATTAAATATAACTGCAACCCCCTTACCCAAGTTAACAAATCTTCAGGCATTATTACTCACAACATGACCACACACAGAAATAAAAAGTTTAACTCATCAGCACCTAAGATAATCAAAACACACTCTAATAAGCCCATAGGAACTAAAGATATTGATAATCGGGTAGACCCACATTCGCATAAACAAAGAAAAAAACTTAGAAGAAAGAATAACATTTGGTTTAATCCGCCTTTCAGCAGTAATGTTAAAACCAATATACCTAAAGAATTTTTCCAAATCTTAGACAGATCTTTTAAGCATCCCCACAGATATAGCACTATCCTTAACAAAAATTCTATTAAAATATCATACTCTACTATGCCCAATATTGAACAAACTATCATAACCTCTAACAATAGGAAAATCAAACATATCCAACAGCAACCACCCACCACATCCCTCACCACTTGTAACTGCCGTAAACCTAGAGATTGTCCCATCGAATGTACCTCTTATTGGACTTTTTACCCTTCCTGGATTTTCCATTTTCGCCGTACCTGAAGTTGTGGCTTCTTGGAATTTTACTTTGAAACTTCTCTCATTACTTCTCGTGCCTCTAACGACCTACCTATCTACATCGTATCCTCTCCGCTGGACTCTTCGACACCGGACTTTTTGGCAATCGGACATTTGCTTGCACCCTGGCACAGTTTTGCCCTACGTTTCCTTCCCTACAACTTTTATTTTATTTCATTTTTTCAAATTTTAAATCTTGGCCATTGCCAACTTATCTATCCCAGCGACTTCCTCTGATGATAAGATTTTGATCTTTGAAAAGCCTGGCTTAAGGAAAATTTAACTTGAATAAATTGCCTTTTTGCGGATTATACCTTGCTTTGAACTTTTGAATTGAATTTTGATTTGGCTTTTGCTTTCTCTAATTCCTTTCCACTCTCCTTCATTTCTACCTGCTCTATCCTGGATATTGAGCTGTATACTCTTCACAATAGGGTTTTACCTTTCTTAAAAGTTCGCTTTTAGTACACCTCTTTATATATATATATATTTTCAAAGATAATTCTTCTCCTCAGAGGACCATTACCGCAATGACATCACTGCAGGTGATAAATTACACTTTGAAAATATATAAAAATATATGCAAAAATGCATAAAAGTACATAACACATAAAATATATCAGCCCAAAACATACTTTTGTTAAAGCTATACAATCCAAGTCATACAATTTAAAACAAGTTCAGGAAAGATATCCAAGAGGTTGATTGAAGATTGATCCAGGTAGTGAGTGACAGTCAAAAAATGAAAAAAATTGATTAAATTGAAAAAGTTTATCCAGTCGGGAAATGCGTCCGCAAACGATGCAATAAATGACAGTTAAAAATGCATCCAATGTTTATGTTAAATTAATAAAACGATAAAGGAACCACATCAAATAAAACGTTCAGTAAACTCACTCAGTGTTGAAATCATAATGTTCAAAATTCAGAGTTCCAATGATTTGATCGGATTAGTGCAAACCATAATTCGCTGGTTAAATGGAAAATCCTCTAAATCCGATTCGAATAAAATTAAATCAAATTGAGCTGACATATTCGGTCATTTCTTCTTCCGGGTCCGACAAAAATTATTCCAATGAAAAAAGTCAAATTTAAAGGTAATCACTCACCCGCAAGCCAAATAAACAGTATTTCTACTCGCCGATCAGAAGGCAATACTAAAATCGCTGTATGCCTACTTATTCAAACGACGTTATCAGAACTGATGTTATATGTCTAAGTTAACAAAGAAATAGCGTCGTCATATATTGACATATATATATATATATATATATATATATATATATATATATGAAGGAAGAGAGATAAAGATGTGCGGATGACAAATCTATTTCATCTTCGATTGTTCAATGGAAGGTGTACTCGATAAAACACATGTTAATTTTTCTTTCCTTAAGACAGGCTTTTCAAAGATTAAAATCTTATCATCAGAGGAATTACATAGATGGATAAGTTGGCAGGGGAATAGCCAAAATTCAAAATTTGAAAAATTTAAGAAACAATATAAAGTAATGGAAAGTAAAAGTGTGTGCATAAAAAGGTTATAAAAATATAGAGTCTGTCCAGTTGGTGAATGTCCGTTGACAAAAGATTTAAAGATGGAAAAGGGATTTCATGGAGACTGTGTTTTTATATATTTATTTATATAGTAAGCAAGGTTCATTTACATCACAAAAGCCAAGATTTGATTTTATCTTACGAAAATATTTTCAAAACAGTCTTTAGTGCAATTATTTTACGAACTCGTTTCGCTCAAAGTAGACCAACCAACATTAGTATGTCAATATTGAATCTGTCCTCCTTGAGCTCTTCAGAAAGCGTATTTTGTCAGGATGGACTTGTTACCTTTTAACCAGTATATTCGCTGATTGGCATTTGTTTTGACTAGGAGTTCGCATAGTTTTAGAAGAAATAATGTTATGTTTTTTGAAAATATGAAAAAATAAAAAATAAAAACCATGGTTATTGGAATATAAAATGAACCTGACTTATTAATATATACTCTATTGTTATTGGTTGAAAATTGTCGAGCTGAATCATTTTGAAGAGAGTGCGAATTAAAAAGGTACTGATAGTATATGCTAATACATATATTGTCATAATTCATTATATATATATATATATATATATATATATATATATATATATATATATATATATATATATATATATACGTTTGAACTTGATTTGAGCACGGTTCTGAAGAAGTAAAGAGTTCCCGAAATATTATAATATACGGAGTTTCCATCAAACCATTTCGATACCGGTATTACATAACATTGTGACATTGTGTAGATAGACAGATATATGTGTGTTTATAAAAAATAAATAATTAAGTAAATATATATATATATATATATATATATATATATATAATATATATATATATGTGGGTGTGTGTGTGTCTGTATGTATAAATTGTATTAAGGGTGAAACTATTTAACCTCTTCTGTCATTATATGTCTTATTTGCTCCAACTTATGTCTATCCATCACACCTCTGTATTGTATTGCCTTCTACGTATCACATTTCTATATACAAGTAAACAATGCTTCAATCAAACTACATAAACCTCTTTTTATATATATATATATATATATATATATATATATATATATATATATAATAAAAGTTTTAAAAAGGTTTAAGGCAATGTAAAGTTCCGGATTGCTGGAAGTTGTAAAGAACAAAAACAAAGCAAAATCGAAAATAAGTCGGGTATAGGTCGAAAAAGGTTTGTTTATCTTTCCAGACGAACTTACATAGACAGCAAGATTGTAATTGTCCGGATGATCAGAGATCAATTCGATATATTTCGAGAGTTATATCCTCTCCTTGTCAAAAATAAATGAAAAAAAAAAGTAAATAAAAGAAAAATCCCGGAGACCGAGATAATGCCAGAAATATATATATATATATATATATATATATATATATATATATATATATATATAAACACATGCCTGTGTTCGTGGGCGTGTGTTTTTCAGCTAAAATGACTTCCTTACCTGTCAGCCTTAGTACGTTTTGTTTCCTCTTTCATATGACACCATTACCGACGAGAGACCAGATTTGCATCGAGCATAATTAAGTAGTTCAACGTCGTTAACGTAGACAACAGCGAGCGTCGCTCTCTGACTCCCCAAAGAATAGGCGAAAGAAACAAAAGTAGTTTCATCTGATATCTTCACTTTCTAATCTACCCGGTAGCAGACTGTCCCCACCCGAGACATCACTCTGCATACGGGGGTCCACTCTTCGGTGCTCGCAGAAATTGACTTAAATGTACATTGGACGTATATTCGGGGACCACCCGGGATAGATTCTTTTTCGGTGACATTCTTCGCTTTCATTTTTTTTTTTTCACTTCTTCGGGTATTGCGGCACTATTCGCCGTTTATTTTTACTGTAACGAAAGAGGGCATGCTATGCTTATGAATATATTTTCGGTCTTCCGAATCACGCTCGACTTTTGTTGGCGATATCTTCATTCTTAGCGCCATTATCTCAAGAAATGTTTTAGATACATAAAGTTGATATGTTTGTTTGAGTTTGGAGTTTCTTTCTCTCTTTATATATACCAGCAAATATATGCCCCCCGGTCGCATATCTTTACTAGTTCTTTTATTTCATCTCTCTCTCTTTCTCTCTATTTTTTTCTCTCTCTCTCTTTTTCTTGAAATAGAACTTTCTGTGCGTTCAAATAATCAGAGAGCGAGTAACCAAATGTTGGAATGACCGCCGGCTGTTCTATTACATTCCATTACACTCTAATTTAATTACGTAACTCAATTACACAGATTAAAAAAAAAAACAATGTCTTTAATTAATTCTATTCATTATTTTTATTAAGATTATTATCGAGGAAAATATTTTAAATACATCTGGAAATCCGAAAAAAAAAACCAATCATGAGTGTATATTTGCGGATATTAATTTATTAGAAGCTTTTAACAAATTAATGATGTAAATTTGAAAGACGCGTGATGTTTGGGAAAAGTTTTGGAATGAGTATATATAGGAGTTGATAAGTAGATATAAAAAGAAAGCTATCAAAACTAAAAATATAGTTTCGGCTTAAGAGGGACAGATACATAATCTCCATTATATATACTAGCAAATATATGCTCCCTTCGGTCGCATATTTTTGCTAGGCTGCCGCATCAGAAATGAAGGCTCACGCGTAAGCCAATGGAGCCCCAGTCATATTTCTGTGGTGGTTAGACATTGATTTTCTGTGTTTATGAAAATAAAGAAAAAAAAAATTCGACCCTACCCCGATTTTTGTTGTACCCTCGACTATAAATAGAAAGACTTGTAGTTTAAAAAGAAAGTAAATTTTTTTTGTACCCCCCTCAATTTTTTTATATTACCAGTCATTAGACTATTTTTTAGTTTAGAAAAAAAAAAAAATTTTTTGACCGCCTTCCCCCAAATTTTTTGTCTTCCCCCCTCCTATACATGTAAATATTTTTAATTAAAAAGGAGAAAAAAACAAACCTAACCCTAACTGTAACGACGGGGTCAAAGTTAGCGTGGGTCCTAAAATGAAAAGGCACCAAAAAATCAAATACAGTGAACGCGTGCGCGTGTGTGCGTGTGTGTGTGCGTGTGTGTGTACCTTTTTTTAATTAAACAATTTGATTCTACAATCAGTTGTATAGTTTTCCAGTACAATGTGTTAGTTTATTTTGTTGACATTAAAGAAAAAAATCACATCTTTTTTTTAATAAATAAAACATGGAATCATAAATTCTGTTGAGGTCGTGAAAAAATGATAATATTGGATATGAAAGTATTAAGAAATCAAATACAGTAAACAGGGAAAAAATTTTAACTCTCAGAAAGAAAAAGTTTACCTAGACTGTGTGTGGGTGTGTTCTTTCGCACGCGCGTTTTTATATAGTAATTTTTAAATCAATTATTATTTTAATTAAACAATTTGATTTAATAAATTTGTGTTTTAAAACATAATGGCTAAGAATAAACAAACTTAGGACGGTTTTAAAAATGGAAAACTGAGCACGGTGTTTGCCAGCATTGTTGTTTACATGTTTAACGTGCCAGATTAACGTCGGCTGCTTAATCAGATCGCCATATTTAATTACCGGAGGGAGGGAGGGCATACTGATTCAACAGCCAATCGTCTGCTTAATCAGATCGCCATATTTAATTACCGGAGAGAGGAGGACACTACTGATTAAACAGCCAATCGGCTGCTTAATCAGATCGCCATATTTAATTACCGGAGGGAGGTAGGACACCACTGATTAAAAAGCCAATCGGCTGCTTAATCAGATCGCCATATTTAATTACCGGAGGGAGGGAGGACACCACTGATTAAACAGCCAATCGGCTGCTTAATCAGATCGCCATATGTAATTACCGGAGGGGGGAGGGCACTACTGATTAAACAGCCATTAGGCTGCTTAATCAGATCGCCATATTTAATTACCGGAGGGAGGGAGGGCACCACTGATTAAACAGCCAATCGGCTACTTAATCAGATCGCCATATTTAATTACCGGAGGGAGGGAGGGCACTACTGATTAAACAGCCAATGGGCTGCTTAATCAGATCGCCATATTTAATTACCGAAGGGAGGGAGGGGACTACTGATTAAACAGCCAATCGGCTGCTTATCAGATCGACATATTTAATTACCGGAGGGAGGGAGGGAGGACACCACTGATTAAACAGCCAATCGCCTGCTTAATCAGATAACCATATTTAATTACCGGAGGGAGGGCACTACTGATTAAACAGCCAATCGCCTGCTTAATCAGATCGCCATATTTAATTACCGGAGGGAGGGAGGACACTACTGATTAAAAAGCAAATCGGCTGCTTAATCAGATCGCAATATTTAATTACCGGAGGGAGGGAGGACACTATGGATTAAAAAGCCAATCGGCTGCTTAATCAGATCACCATATTTAATTACCGGAGGGAGAGAGGACACTATGGATTAAAAAGCCAATCGGCTGCTTAATCAGATCGCCATATATAATTACCGGAGGGAGGGAGGACACTACTGATTAAAAAGCCACACAGCTGCTTAATCAGATCGCCATATTTAATTACCGGAGGGAGGGAGGACGCCACTTATTAAACACCCAATGACTTTGCAATTTTAACAGTACTCGCGTTGAAATGGTTTAGAAAACACGCCGATTATGATGAAAATGACTGTAATTAATTGTATGAATAATGTTTATTAATATAACCTCATCGGAAAATATTGTAAATACATATGTAAATTTGATAACAGCAGTTATAAGTGTATATTTGTAAATATTAATTTAATTGAAGGTTTAAAAGAATGAGTTATGTTAATAGCAAAACCCATCTGGTGTCTAAGCGACTTTTAGTGACAGTATATAAAGAATTTCAAAAAGATTAATTTCAGTAAAATAGTCATACTGGAGTTTCGGCTTCAGACAGACAGACAGACAGACAGACAGATACATTAACTCCATTATTAATAGATATATATATATATATATATATATATATATATATATATATATATATATATATATATATATATAGAGAGAGAGAGAGGTAGAGAGAGAAAGAGTGAGAATAGTAGTTTGCTTGAAGTATTGCTGGGAATAGTAGTAATATGTTAAGAAGGCAATGCAGAGTGCCGGATAGGTTGTAAGCTGGAAGGAACAAAAATAATAAATCGAAGTGGGTGGACTTACTATTTATTTTTCTTTAAAATCTTACATAACAGCAAGCGTGGTGTCGGCTGTGTGTGTTCTCCGGATGATGATGAAAAAAATCATCATCCGGACAACACACACGGCTTAATACAAAATGCGAAAATACAGTAGAGGTGTGACCGTTATTTAGACACGCGTGCAAGAGTTAAGTTGCATTCGTTGAACGCTTTCATGCACGGTTTTCTACATAGATTCTACGTTGCTGATTCGACTTGCACTTGAACCACGTGACTTCAAGTTGAGCCGACTTCCGAAAAGGCTCGTAACGACTAATAATGGAGGCAAAAAAGCACTCCTCGATTTCCCTGACTCCCATAAAAACAAATATAATTGGTCAAATCAAAGTTCAATGATAATTAATAAAAACTTTTCTATTTGTTCTTGTGAAACAACAGTACGCATGAATGGGTTAACGATTCGTTTCGACTGAAGAATTAGAAAGAAGAAAGTTGAAACCAATTTTTAAGCGAATGCAACGTTTTGCATTTTGTATTTAGCTGATAAAGTTGGTAGGATCGCCGAAAATTCCTACTCCCCAACGAAAAAAAACAAAACAAACAACGGCAATAATAGACAGTTTTTAGAAGCATGGTTACATGCTTATCGCCGTTCCTATTTACTTGCCTCCCCACGAGGGCAGAGCTAGACACACGGTCGATTTTTAACGTGGGGAAAATCCAGCTCCCTAAAATGGGGCACTTTTGGTTGGAATAAAAAGAAAAATTGCCTCAGTCTAGAAGGACTGCATCATCAAAACAGATACTACACTTTGCTCCTAGCGTCGTTAAAAGAAAGAAAAAAAATGAAAGTATTTATGGGTTTGAAATTTCAACATTTGTTAAGACGTCTTATGAATTAAATTGCAAAACCGATTTTTGTATTGAATTATTTTCCAAAAATGTAAATATTTAAGAAATTAATTAAGAGAAAAAGTACAAAAAAGTGTGTGTGTGTGTGTGGGGGGGGGGGGTACGAGCAAAACAAAATAAAAATAAAAATAAAAATAAAAATAAAAATAACAATAAAAATAAAAATAAAAATAAAAATAAAAATAAAAATAAAAATACAAATAAAAATAAAAATAAAAATAAAAATAAAAATAAAAATAAAAATAAAAATAAAAATAAAAAGACTCCTGGGAAACATCAGATAGATGCATCTAGTTCAGTGAATTTGAAATATGAAATTTATTTTCAGACAAAATGGAATACTTAGCATATGGAATAGTGGATAAGCACGAAAACAGACTAGTAAAAATAATAACACAGAAGCATTTATAAAGTCAACCTTAATATTTAGTGTAGAATTGCTTTATTGAAAAGAAACGAATGCCTTTATACAGCAAACGGTCAAAGACGACCCGGAAATAGAGTAGGGGAGAAAGTCTGGGGGAAAAGAAGGGCTGTGAGACGCTTTCATTACCCCTTTCTCGGGTCGTCTTTGATTGCTTGCTGTATAAAGTCATTTGTTTCTTTTCAACAAAGCCATTGTACACCGAATATTAAGGTCGTTTGAATCGACCGAAATATCGCTTGGCATTAGATCTGTGTCTGTGTTATTATTTTTAACAGTTTGTTACATGCGCATCCGTGGTTCTATATACTAGACATTCCATACAACTAGTTGTAAATATTTGAAAGAGTAGAAAATGACTAACTTGGCTTTACTTTCGGCAGCCCCGTAACTCTCGCCTCCCTTATTTTGTTCTTTAGTCCTCACACTCCATGAGCGATATTTCTGACAACGGGGGAATAATTGCTGTTTTCTGGGTCGGAATCTATCCATCTAACAGTTATCGTTGACTAGTTTTTGACGTTGAAGTAGTATTTTTTAGCTCCTTATATCAAGTAGCTTCATGCCTTGTCTGGAGCGATTTCCATAAAAAAAAAATAATAAAAAAAGTTATGCGTAAATTACATCGCTATTCGAACCTGTGTAATTCACAGCTGGCACGCCCCCCCCCCGTTAATAAAATGGTTGGTATTTCAGGGCAGACAAAGTTTATCGTCTGATTCTCGGCGAAACAGAGAATGGAATACTTGAAAGGCTAACATACGTCACATCAATCGAAATAGTTGATTTTAAATGATTTACTTGTTGCTTTAATCTACGTGTAAGCGTACGTGTACCTATGTGTATGTGTGTGTGTGTGTGTTTATCTCTCTGTAGAGATGTGCATGGTTCAGAGTGTCTATATATGCATGTAGACGTTTGTATGTGTGTGTTGATACGTATGTGTAAGCAGGACGTGTATATGCTCGCGCATGTGTGCGTGTACCAAAAAGAGAGCAATCGAATGGCAAGTTAAGAAACAAGGAAATTCTGGGAGGAACAGAAGATTTATGTGAAAAGCTTTTAATCGGGTCAAGACAGATTAGAAAATCAGATAGCACACACACACACACACACACACACACACACACACACACACACACACACACACACACATATATATATATATATATATATATATATATATATATATATATATATATATAACACCTTGAAAAAAAAAGTACATCCATTGGTGCATGTAAAAATAGCGATTGACCTTTAAAAGATAAATATTGGGCGAATAAAGACCAAAGCTGTTTTTAATAGTTTTTTTTCTTTTCTATCGGAGAGCGGGATAGGATTGAGCTTCATCTAAGTCAGAAACATTCCCAATAAATACAGTATATATATATATATCTATATATATATATATATATATATATATATATATATATATATATATATATATATATATATATATATATATAATTATATTCAAATATTAACTAAATGAACAAAAACTATATTTTTCAAAAGTGCTCAATATATATTAGAGCTTTTATATTAAAATAAACATAGTTGGATTATCCGACAATTGTTTCAGAGCAAAGAAGCTCCTTCTCAGGGAAGTTAATGGTGAATTAAAATGATATCCGCTTCTACACAATCATAAGAAAGAAAGAAAAAGAAAAAGAAAGAAACAAACCATCAGGCAAATTACAATTAAAAAAAACCTTCAGACGAGACAGACTCTTTCCATAAGATGCCAACTCTTGACACCTCGCAAGAAAATGGGTCAAAACTGATCCCTTCCCTCCCCCCATAGGCCTAGACATATTCATACATAATCATATCTACGCTAATACGTACATATTAATATACTCGCATATATATATATATATATATATATATATATATATATATATATATATATATATATATATATATATATATATATATATATATATATATATATATATATATATATATTGTATTTCTAATTTTTATTATCATCTCCTTATTGTTACTTTTGTTTTTATCTTTATTTTTTAATTTTACCTTCATTTTTTAATTTTACCTTCATTTTTTAATTTTACCGTTAATTTTTAATTTTACCTTTATTTTTTAATTTTACCTTAATTTTTTAATTTTACCGTAATTTTTTAATTTTACCTTTATTTTTTAATTTTACCTTTATTTTTAAATTTTACTTTTATTTTTTAATTTTACCTTTAATTTTTAATTTTACCTTTATTTTTTAATTTTACCTTCATTTTTTAATTTTACCTTTAATTTTTAATTTTACCTTTATTTTTTAATTTTTATTTTATTTTTTAATTTTACCTTAATTTTTTAACTTTACCTTAATTTTTTAATTTTACCTTTATTTTTTTATTTTACCTTTATTTTGTAATTTTACCTTTATTTTGTAATTTTACCTTTATTTTTTAATTTTACCTTCATTTTTTAATTTTACCTTTATTTTTAAATTTTTCCGTTATTTTTTAATTTTACCTTTATTTTTTAATTTTACCTTTATTTTTTTATTTTAACGTTTATTTTTTAATTTTACCTTTATTTTTTAATATTATCTTTACTTTTTAATTTTACCTTTATTTTTTAATTTTACCTTTATTTTTTAATTTTACCTTAATTTTTTAACTTTACCTTAATTTTTTAATTTTACCTTTATTTTTTAATTTTACCTTTATTTTTTAATTTTACCTTTATTTTTTAATTTAACCTTTATTTTTTAATTTTACCTTTATTTTTTAATTTTACCTTTATTTTTTAATTTTACCTTCATTTTTTAATTTTACCTTTATTTTTTAATTTTACCTTTAATTTTTTAATTTTACCTTCATTTTTTAATTTTACCTTTATTTTTTAATTTTACCTTTATTTTTTAATTTAACCTTTATTTTTTAATTTTACCTTTATTTTTTAATTTTACCTTTATTTTTTAATTTTACCTTTATTTTTTAATTTTACCTTTATTTTTTAATTTTACCTTCATTTTTTAATTTTACCTTTATTTTTTAATTTTACCTTTATTTTTTGATTTTACAATTATTTTTTAATTTTACCTTTATTTTTTAATTTTACCTTTATTTTTTTATTTTAACCTTTATTTTTTAATTTTACCTTTATTTTTTTTATTTTACCTTTATTTTGTAATTTTACCTTTATTTTGTAATTTTACCTTTATTTTTTAATTTTACCTTCATTTTTTAATTTTACTTTTATTTTTAAATTTTTCCGTTATTTTTTAATTTTACCTTTTTTTTTTATTTTAACGTTTATTTTTTAATTTTACCTTTATTTTTTAATATTATCTTTACTTTTTAATTTTACCTTTATTTTGTAATTTTACCTTTATTTTGTAATTTTACTTTTATTTTTTAATTTTACCTTCATTCTTTAATTTTTCCGTTATTTTTTAAATTTATCTATATTTTTAAATTTTACCTTTATTTTGTAATTTTACCTTTATTTTGTAATTTTACCTTTATTTTTTAATTTTACCATTATTCTTTAATTTTACCTTTATTTTTTAATTTTACCTTCATTTTGTAATTTAACCTTTATTTTTTAATTTTACTTTTATTTTTTAATTTTACCTTTATTTTTTAATTTTACCTTTATTTTTAAATTTCACCTTTATTTTTTAATTTTACGTTTATATTTTAATTTTACCTTTATTTTTTAATATTACCTTTACTTTTTAATTTTACCTTTATTTTTTAATTTTACCTTTATTTTTAAATTTTACTATTATTTTTAAATTTTACCTTTATTTTTTAATTTTACCTTTATTTTTAATTTTACCTTTATGTTTTAATTGTACCATTATTTTTTAATTTTACCTTTATTTTTAATTTTACCTTTATTTTTTAATTTTACCTTTATTTTTAAATTTTACTATTATTTTTAAATTTTACCTTTATTTTTTAATTTTACCATTATTTTTAATTTTACCTTTATGTTTTAATTGTACCATTATTTTTTAATTTTACCTTTATTTTTAATTTTACCTTTATTTTTAAATTTCACCTTTATTTTTTAATTTTATCTTTATTTTTAAATTTTACTTTTATTTTTTAATTTTACCTTTATTTTTTAATTTTACCTTTATTTTTTAATTTTACCTTTATTTTTAAATTTTACTTTTATTTTTTAATTTTACCTTTAATTTTTAATTTTACCTTTATTTTTTAATTTTATTTTTATTTTTTAATTTTACCTTCATTTTGTAATTTTACCTTTATTTTTTAATTTACTTTTATTTTTTAATTTTACTTTTATTTTTTAATTTTACCTTTATTTTTTAATTTACTTTTATTTTTTAATTTTACTTTTATTTTTTAATTTTACCTTTATTTTTTAATTTTACCTTTATTTTTTATTTTACTTTTATTTTTTAATTTTACTTTTATTTTTTAATTTTATCTATATTATTAGTTTACTATTGTATTATTTATTTTTTTATTTATTTATAATTTTATGAATTTTTATTTTATATATTCTTATACATATTTTTTAATTTTTATATATTTTTTATTATTATACTTACTTTTATTTTTTATTTTATTTTATTCTATTCTATTTGACTTTATTTTAATTTTCTTAATTTTTAATTTTTTATCCTTTTGTAATATTTTTTCTTTTTATATTAATTTTTTATTATTTTATATTATATTTTATTTTATTTTTATTCTTATTTTTATTTGTTATTTTTATAATTTTAATAAGGTTTTATTATTATTATTATTATTATTATTATTATTATTATTATTATTATTATTATTATTATTATTATTATTATTATTATTAGTATTATTAGTATTATTATTATTATTATTATTATTATTTTATCTTTCTATTTTTATTTTATATTTGTAACTTATTCCTCTTTCTAATATTTGTCTCTGTGGCTCTTCCTGTCAATAGATGTTCTCTACGACGAGCTTGTTATTTTTTATTTGAATTTCTGTGAGACGTGGTGCCAAAGGCGCTGATGAAGACACATTTTGGAGTAGCTTTGTTAATTAAAAAAAATAAAATAAAGTATTTCCAGAATGTTTTGGAAACGGCCGTACACCATACTAGACTTGATGTTCTAATTCTTGGAACAATTGTAATGTTCTAATTCATTAAATCCTCTATATATATATATATATATATATATATATATATATATATATATATATATATATATATATATATATATATATATATATATATATATATATATATATATATATATATATATATATGTCGCTCCCAATGTAGTGAATAGTATTAACACAGCCGTCATCGTAGCTTTAATGCATGTTCCTTCAGTAGTTGAACACTGTTGATGACAGCTGCCTATAACAGGTTTAAACTCGTGCTGATTTATCAGATTGTTTATAGTGGCCAAGTGGGTTAATGCGTCGGAATTTGGGTTATAACATGACTCGTGTGCTGGTGTTTCGAATCCTGCGACCGGTATTAATAATTATCTCTACACTGGCGATTCCTAAAAGTATGAAACTATTACGTAAAAAAAAAAAAAAAAATATATATATTTTATATGTACATAAAAGTAATCCATGGACACGTGTTTCTGGCTCACAGCCGTCATCAGCATGACCAACTTAGACAAGGATCGAACCTTCGATATTGATGTCTATAGTCTAGCGTTTGACCATCGAACCAAGACGCCCTGTCTAGAACTATGTACGATTTTTATCACCGAAATATTTCATGTATTCTTATGTAATTATTTTTATTAGTGATTGCAGCGTTCGTTGTTTTTTTGCTCTTTACTACTTCGATTGTCTCACTTCCTAAGTGATTAAGATGCAGAAAATTGCATTATTAGTCGCCCTTAATTTTATAGAACGTATTTTTCGTTAATATATATTTTTTATTTGTTTTATGCGTAAATAAAAGTAATCCATGGACACGTGTTTTTGGCTCACAGTCGTCATCAGCATGGCTAACTTAGACAAGCATCGAACCTTCGATATTGATGTCTATAGTCCAGCGTTTTACCATCAGACCAAGACGCCCTATCTAGAAATATGTACGATTTTTATCACCTAAATATTTAATGTATTTTTATGTAATTATATATATACATATATATTTATATATATATATATATATATATATATATATATATATATATATATATATATATATATATATATATATAGGTAAACATATATATATATATAAACATATATATATATATATATATATATATATATATATATATATATATAGGTAAACATATATATATATATATAGGTAAACATATATATATATATATATATATATATATATATATATATATATATGTATATATATGTATATATATATGTATATATATATTTATATGCATATATATATGTTTTTATATATATATTTATATGTATATATATATGTTTATATAAATGTTTATATATATATACATATATATTTATATGTTGTTTATATACATGTTTATATATATATTTATGCATATATATATGTGTGTATACATATATATATATATTTATATGTATATATTTATGTTTATATACATATATATATTTATATGTATATATTTATGTTTATATACATATATATATATTTATATGTATATATATATGTTTATATATATATATATATATATATATATATATATATATATATATTGTACTACAGAAAAGACATCGAATTGTTAGAGCAGTTTGGAATCAAGGTATTACCCTAGAAGGAGATTATGTTGATGAATAAATTCGATTTTTGCCTAAAAGTTGGTTTATTAGTTAGGCCCGGGACTTATTCAGTGATTTTTTATAACATGTTTCAATCGAGTTTCAGAAAGAAAGAAAAAATCCTATAAAATTTATACGTCTTTCGAAGTATTTGATTTGGCATATAGCATTTTCTATTCCTGAAAATTAATTTAAACATTCATTAAATCTGTATATTAACACAATAGCTCTATGTTATTGAACTGATAAGTTATTGAGCTTACTTTTATTTGCAAATTCGGATTAATTCGTATAGATGATTCTAAGGTAAGCTTTTCAATTACTTATATAATTCATATACCCATATAAATCTCTATTTTTATAAGATTAGTTATGTTTATATGTTTATATATTTGTATGTACAGGATTAATTGCTAAACTAATTAACTGATCATTATAAATTTTGGAGAATGGTATCATGATGAACGAACATATACTATACTACCCCCTAAAATGAGGATGTAATGCCTGGGTGGATGGTTTTTGTCAACAGAACAGATATTACATTATTAATACTCGCACAAAGGAGGAAGTAATGCACGGAATAACGGGTCCATTATAACAGAACAGATACTACACTACCCCTTAATTTAACTTTGAAAGCTAGTACATTGCACTGGAATATTATAATAACATGAATTAGGCTTTAAAAGATAGTACAATTATACAGTTAATAGAAGTTATAGTATAGTTTCGGTTTCAGACAAACATATATCAAATCTCCATTAATAAAATAACTAATAGTATATAGTTTGTTTCAGACAGACAGATACCAAATTTCCATTAATAAAATAACTAATAGTATAGTTTTGGTTTCAGACAGACATATACCGAATCTCCATTAATAAAAGAAGTAATAGTTTAGTTTCGGTTTCAGACAGACAGATACCAAATCTCTATTAATAAAAGAAGTAATAGTTTAGTTTCGGTTTCAGACAGACAGATACCGAATCAAGAAGTAATAGTATAGTTTCGGTTTCAGACAGACAGATACCAAATCTCCAGTAATAAAAGAAGTAATAGTTTAATTTCGGTTTCAGACAGACAGATACAGAATCTCCATTAATAAAATAAGTAATAATATAGTTTCGGTTTTAGACAGACAGATACCGAATCAAGTAGTAATAGTATAGTTTCGGTTTCAGACAGACAGAAACTGAATCTCCATTAACAAAAGAAGTAATAGTTTAGTTTCGGTTTCAGGCCGACAGATACCGAATTTCCATTAATAAAAGAAGTAGTAGTATAGTTGCGGTTTCAGACAGACAGATACCAAATCTCAATTAACAAAAGAAGTAATAGTATAGTTTCGGTTTCAGACAGACAGATACCGAATCTCCATTAATAAAAGAAGTAATAGTATAGTTTCGGTTTCAGACAGACAGATACCGAATCAAGAAGTAACAGTATAATTTCGGTTTCAGACAGACAGATACCAAATCTCAATTAACAAAAGAAGTAATAGTATAGTTTCGGTTTCAGACAGACAGATACCGAATCTCCATTAATAAAAGAAGTAATAGTATAGTTTTGGTTTCAGACAGACAGATACCGAATCTCCATTAATAAAAGAAGTAATAGTATAGTTTTGGTTTCAGACAGACAGATACCGAATCTCCATTAATAAAAGAAGTAATAGCTTAGTTTCGGTTTTAGGCTGACAGATACCGAATCTCCATTATTACTAAAAGTAATAGTAACGTTTCCGCTTCAGACATACCAAATCTCTATTCGTAATAGATACACTTATTTGTTCGTTCTAATTTTATTCTTTGAAGGTTTCTTTTTCCAATGCCACTTAGTAAAAGAAAGTTATTAAAAAAATAATAAACAAGTTAAGAACGTGAAACCATCTCTAAAACCATCATTTGCTGCTAAATGACTTGAACATCCGGCGATGGCACTACCAGATGTTTCAAAGGTTTCAAACTTAGTCCGGAAAGCCAACGATTGGCCCTTCAGCGGGAAAGAAGAAAAAACACAGTTAATAATCTGAAAAAGCGTAACATATTTGTATCATTTTTTTTTTAGCAGACTAGAGAATTGCGGTTTTTGTAAGACTTTTGAGGAGAGGAAATTTATTTGATAAGAAGACGTCTTACTTTACCCAACCTTTCATAAACCCCTCAATGACTTCCGGTGTGAAGATAACTTTCACCGAATCTAAGTGTGACAGAGAATATGCTTTATTTGTCGAGTAGCTGGTTTCACTCGCCGCTATCGCTTCGCGATTTAATTCTTATTTACTTCTTGAAATAATTAAAACGAAACTATTCGATGAGAACAAGAAGATAAAACTATTCGATAAGAACAAGAAGACAAAACTAATCGGAGAGTAGGAAGTTGACCTGTCGCTTCCCTTATTTTGTCCTTTAGTCATCATATTATATGAGCAATGTTTCTGACAAAGGGGGAAGAATTGCTGCTTTCTGGATCAGAAACTATCTAACACTCATCGTTGTTTAGTTTTTGACCTTGAAGTAGTATTTTTTTAGCTCCTTACATCAAGTGTCCTCATGCCTTGTCTGGAGCGATTTCTATTAAAAAATCGGTAGAAGACAAAACTAAGAGACGAGAAAAAGAAGGCAAAACTAATCGATAAGAAAAAGAAAAGAAAACTAACCGTCCGTCCGTTTTTTTATTTTTATGTTTTTATCGATTAGTTTTGTCTTCTTATCGATTAGTTTTGCCTTCTTATCGATTAGTTTTATCTTCATTATTCTTAAAATAAGCGAACTTCGAAATATTTATTAGCCATTTCGAAGCTGGATTTAAAAATTAGTCCAACTTTTTTTAACTTCGAGACATTTTTTTCAACGAAGTTAATATGTGTTTTATTAAAAATAAAAGAAATCATTCTATTTCATTATCGTCTATCATTAAGATTAAGCCTCCCCTTTTTGCCCATAAGATTAAATGTAGATACATGATTGTTCTACCCTTTCTTTATCATTACAAGTTATTACTAAGATGAAGTCCCCGTTCTTTGCATCTAAAATTAAATTTGCATATGTGATTATTCTATTCTTTTTTTTACTTATGATTATCAGTTATTATTAGGATTAAGCGTCCCCTGTTTTAATATGATTAAGTATCTCCTCTTTGTAGATAAAATTTAATGTTGTATATGTAAATATTCTTTCCTTTCTTTTTATTATTATTATTATTATTATTATTATTATTATTATTATTATTATTATTATTATTATTATTATTATTATTATTATTATTATTATTATTATTATTATTAATATTAAGCATCCGCTACTTTGCTCATAAAATTGAATTTGCACACGTGATTATTATTTTCGTTTATTATTATTATTATTATTATTAGTAGTAGTAGTAGTAGTAGTAATAATAATATTATTATCAATATTAAGCATCCGCTACTTTGTTTATAAAAATTAAATTCGCATACGTGATTATTCATACCGCAAGTCGCGCCGGACACACGTACGTTCATATTTATTTTATAGAAGATAATAACATTTAAGAAATGGAATGCCAACTTAAGATAATAGAATTGCAATTTCAATTCTGAAATTGTATTTCGTGAATCGTCAGTAATCGTAATTATCACGATTATTTTACAGATGGTTATATTATGAAGGTTTGTTTTACTAAAAGAAATTGCGCTTACCCGCGATAATTTTGACCCCGTCGTTACGGTCAAGATAAGAGTGGGGTTTGGGTTAGGGTTAGCGTTAGAGTTAGGGTTAGGGTCAGGGTTAGTGTCAGGGTCAGGGTTAGGGTCAAAGTTAACTCGGGTCCTAATCTGAAGAAGGACCAAAGAAATAATATGTTACGGAATTTCTGTGATGAGGATTGATCATTTACTTAGCGGGACCCGTGAAAATTCCACAGTTGTATATTATTGTTGCGCTTAAAACAATATTTCCATTCTATGGACGTCTGGCACGTACGCAGACCCCACGATATTATTAGATCTTTTTTGTTTAAACTGAAACATACTTATCTAAGTACTCTGATTAATGTAGTTTAAGAATATATTTTAAGGGGATCTATCTTTAAAACCCTTGTAGGAGTTTGTGACATATTTCCATTCGATAGGCGTCTGGCGCGAACGCAGACCCCACGCTATTATTGTACAATATTTGGATGACAGCTACTACACTTTGTTTCTTGGAAAAAAGCCAATAAACTGTATTTTCCTTCAAGTTTCACGTTCGACATGGCTGCGATATCAGATGAAATTTAAAAAGAATTCTGTTTGCATGGCATCTTCGCCAGCCGTTTGTTTTGATAAGCTACTAGGGTTCACTTCTACTCCAGATGTAAAATGGAAGACTCACTTTTACTCCAGATCTAAAATGGAAGGCTCACTTCTACTCCAGATCTAAAATGGAAGACTCACTTTTACTCCAGATCTAAAATGGAAGACTCACTTCTACTCCAGATCTAAAATGGAAGACTCACTTTTACTCCAGATCTAAAATGGAAGGCTCACTTCTACTCCAGATCTAAAATGGAAGACTCACTTTTACTCCAGATCTAAAATGGAAGGCTCACTTCTACTCCAGATCTAAAATGGAAGGCTCACTTCTACTCCAGATCTAAAATGGAAGACTCACTTCTACTCCATATCTAAAATGGAAGACTCACTTTTACTCCAGATCTAAAATGGAAGACTCACTTTTACTCCAGATCTTAAATGGAAGACTCACTTTTACTCCAGATCTAAAATGGAAGACTCACTTTTACTCCAGATCTAAAATGGAAGGCTCACTTCTACTCCAGATCTAAAATGGAAGACTCACTTCTACTCCATATCTAAAATGGAAGACTCACTTTTACTCCAGATCTAAAATGGAAGACTCACTTTTACTCCAGATCTTAAATGGAAGACTCACTTTTACTCCAGTTCTAAAATGGAAGGCTCACTTCTACTCCAGATCTAAAATGGAAGACTCACTTTTACTCCAGATCTAAAATGGAAGACTCACTTTTACTCCAGATCTAAAATGGAAGGCTCACTTCTACTCCAGATCTAAAATGGAAGACTCACTTTTACTCCAGATCTAAAATGGAAGGCTCACTTCTACTCCAGATCTAAAATGGAAGACTCACTTTTACTCCAGATCTAAAATGGAAGACTCACTTTTACTCCAGATCTAAAATGGAAGGCTCACTTCTACTCCAGATTTAAAATGGAAGACTCACTTTTACTCCAGATCTAAAATGGAAGGCTCACTTCTACTCCAGATCTAAAATGGAAGACTCACTTTTACTCCAGATCTAAAATGGAAGACTCACTTCTACTCCAGATCTAAAATGGAAGACTCACTTCTGTTCCAGATCTAAAATGGAAGACTCACTTCTACTCCAGATCTAAAATGGAAGACTCACTTCTGTTCCAGATCTAAAATGGAAGACTCACTTCTACTCCAGATCTAAAATGGAAGACTCACTTCTGTTCCAGATCTAAAATGGAAGACTCACTTCTACTCCAGATCTAAAATGGAAGACTCACTTCTACTCCAGATCTAAAATGGAAGGCTCACTTCTATTCCAGATCTAAAATGGAAGACTTATATCCAATCTGTTTCTAAAGTTGCTGTAAAAATGGTTGGATAATTCTGCCGCTTCAGGGAATACCTGACTCCTAACACACTCCTTTAGCTGGGAGAGCCAATTTTAGTTGGGAGCTGAAATCGAGGAGAAAATCAGATTGACGAACTTACTTGGAGGAGTAATTCACCTGGCCAAACTTGACTTAAATATAATAAGCAAACGGGATCACCATTCCCCACGAAATAAACGATGGCTTCACAACTAGAGAGATTCACAGGAAACACAGCAACAGAACAAAGATAATACATTGGGTTGAGTATGGTAGACAAGACGAAATAAACGTTATCCTGGAGTTCGTCGATTCTTTACCGGGTCGACGGCAGAGAATTCAGGATCAAATTTTGTCTGTTTGGGAATCAGTCTCGAACTGAAGGTTAATGTTGATCACGTGATCTGGGTTTAGAGCCAAGATGATTCATCGCGTATGGATCTCGTTACACGCAGGTGTGCTATACGCACACGTGGTGAAGAGGCGATGATTACATAATCGTCAGGCCGAATCACAACTCACAGTCAGTCACGCAGCTCGACACAAAATAGGCCACTCATGTAACTGCTACACTCCTCTACCCATATACGAGTCAGATACGTTCCGAGGTGGAGTACTGCTGCCACATGTAGGGAGGTGCTGCTCTTTCTGGTTTTGACAAATTAAAAAAATATCGACTTCGCAATCTAGAACCGGGGTGACCTATTCTATTTTCTATAGTCTCTTTCTCCCAGAAAGAACGTTGCTAGTCTTTCTCTACTCTATCCTTGTTTCCATTGAAGGTGCTCGACAAAGCTGTAATCTCTTGTTGATTCTTGGTGTAAGGTATTCATAGCAATAACTCGTCTTTCTGCCACATTTGCAAAGAACTTTTCTTCTTCTTCTTCTTCTTCTTCTTCTTCTTCTTCTTCTTCTTCTTCCATGAACAGAGTTTATTTCCAAAAGTTCCTCATCCTTGGAACACATAACCACAGGACTGCCTCTTCAAACAAAATGTCAACGAATACTTGTCCAAAACCATTATAAGTGATCAAATTTTATTTATTCCGTTCATCATTTTCAATCCTTTCATAATATTCTTCATCATTCAACTGACAACTATTATCCCGAGTGGCTTTTAGCCTTGATAAGTGGCGACTCATTAGTAAAAAAATTGTACCCACAGAAATAATTAAAACAAACAAACAAAAAAAAAACATTACATGTTTTGCGGAATTTTTTAGATAAGGATTACTAATTTGGATTATTCGGACAACTATTCCCATCTTTGATGTTATTCTCACAACGTTTCGGCCAATGTAACCCCCGACATGCTTCAGCTGCGTTTTGTCGAAATCGGAAATCTGTACGGAATTACGAACGGAGCCCTTTTATTCAAGGTTCAATCCATCAGTGCAAGCGATACTAAGAATACAATTACGAATTACTTCAAACTTCTACCCGGTCATGGCTGACGGGATGAGAACAAACTACCCGCATTGATTTAATAAATGGTTCCGTTCAAAATTCCCTACAGATTCCCGAGTTCGACAAGATGCAACTGAAGAACTTCGGTGGTTACATCGGCCAAAACGTTGCGAGAATAACATCGAAGATGAAAACAGTTGTTCAAATAGCCCCAGTTTTGCGAGACAATCTGATGAAATAGTCCTAAATGCTCCCTACGCCTGTCTATACTTTTTAAATTTAAATCCGTCATTGCAAGCAGTTGGTGATATAATCCCAATTTATATAAAGATAGGTATGTTTATATGTTTATATATTTGTATGTACAGGATTCACTCCTAAACTAATTACTCGATCATTATGAATTTTGGAACATAGCTGCTGGGTTCAAGGAGTTCAAAATGTGATCTATGTTTATTTGATTTTAATTTAATGTCAAGGGGATAAATATGAGTGAAGCACTTCGTGAATATTTAGATAGCTCCGGATTTTTATACAGATTCCTGAGTTCGACATAAAGATTCACGATTTCGACAAGACGCGCCTGTAGAAGAACGGAGGTTACATCGGCCGAAACGTTGTGAGAATAACATCCAAGATGCGAACAGTAGTCCGAATGATAAAAATGATAAAAAACATCTTCTTGAGGTGGAAGGAAATGATCGTTATTTTTTTTGACAATAAACCCAAATTAAATTTCGATAATTCTTATTTTCTATTTTTTTTGTTTGTTTTCGATTTCTACTCTGTCATCTATACTGCATGATTGCCCCCCCCCCTTCCGAATGAAATCGCGATACTCACTGGCGAGATTGACGTAAGTCATGCCCCAAATGATACTCCAAATCCATCCGACGATCACGAGGAAGGTAATCATCTGAAGGAGAGCCGAGAGAATGTTAAGGCAGAATGCCCGGCCCCGCGACGAAATGTTCGTAGTACCACAACAGAACACTGTGAAGGATGAGATCAGCGTACCTGAAAATAGATGAAATAAAGGAAATATATCGTCAGGTTTTAATAGAGTAATACACATTTTAATTATTACGTACACATGCAGAATTGTCATCTTACACTTTAATGCAGATTCCCGAGTTTCGCCGACAAATTACGGAATCTTATGAGACATGCAGACGATAAATTACGGAGATAAATATTTGGAAAATCCGACTCTTTCGCCGGTTTACTTTCGTATATTTCTGATTTGTACTCGTTTTCGGAAAAAAAACAGCAACAACCCTCTTCTTCTTCTTCTTCTTCTTCTTCTTCTTCTTCTTCTTCTTCTTCTTAAAAAATGCCTAACTCCGATTATCAACTCTCA
>OY744518.1:204866600-204934100 GCA_963556195.1 Sepiola atlantica
ATACATGTGCGCATCCGTGTGCGCAAGAGACAGGGTGGGTGGGGAGGGTGCGTGTGGGAGAGTGTGTGTGAAAAAGATAGATAGATAGATAGATAGAGAGAAAGAAAGAGAGAGAGATAGAGAGATAAATATAAAAATATATATATATAGAGAGAGATAGATAGATAGAGAGAATGATATATATATATATATATATATAGAGAGAGAGAGAGATAGATAGATATAGATATATATAGAGATTAATATATATATATATATATATATATATATATATATATATATATATATAGAGAGAGAGAGAGATACAGAAAGATATATATATATATATAGAGAGAGATAGATAGAGGGAGAGAGAGAGAGATAGATAGATTAATAGATAGATAGAGTGAAAGATAGATAGATAGATAGATAGTGAAAAATAGATAGAAAGATAGATAGATAGAGATAGATAGATAGATAGATAGATAGAGAGAGAGTGAAAGATAGATATAGATTAATAATTTAATATTTATTTATAAATATTATATATATATATATATATATACAAAGAGTGAGAGAGAGAGAGAGACATAGAGATAGATAGATAGATAGAGACATATATATATATATATATATATATATATATATATATATATATATATATATATATATATATATATATATATATATATATATATAGAGAGAGAGAGAGAGAGAGAGAGAGAGAGAGAGATATTGATAGATAGATATATAGAGAGAGATTGATAGGTAGATAGAGAGAGGGAGAGAGAGAGAGAGAGAGAGAAAGCAGCGTCTCTTAAACTCCAATTCCGTATAAGCGAATGCTCATTAGACCCAAGCATTTAGTTTATCGTCAATTTACAACCTCTCCCCCCCCCCCCTACACACAAAAGAATGTCGGTTAGAGGAAACTGCGAGCAGATATTTGTCGTCATATAAACATTAGTTGGTTATGTTAAAGATTAGGTGCTGAAATTCAGTTCCGGTTGCTGCTTCGCAGACGGGAAGACGGTGACAATGCAGAAAATGTTCCCCCTTATAAATCAACCGTTTTTAATCAAATTGTTACGTTATTTTTTGCTTATTAAATTGTTAGGTAAAAGTAGAGTAGGTTAACAAAGCCTGCCATCATCATGTTAAGAATGGCTTTCTATATAATAACGTTCGTATTTCTGCATGGTCCGTCAAATTAAGAATTACCGTTTTTTTAATAAATACTCAAATGAATTCAGAATTACGTTTTTTTTAATAAATACTCAAATGAATTCAGAATTACCGTTTTTTTAATAAATACTCAAATGAATTCAGAATTACCGTTTTTTTTAATAAATACTCAAATGAATTCAGAATTACCGTTTTTTCAATAAATACTCAAATGAATCGGAATTACCGTTTTTTTTAATAAATACTCAAATGAATTCAGAATTACCGTTTTTTTTAAATACTCAAATGAATTCAGAATTACCGGTATTTTAATAAATACTCAAATGAATCGGAATTACCGTTTATTAATAAATACTCAAATGAATTCAGAATTACCGTTTTAAAAAAAATAAATACTCAAATGAATTAAGAATTACCGTTTTTTAATAAATACTCAAATGAATCGGAATTACCGTTTTTTTAATAAATACTCAAATGAATTCAGAATTACCGTTTTTTAATAAATACTCAAAGGAATTCAGAATTACCGTTTTTTTAATAAATACTCAAATGAATTTAGAATTACCGTTTTTTTATAAATACTCAAATGAATTCAGAATTACCGTTTTTTAAATAAATACTCAAATGAATTCAGAATTACCGTTTTTTTAATAAATACTCAAATGAATTCAGAATTACCGTTTTTTTAAAATAAATACTCAAATGAATTCAGAATTACCGTTTTTTTTATAAATACTCAAATGAATTCAGAATTACCGTTTTTTTAATAAATACTGAAATGAATTCAGAATTACCGTTTTTTTTAAAATACTCAAATGAATTCAGAATTACCGTTTTTTAATAAATACTGAAATGAATTCAGAATTACCGTTTTTTTAATAAATACTGAAATGAATTCAGAATTACCGTTTTTTTAATAAATACTCAAATTTACTATTTACTATTAATGCAATATTTTCCATTTCTAAAAGTAGTTAAGATCTCTGATATTTCGAAATAAGACAAATACCGCAATGTATTTATTACGTTTTAATAACTTGTGACGGACAGACGGACAAAATCTCTATTTATATGAGATTATTTTATTTTGTTTTGTGAAATTTATTATTTATTATTAACGCAATATTTTCCATTTCTAAAAGAAGTTAAGATTTATGATATTTCGAAATAAGACAAATACCGCAATGTATTTATTACGTTTTAAAAAAATTGTGACTGACGAACGGACAACATTGTGACTGACGAACGGACAAAATTGTGACTGACGGACGGACAAAATTGTGACTGACGGACGGACAAAATTGTGACTGACGGACGGACTAAATCTCTACTTTATTCGAAAACTAGGAATTCAATGCTTTTTGTAAAGTTAGAAGACGTTCGAGATCGTTTTATAATATGAGATGCGACACATTTGCGTCCTCATCAGCGACGGAACCGACGACAAACCCTAGACATGTGGCATCTTCAGTAGAGAGCCTCAAGCGATCAAAATACGCCGGTCTTCTTGACAGAGTTTTATTCTTGAAATCTTTTTTGATTTAAAACTTATTTCACCCCAAACAAGGCAAGGTGCCACTGTAGACGTAAGGAACTACTGAGAATTAGGGTGAAAGTTTAGGGGATAATTCTAAATTGGGAGCTATAGAGCTAGGTGCTTGTTCACATTAGTTTTAAACTTCTTCATGTCGGTACCGTAGGGGAAACATGGAGCAGGGAGGGAGTTCAAAACACTGGCAGCTCGAGGAAAGAAGCTATTGGAGTAGAAGGCTCTCCGGCATCTTGGGACCTCCACAGTGAATGGGTGGGAATTGGCTGATCGTCGTGTTGGTCGAGTATATTTACGTCGATGGGGCACTAGAGCAGCAAGTTCATAAGAGCACATTCCATTGAAGTACTTGTAAAACAAGCACAAGGATGCAACATTGCGGCGATAAGACAGGGCCTGGAGCTTGGTGGCTAACGAGGAATTATTTCTTCCGTTTCTTACAGCTCATCTTTCACGGAAAAGACGTTGCTAGTCTCTCTCTACTCTATCGTTATTTCCATGGAAGGTGCGACTATGATTACATCTCTGGTTCTTTGTAAGACATTCACAGCAAGAACTCGTCTTCCTGTCACAGCGAAAAAAAAACTTCCCTTTCTTCTTTCATGTCAGGCGGAATTTCCACTGACAGAGATTCTTCGCAAGGGCTTTCCATCTGTGGAACACATTACCACGGGACTGCTTCCCTGTAGATTATAACATGGCCATCCTCACATCCAATGCCAAAAGATTCCTGTTATGAACCATCTCAACAAGTATTCGAACATCTCAACAATCGTTCTCAATCCTCTCATAATATTTTTCATCTCTCAACTGACAATAATTCGATCTCATTAATCCTTATTCTCGGGTGGCTTTTCGCCTTGATAAATGGTGATTCATTATTAAAAAAAAAAGTCTTGGAATCTTGGATATTTCAGTTCTTTCTAAATAAACACTAAAAGGTTTAGTTTTTAGGATTTAAACAAAATAATACGGCACGGACGCTTATTTTATTTACTTCGCCAGGAGGTTAGACACACGGTCACGTGTTAAAGATAAAAGCCAGCTCACTAGGATTAGCACACGCTGGCCTACAAGAATGCCTGAGCAGCCCCTTCGGAATTCTCTGGTAGGGGCGCCTCGGGCGATTAGCGATAAACCAACCCCTTTCTCAAAGAGAAGCTAAAGCCTGGGAGGACCGCGAAGATGCTCGTAATTAACAGCGACCCCATAGATTCATCTAAAAAAAAAAATATTGTGTGAATGCAGGAAGATGGGGGTTCAAACAACAAACCCCTTTTTTCTGCGGCTATTCGTCGAGTAGAAACAGAACGACGTCCCCCATACCTCTCGCCCCCTTTTAACAACCAGGAGAGCGGTTCTAGGATATCACGTGACTATAAAAGACCCGTTGCATCCCTCTTCGTTTTCTTTCCTTCCCAATGTCGCCGCCTAAATACATTTAATTACCCCCCTCTCTTTCTCTCTTCCTGTACAAATGTTCTTGTATATGCAATTTGAGGACACACTTATTCTCTCCTCTGCGTGCGTTAACAGTAATTCATACGTGTGAAGTCGTTCAAAAAAACTAGTATCTTTTTCACATTCGCTCGTCTTGCATACCTATTGACTAGTATATCACAAAGACACTGCGAAAAATATGGACACCCCCTTCGGAGCTATGTATAAAACAGCAGCTTGTGTTCAATAAATCGTTTCAGAGCTATGTATAAAACAGCAGCTTGTGTTCAATAAATCGTTTCAGAGCTATGTATAAAACAGCAGCTTGTGTTCAATAAATCGTTTCAGAGCTATGTATAAAACAGCAGCTTGTGTTCAATAAATCGTTTCAGAGCTATGTATAAAACAGCAGCTTGTGTTCAATAAATCGTTTCAGAGCTATGTATAAAACAGCAGCTTGTGTTCAATAAATCGTTTCAGAGCTATGTATAAAACAGCAGCTTGTGTTCAATAAATCGTTTCAGAGCTATGTATAAAACAGCAGCTTGTGTTCAATAAATCGTTTCAGAGCTATGTATAAAACAGCAGCTTGTGTTCAATAAATCGTTTCAGAGCTATGTATAAAACAGCAGCTTGTGTTCAATAAATCGTTTCAGAGCTATGTATAAAACAGCTGCTTGTGTTCAATAAATCGTTTCAGAGTTATGTATAAAACAGCAGCTTGTGTTCAATAAATCGTTTCAGAGCTATGTATAAAACAGCAGTTTGTGTTCAATAAATCGTTTCAGAGCTATGTATAAAACAGCAGCTTGTGTTCAATAAATCGTTTCAGAGCTATGTATAAAACAGCAGCTTGTGTTCAATAAATCGTTTCAGAGCTATGTATAAAACAGCAGCTTGTGTTCAATAAATCGTTTCAGAGCTATGTATAAAACAGCAGCTTGTGTTCAATAAATCGTTTCAGAGCTATGTATAAAACAGCAGCTTGTGTTCAATAAATCGTTTCAGAGCTATGTATAAAACAGCAGCTTGTGTTCAATAAATCGTTTCAGAGCTATGTATAAAACAGCTGCTTGTGTTCAATAAATCGTTTCAGAGTTATGTATAAAACAGCAGCTTGTGTTCAATAAATCGTTTCAGAGCTATGTATAAAACAGCTGCTTGTGTTCAATAAATCGTTTCAGAGTTATGTATAAAACAGCAGCTTGTGTTCAATAAATCGTTTCAGAGCTATGTATAAAACAGCAGTTTGTGTTCAATAAATCGTTTCAGAGCTATGTATAAAACAGCAGCTTGTGTTCAATAAATCGTTTCAGAGCTATGTATAAAACAGCAGCTTGTGTTCAATAAATCGTTTCAGAGCTATGTATAAAACAGCAGCTTGTGTTCAATAAATCGTTTCAGAGCTATGTATAAAACAGTAGCTTGTGTTCAATAAATCGTTTCAGAGCTATGTATAAAACAGCAGTTTGTGTTCAATAAATCGTTTCAGAGCTATGTATAAAACAGCAGCTTGTGTTCAATAAATCGTTTCAGAGCTATGTATAAAACAGCAGCTTGTGTTCAATAAATCGTTTCAGAGCTATGTATAAAACAGCAGCTTGTGTTCAATAAATCGTTTCAGAGCTATGTATAAAACAGCAGCTTGTGTTCAATAAATCGTTTCAGAGCTATGTATAAAACAGCAGCTTGTGTTCAATAAATCGTTTCAGAGCTATGTATAAAACAGCAGCTTGTGTTCAATAAATCGTTTCAGAGCTATGTATAAAACAGCAGCTTGTGTTCAATAAATCGTTTCAGAGCTATGTATAAAACAGTAGCTTGTGATCAATAAATCGTTTCAGAGCTATGTATAAAACAGCAGCTTGTGTTCAATAAATCGTTTCAGAGCTATGTATAAAACAGCAGCTTGTGTTCAATAAATCGTTTTCTACTACATATAAAGACATTATCGTTTGATCAATGCTATTCTATTTCTAAGTTGAGGCTTGTGTGTAATTTTTCGTTTCCTCTTTCTGTTCTTTACAATGCATTGTATTACACAAACAAGGGATACCCAGTGTTGCCCAGTAAAAAAATGATTAACCCAAGAAACTCCTGCCCTCACCCCTGAACTCCATATTTCTATTTTTATTCATATTTTTAAATTTCTAACTATTGCAACTAGCCCCAAACCCTATATTACTTGTGACAAGTGATCGAGAATAACCGCCCTTATTTTATGATTACCTTCCCTTTTTGGAGAACTCTTTAGTTAAATGCGGAACTATAAAAATGTCACTACATGTGTATCAGTAGTAGAATAAAGCTTTCTCAAGTCTTCTGTTGTTCTTGTAGATGGAATGGCAATGCCAAAAGGAAGAGTGACAACGTCTATCTATACAAATAAATAATCAATTCTTAAGACAACGGAAATTGGTAGAATACAAAAGTTCAGAGAGTCTTAGAACATTCCAAGTGAAGAGAAGTTGTTTTGTTTGTAATGGTAAATTTAATAAGACATGTCCATTTCGGCTGGCGCTTTGCGCGTCTACGTCTGACAGTGTGTATAAATGGTATAGACACGGTAGGTGTGCGTGTATATTAGCGTGCCCATTTTGTTATTGAAAGAGTGTGTCTATGAACTGTATTCATGCGTTAGGTTAGCAGTGTGTACATGCTATCGCTATGTGTAGTTGTTCGTGTGTCTCTCGTTGCGTCTGTCGAAGGCCTTAGGCCACGCAGAGTCTTGACAGGGCGTCGTACGCTCGTGTATTGTCTCGAAAAAAATCCCAGGAAACATGAGATAAAAACGCTGTGTTTTGGTGTTTATATTACGCGTGAGATTTCGTGAGTGAATATTTCTTGTGCTGTGATTGGTTGAAATGAAACTGCTGATTTGATCTTTGGTTTAATTTGTAGCTTTGAGCTTTTCCCCAGAGATTTAAGCTCAGTCGAGACCCTAGCATGAAAATTCGATAGAGTAAAGAGAGGCTAGCACCATCTCTTCTGTGAGAAAGGGACCGTAGAGGAGTCGATACGTAAATACAACATTCACTAGCTGCTGTTGCTTCCAACAGACTCAGCTAGAAAGAAGTGCTATAGACGAAAATGTTTGTGGTGACAACATACTGCCGTTTATAAAACTGGCAAAACTGATTCAGATTTCTGCCAGGCGAGGCCCATAAAGAGTGAAAGGATCGAGTAGTCATAAAGTATTTGCGAAATAAAGGTATTGTCTACCACTTACGAGGTCAAGTGGGAGATACTTGCTGAGGATTCTTTATGCAGCTGTGAAATAGTGAGCAGCGAAAGCGGAGGCAACTTTAGGATAAGAGTTAATGAGATTGTCGATTGTCGATTGTCGATTTAACAATATCATGAGACGATTAGAAACCACGAGAGGAAATGGTCAGGATTTGATTATTTAAGATGACGGCTCAACAAGTATTTATTAACATTAGACTTGACGACGACCACGTTGTATTAAGTTGGTAAGCATCCCCGTGGCATTTTGTTCTACAGAGGAAAGTTTTAGGAAAGAAACTTTGTTCATGGAAGTTCCGTTTGGTTTCAGGTACACACAGCGAGAAAGGAACATTCTTTGTTCTGGTTGTAACGAGACGAGTTCTTGCTGTGAATGGTTTACAGGGGGAGAAACTAAAGATTGGAGTGTTACATAATGAAGGTGGTGGTGGTGGTTGCAGATACAGACGACGCCCTTAGAGTGGCAGTAGCAGAGGAAGTCGGGTGATGTCACTTCCGTTGTGATGATATTCGAGCCTCTCGGTTCCTGACGCTTGAAGAAGACGGTTGCGTGAAAACTCGTCTCATGCTAAACCCCCAAGGGGGGGGGGAGGGACATGAACCAGTAGCGAAGATAGTATGAGTATGTTTCTTTAGTGATTCTTTCTCTCTCTCTCTTTCTATCTCTCTCTCTTTCTCTCTCTCTCTCTCTCTCTCTCTCTCTCTCTCTCGTGTAAGCAAAGAAACCACTCGCCAGTGTGTTTGTTTAATAAATTGTGTTGAAACCGATTCACGGCGTTGCGTGAATTTGTTCACATCTTTGATGATGATGGTGGGGACAGCAGCGGCGACGAGAAGCCTTTGCAGCTAGTGGTGATGGTCAGCGGACCAGACAGCCACCCACGTGTGTCGTCGACGAGACGAGCGACAGAGCTGATATCCGAATGCAAGCAGAAATGCAACATGTCCGATAAGGAGAATCGAACCTCGACGAACGCAAAATGTAACAGGAGCTCAGTCGAGCACCTTCCATGAAAATAGAGTGGAGAGAGAGAGAGAGAGAGAGAGAGAGAGAGAGAGAGAGAGAGAGAGAGAGAGAACAGCAACATCTCTTCTGTGAGAAAAAGGGGATTTAAGGAAGAGAAGATATCATCCCCACTAGATTGAGGAGTCGATTTTTTACTCTGTCAAATGAAGAACAAATTGCTCCGAGCGGTACCTCCCCGGATGTAGCAGCATTACTCCATCTTAGGCCGTATCTGGCTCGTATACAGGCAGAAGATTGCGTAAGGAGCGGTGCACTTTCTGGAGCCTTAGAATGACCCAACCATTTTCCACAGGAACCTTAGATTATCTACCCGGTGTTAAAAGTAACAAGGCACAATTCCAACCATGTATCCAGCGACCGTACGTTATTCACTCCGAAGAAGTTCTACGAATCAACATCTGATACCAACGCGACGGCTTCTGTTTTCTTGGGCATTCTAAAGATGTAATAACGAAAACAACATTTTTTTTGTTACTATTGGCTCACCGCTTATCAAGGCCAAAGGTCACTCAGGGATAAAGGTTAAGGAGACGGAGATGATTACCAGTCGAAAGACGAAGAACACTTTGGGAGTACTAACATTGATCAATGGTATGAATTGCGTTTGATTACTCGGTTGGGGCGGTTTAGAACAAGAATTTGTTGAGATTGGATTTGAAGATGACCAAGTTGTAATCAGCAAGGAAGCAGTCCCGTGGTAATGTGTTCTACGGGCGAGAAGCCCTTGGAAAGTAACTCTGCCCATGGAACTTCCGCTTGGCGTTAGGCACATTGAGGGGGAAAGAGAAGTTTTTTTTTGTTGTGGTAGAAGGACGAGTTATTGTCTTTGGATGTCTTAGAAGGACGAACCAAAGATTAGAGCTCAGTCGAGCACCTTCCATGGAAATAACGATAGAGTAGAGTAGAGAGAGAGAGAGAGAGAGAGAGAGAGAGAGAGAGAGAGAGAGAGAGAGAGAGAGAGAGAACAGCAAGTCTCTTCTGTGAGTAAAGGGGGTTGTTGGAAGAGAAGAGACGCCCCCAACACTAGATTTCGAAGCGTATCATGTACTCAGGCAAAAAAAAGTGCCATGTGCATGCTCTGGAAGCATTATTCCAATTTTGGACGTATTTGACTCTTATACAGGTAGAGAATTGCATCTGGAATCAGGTACTTTCTGGAGTGGTCGCATCCGACCATTTCCCACCTATCTTAGAGACAGACTCGATATACGTTTTCCATTTTGGATCTGGAGTGAAGGTCACTTATAAGATGTTATCAAAACAAAGCACTTCTTCAAGAAGATATACAGTCATTTCGACTAGAGTGAAAAACAATGACCCGATCGTTGATGGTAAAAGGAGCGAAGCTTCGGTTGAGAAGTGTTAAAAGTAACAAGCCACTTTTTTCGGCTGTGCACTACACTAAAAGAGAGAAGAGAGCCATCTCGATCATATGTTCTTTTCGAAATGCAGCCGTGAACCGTCTGCGTAGATGTGAACGACTCTACCTGGAAAATGATGAAACTATTAATGACATCTGATGGCAACACTATGACTTCTGTTTTCTTACTGGATATTGAATAAACTACCAGGTAAAGGGTGTGAACTCTTAATCGACAATACTATGCATCATAATTTATCTGGACTTGGACCTGGACCGAAGTCGAGATGCAGAAGCTAAGAATAGGCGTATGCTTGCTCGAAGATAAAACGTTCTGTTCACACGCTTCAGCTTGAAATAGCTGAATCAGCTAACTGTGGTTTTGGATTGCTACTGCATCCGTCTACTCACTATTTTTAGCGCCATTTTATGGCCCAATGCGTAATCTTTTGGGGAGCTAAGTGCTTCCCGTTATATTCGTAACCCTTGCGCCAGACTTGAGTTGCAAATGAAGTGGATTCGCTGCACTAAAAATGTCAGCTCACTGATCGGGGTATTCGGTGTAATCCGATGTCAGCTAAAATATAAACAATGCTGGAGACACCAGCCAGGTTCAAGAGGTCAAAGAAAACCTGTCACGTGATTTGTTGAAACACTGATGACGTATGTATTCCCTCTCTCTCTTTCTCTCTTTCTCTATCCCTCTATCTCTCTTTCCTTCTCTCTCACTCTCTGGTAAAGAGATTGAACATTGAGAGACTGGTTTGAATTCTGACAGAGACGCACGCGTCTTGTCGCGCGCTCTGAGATGTTTCTTTTCGAAATATAATAAATTATATTTTTATATAATAAGTAAAATGGTTTGTTCCATTATTATATAATGTTTGATTTGCAGCACGATGGTCCCTACAAAACAGCCGGCTAGTCAGTGACAGAAGCAGACGACAGTGACTATCGTCAGACGATGATTGCTCACTGGCCATAACAAGACGAGACATTGCACATACGTTCACATGTTGTCACACATCGTCCCGTCGTCACAAAAGTCCGGCAATGATCGCACAGTCGTCCAAAGCCATGGTGCCACATTGATGCCGCTCCCAAGATATACCCCTTCGGCCAAAACGAACTTTGCCACAATCTGACTTCTTCTTAAAATCAAATCCAGAACATTGGAAGAGAGTGACGTGCATTATGATGATTCCCTCAGTATTCAAAATTCTGAAATCTTAGCTACAGCTCAGTGCTTCTTGAATACCTTGATAGCCGAGATATGTGGGTTGGAGAATTGTGATGGAGATCTGAAAACAGTTGCTAGCAGGAAGGATCATAGCAGGCATTCTGACTGCACAACGAAATTCATCAAGAAGCTGCAAAAAGCTGACAAGTTTCAGGCAATGCAAACCTTAGTGAGAGTGAGATGAGCATTAGACTGGCGACTATGAACGAGAATCTTCGCTTTTCCTCATACAAGAATCGCAAGAATCAAAAGAACCGCCTTATGAAAGCCAATAAACTTCTAACAAAGTTAAGCTTCCAGTCAAGTTGGGGATGCTTTGGTTCTTTTTAGAACCAGTTGCACAACACGTAGAACAACAGGTGGCTAGCCTATAGTCTGCACAAAGTCCCGCGCATCATGAAGACCAAGTTCTCTAAAACTATGATAGTCTTCATGTGTGTTTCCAGCAAATGAGTAGTCACTATTTTGGAAAGAATAAGGTGCTATGTGATGCAGATGACCGTTTGGAGGAACCGGATGCCACTTTCTTCTGTTGTGGGATTACGATTCTTAAGCATCGTTGAAACAAGTGCATTGAGTTCACGGGTGGAGGGGGGTGGTGGTGTGGAGAAAAACACTGTTTTATCACTCCAACTTATTCCGGATGAGACTTATCATTTTTGAACAAGCCTCGTACATGAAACGGCGAGCCAAAGTGTATATAAGTAAATTGAGGAACGGACGTCTTCTTCAAGTAAACACAGAAATGATAAAGGCTGATTATTTGAACCATTGTGTTTCGTTTGACATTCACGAAAGCATTCATGTCGAAATGTTGATAGAACCAAGATGTCTGCCCTTTGCTTGGCGCCGCCCTTTCTATTTCGGCCTCTAGAATTCGACAAATCTCTCATCTTCCCCGACCCCCCATTTTCGCATTACAAAAAAATTATCTCTTTTCTTTTTTCGTACTGTCCGAGAAAACTTCTTATTTCAGACGTCGTTACAGTTTGCCGAATAAACATTAGTAAATAAAGTCAGAATTTGGTTATAAACGTGCGTGTCTGTTTACACACACGCACGCACGCACGCACACACACACACACACACACACACACACACACACACACACACACACACACACACACACACACACACACACACACTTTAATATAAGTCAAGGGAGGCGCGAGAGCGCTCTATCCCTTAATAGACTTCACGAATGGCCTATGCTGGAAATCTCATTTCTTTGATCAATCATAACTAAAAAAAACAATAAACCAAATTAGTTAAAACTTTGCACAAAATATTTATTTGATAGGTTCTATAAGTGTGTAGAATTTCAGCATCATTAGTCAAGGCAACCCAGAGATCCAGAAAGTTCAATCATGAAATCATGTTATCTGTGTGTACGTACGTACGTGCGTACGTACGTACGTAGGTATGTGCCACCCTGTATCTCATCAACTATTTGATGGATTCAGCTGATCTTTAGCAGAGATAGAGGTTCTAGGGTCTAGTTGATGGCCTTTTAATTTCAGTTTACAATATACCTTAGTTTTCCAGAAAATTCCAAAAAACCTTATGAGACGGCATTGTATTGAGGCATAGCCTTTACAAAAGTAGTGACATTCCATGAAAAATGCCAGTATACTGAAATCATATGCCCTTAATAGGATTAAGATGAAAATTCATATACACTAAATGTACAAAAGCAAGGAAATTCCCAAATTTTTACACTTTTATTGTCATTAAAAGTATGACTACATATCAACCAAACCATTTCATTACCACATCACTACAGTATAAATCTCTATGCATGAGTGGATGAAGTGTGTGAGGTGCGCTGAAGAAAACTTCCTACCAGTAAAATACATAGCCCTGTTGTGCTCGCATACCCTTAATGACAATAAAAGTGTAAAAATTTGGGAATTTCCTTGCTTTTGTACATTTAGTGTATATGAATTTTCATCTTAACCTTATTAAGGGCATATGATTTCAGTATACTGGCATTTTTCATGGAATATATAGAGAAGTATGAAAATATACTTATGGCAAATAAGCCACGTTTATGTTTCATTCCCTAAGAAAATCATAAGTCTATTGCCATAAGTATATTTTAATAATACTACTACTAAACCTCACTCACATATTAAGCATTTTTAAAGTAAATAATGAATCTCTCTCTCTCTCTCATATATATATATATATATATATATATATATATATATATATATATATATATATATATATATCAAACAGTAAATGGAACATTCGGAAATTAAAAAAAAAGTCTTATCAAGCAAAAAACACTCCGTGTTATTTAATAATGTTTGCCTAAATGAAAACATGCTGCCTAAATACACACAATATATATATATATATATATGTATATATATATTATATTATCATATAATAATATATGTATATATGCATGATATATATATATAATATATTATATTATCATATAATAATATATGTATATATGCATGATATAATATATATATATATATATATATATATATATATATATATATATATATATATATATATATATATATATATATGAAATATAAATACATATATATGTGTGTGTGTAAGCTTTCACGTTTATCTATATCTGAAATCATTAAAAACATTTCTTTAAGAATATAAAGTTCAAATCTGTAGAATAAAAACGCTCTTCAGTCTCTATTTCATATACACTTTTTCTTCTGCTCACGTACACCGGGGCCCGAAAATGAAAAGATACATTTATACACATTCACAGAGAAAAGAATAGAAACATTGCATTCACACGCAACATGTATCAACTCCACCCACCGACTGTCGAGAAAATTGCGAAAATATAAAAAAGCAACAACATAACAGTACGTATTTCGAATATAAATGAATAAAAAGATTAGAATGATCACTGTAATTCAGCAACATTTAGCTTATGTTAGGTTTTCTTTTTTAGTGCATAAACGAAGTTTTTATTTATCTTTCTCCCACAAGGTAAGATGTGACACAAGGTCGGGAAAGTGGGATTTGAAAAGCCAGCGCCCGAGAATTTGAGCGCTCTGGCCATTAAAAATTGCCTGGGCAGCCCCGTCGGCATTCCCCGGTAGGAGCGCCTCAGGCGATTAGCAATAAACTAACCCCTTCTCAAAGGGTGAGAAGGCAAAGCCTTGAAGGGTGGGTTCCTAGAACTGAACAGGAATGACCAATAGACTGGCGTAAATCAAGACCCGAAGGCCAAGACAATACCGGTCTATGGGGTGTAGTATCCATCGGAACAGATACTACACTTTGATCTTGGCCAAAAGTGCATAAACGAAGTTCTTCGGATTTTTAATCCGGCAGAAAATACTGGAACGGCTAACTTATTTGATTCCCACGTTTTTACAGTTCTGTGCTTGATGTTCAGCTTAATAAGTAAATTAACTTCCTAAATCATATTTGAATAGAAACAACATTCCGTACAGAAAACAATAACACAACAGGACTTGGCCTTTCAGATAGGAGGAAAGTGTAGTATCTGTTCCGATAACACACTTCACCTTTTCTGTCCTCGGCCAATTAAAGAGAACTCCTCAAAGAGTGATGCAAATTTTTATTTTGTTTCCAATTTAGAGTTCTCCTTTTTAGCAAGCTGGATTTTGCCCACATTAAAAACAGACCTTGTGTCTAACTCTGCCCTCGTGGGGAGGCACGTAAATAAGAACAAAACAGAAAAAGACTTGCGTTTCTTATTTTTGGTTTTGGAGTTTAATCGTATGTAAGTGGAAATATTCTATTTTCTTACAAAATATTTTCTTCAAAAACAGGTTTAAGTAAAAATTAAAAAAATACGTTACAAAACCGGTAACTTAATGGAGTTCGATGACGTAAATAACATTTACGATCGAGTTAAAATAAACAAAAATTCGCAACATCTTCATAAAAACAAACGATTATATTTATTCATTTGATGTTTCGGAATTTCTTTTAGATGAGGATTGATAAATCTGTATTATTCGGATTATCCGGACTACTGTTATCATCTTGGATGTTATTCTCACAACGTTTCGGCCGATGTAACCTCCGAACTTCTTCATGTGCATCTTGTCGAATTCGTGAATCTTCATGTCGAACCCGAGAACAGATAAAAGTGCTAAGTAACAATCAGTTCTAAGTGACAATCTTCTGGAGGTTGAAGGTTCAATTCTCAGTACGGGCAACACTAAGAATACAATCACGAATTACTTAAGCCTCTTACCCGGTCATAGCTGACGGAATGAGAACAATCTACCCCCGTAGATAAAATCAAGGGTTCCGTTCAAAATTCCCTACAGATTCCCGAGTTCGATATAAAGATTCCCGAGTTCGACAAGACGTGTCTGAAGAAGGTCGGTGGTTACATCGGCCAAAACGTTATGAGAATAACATCGAAGATGAAAACTGTTATCCAAATAACAGCAATATTAAAGTTTTGCGGGACAACTTGATGAAATAGTCATAGATGCTTCCTACGCCTGTCTATACTTTTTAAATTTAAATCCGTCATTGCAAGCAATTGATAACATAATCCCAATTTATATAAAGATAGGTATGTTTGTATGTTTATATACTTGTATGTACAGGATTCACTCCTAAACTAATTACTCGATCATTATGAATTTTGGAACATGGCTGCTGAGTGCAAGGAGTCAAAAACTGTGATCTATATTAAGTTTATTTTAATTTAATTTAAAAGTGCTAAAAGGTGTGAAACCCTTCGGGAAAATTTAGATACGTTCGATTTTTGTGAAAATTTGACAATAGGTATTAGACGGTAATTAATAGATATTTCCTAAATTTTAATTTGTTTAGCGTATTTTAAAAACCTTCCCCATTTGAAAATTCAAATATTTCAGATTTACATCAAATATGATCCATAGTCATTAGAGACCAATTAAGCAAGATTCCATGAATTTCAATTTCTTCTTAAGACCCCCTCAAAAGCAATTATATAAACAAGTAAAAGATGGGAATAAAGTCTGTAAAATACAATATCTATTACGTCATCAGTTTCACAAAAGAAGGTGCTTCAAATAAAAGAAATTTATTTTCCTTCCTTAAGCCATGACTTTTCAAAGAATGAAATCTTATCGTCAGAGGAATAACAAAAGGGAAATTACCAAAAAGTCATAATTTGAAAAGATATAAGATAATATACGATAAATACAAATATATAAAAAAAAGTACGATGCAATGAGAAGAGGTTGAAAATATAGGAAAAAAGTCCATCGTTGAAGGCGTCATGAAAATTGCAGCGTTTTCAAGGGTGAAAATCATCTAACGGATTTTGATCAAAAGTAGAATTTTTTTTCTAGACATAAGGTTTAATATCTTACTTTTAATAATCGCAAGGGACATAAAAGTGGTGCAAAACTGTTCTGTTCAGTTAATTAATTTTACCTGTTTACATCTTTATATAACTAGTTTTTATCGGAGCTTTTAGTATCATTTGCATTGTTTTTCTTCAGACTAATATGTTAGAAATCGCAGTGCTGGCAGTTCACACTCGCCGACCGCCTCCTACGAGAGGGAGAAAGTGTCCTTGGCATTTGACCGTAGACATATTGGCGCCTCTAAGCGGAGAGTGAACATTGGCAAGGGTTTTTTTTGGGGGCGCCCTTTTTGCGACGAGGGGTCTTTTTGGAAGTGCTTGTGAAGTTGAGATTTAGCGAGGCTACAACAAACCTCGTGCCGACTCCATGGACCATTTTACAATTTCTCTAGTGTTGTGTTTTGTGAGGAATCAACCACGCGCCAACTCTAACAGAGTATAAGAACTTTAACGACCGAGCAATAATGTAACATCGTGTCAACATTTTTTATTCACTAATTGATGATCTACTAAAAGGCGGATCACGCAGATCGCAACATTTTTTATTCACTAATTGATGATCTACTAAAAAGCGGATCACGCAGATCGCAACATTTTTTTATTCACTAATTGATGATCTACTAAAAGGCGGTCACGCAGATCGCAACATTTTTTATTCACTAATTGATGATCTACTAAAAGGCGGATCACGCAGATCGCAACATTTTTTATTCACTAATTGATGATCTACTAAAAGGCGGATCACGCAGATCGCAACGTTTTTTATTCACTAATTGATGATCTACTAAAAAGCGGATCACGCAGATCGCAACATTTTTTATTCACTAATTGATGATCTACTAAAAGGCGGATCACGCAGATCGCAACATTTTTTATTCACTAATTGATGATCTACTAAAAGGCGGATCACGCAGATCGCAACATTTTTTATTCACTAATTGATGATCTACTAAAAGGCGGATCACGCAGATCGCAACATTTTTTTATTCATTAATTGATGATCTACTAAAAGGCGGATCACGCAGATCGCAACATTTTTTATTCACTAATTGATGATCTACTAAAAGGCGGATCACGCAGATCGCAACATTTTTTTATTCATTAATTGATGATCTACTAAAAGGCGGATCACGCAGATCGCAACATTTTTTATTCACTAATTGATGATCTACTAAAAGGCGGATCACGCAGATCGCAACATTTTTTTATTCATTAATTGATGATCTACTAAAAGTCGGATCACGCAGATCGCAACATTTTTTATTCACTAATTGATGATCTACTAAAAGGCGGATCACGCAGATCGCAACATTTTTTTATTCATTAATTGATGATCTACTAAAAGTCGGATCACGCAGATCGCAACATTTTTTTTTCATTAATTGATGATCTACTAAAAGGCGGATCACGCAGATCGCAACATTTTTTATTCACTAATTGATGATCTACTAAAAGGCGGATCACGCAGATCGCAACATTTTTTTATTCATTAATTGATGATCTACTAAAAGTCGGATCACGCAGATCGCAACGTTTCTGCAACCAAGAAAAGCCACTTCCATTTTGATGTTTGCCCGGAATCGAGGTAAGTGTGAATGCTAGCGTTGCGATTCGTGATTTTTAGCCATCATCTATGTGAGGAGAAATTCTCACAAATAATATCATAGTAAAATGAAAACAAATTGAGATCTTCCGTTCTTTTAGCTTAGTCTAAAACAAACATTTTACACAAATTTTTTTTTTCATAAAAGAATGAAGAATGCTTCACGTTCGCGGGCCCCTTTCATGTTTAATATTGACACTACATGTTACATTGTGGATGGGCGTATGTCGGATAGCGGTGGCATGAACGAGATGAAACTTTGGGTCTGTCGAAAGTGCAGGGCGTAGTGACACGAAAGCTTGCAAAAACAAACTAGTTCCCAGGTAAACAAAGCAGGCAGAGATGACCTATAGGGTTCAAATTCAATGTATGAGGTTAAATAGGTTAGACAGCAAAGAGATATTAGAGGAAATTAAAGTAATGACGTAACGGATGTCGAATTGATAGGGAACGAAGGTTTTAAAATATGTCGTCGGTTAAACTTTGAGCGGGGAAGATCGCTGATACGTATGTAATACTTAAAACCCGTTACAATCGCCGAACGCGAAGTGCAGTCAAGACTCTCTCTTTTTATTTTTTTTTCTAATCTTTCTGTTTTTGCTGGAGATGGGGCATCCTACCGGATACCAGACATTCACCGGCTATTTCAGACACTCCAGCCAAGAGATCGTTTTAAGATTCTAACCGTCCCTTTAAGTGCAGTTGTTTGTATTTCTCTTGCACTCGGTTCACCGGGTATAATCGCCAGATAGTTCTTGAAATTTTTCTTCATTAGTCCTGTTGCTCCTATAATTATTGGTATGATGGAGATTTTCCTGAGATTCCAGTTTCTTTTCATGTCGTACATAGGACCTTGGTATTTCGTAATCTTTTCCCTTTCTGCTCTGTTCAATCCTGCATCATTAGGGACACTGACTTCAACTATGGTTGCCATTTTCTCCGTTTTGTCCCATATTACGATGTCAGGTTTAACCGCTCCGTTTTCTAGATATGTAGCTGTAGGGATTGCATACTAATAGATGATGGTATATAACTTATTTCCAACTGTTCTTTCTGGTACATGCTGCCAGGACTTGCTGCTACACTCGATATTTAACTTTTTACATATAGTTCAGTGAAAGTATTTGCTGACTCCGTTCTGTCGCATTGTATAGTATCCACTCCCCAGCAGAACCTTACAACTGGATGTCAGGTTGCTCACACGCTCTACTTCTGTGTGGTAGAACCTGCACTTGTTATTGCTGCTGAGACCACTTTTTAAAGGCATTGGTCACCAAGCCTTGATCTTGAGCAGCCATTATCATTCTGTCCTGATCATAGTGGAGAGATCCTCTTTCCAGCCAGTCTACAGGGCCTTCCTTATCTATATATTCCTCGGATAATTCACCTAAGAATATGTCTGCCCATTTGACTAGTTAGCTATTAAGTAGTTAAGAATAAGAAATTTGGGCTCTCTCTCTCTTTCTCTCCCCCCCTCTCTCTGTCTCTCTCTTTCTCTTGAACTATTGTGTAATCTGTCAACAGGAATATTTCTCTCCAGAATAAAACTTCAAAACTTGCAGATCTGCTGTCTTTGGTTTACTTTCCGTACGAGATAAAAAGTTTTATTTGCACATTTATTTCTAGCAACACTGATGTGACGATCACGGCCATGGAAAAGAAGAAGGGAATCTTTAATAATAGCCCTACAACTCGCGAGTCGGGTTGAAAAAAAGTTGTAGAACGTAGTCAAAAAAATGAATATGCAACAAATAAATGCAACGTACGTAGAGACCAAAGATTTTCCTAGTTTTCTATTCCATTTGTTTGTATGTTTACGTATGGTAAATGGGTTTTTATTAGACATGAAAAAAAAAAATTTTTTTCATGTCATTTATTTAAAAAACAAAATGGCGTCATTAGTTTTTGCTATCGGTGTCACGTGTGTGTGTTTTTTTTTACCGGGACTCATAATCAAAGCGGCGTTTTTTTTTTGTTTTTTTTTTGGGGGGGGGGGGGGGGGTGCATTTTTGAAATTTAATTTTATGAAACGAACATTTTAACGATCATTTTGATCACCGAATGAGCGCGCATGTCGTTACGTCATTGGGGGTTAGGGTTAGGACTGGGTTAGGGTTAGGGCTGGGTTTGGGTTAGGGTTAGGGTTAGGGTTTAGGTTAGGGTTAGGGCTGGGTTAGGGTTAGGGTTAGGGCTGGGTTTAGGTTAGGGTTAGGGTTAGGGTTAGGGCTGGGTTTAGGGTTAGGGTTAGGGTTAGGAATTTTTTTAAAGAAACAGGAAAAAAAACATTACGGTTTGACGAATGAAAATAATATGTAAATAAAAGCACACTGACATGTAAATAAAAAGAAAATTATTTTATTCCTTTTGCTTAAAATGTAGTTTTGTTTTGTTCTTCTGCTTGGCTAAAAAATGTAAAAATTGCGCTTTGACTATGAGTCCCAGTAAAAAACCAACCGAATTCAGAACGAGGCGGAAGTCTCGTTCTGGATTCGGTGTTTTCTATCGAAGCAGCCATTACTGTTTTTTTTTCCACTTCACTTACGCTAAAACTATTAACTTATAGAAAATAGTACTTTTAACGGATTATAATCATTAATAACTGTCACAGTTAACTTGGAAATTCAGTTTTATCGGCTACGGTAACTTTTATTTGTTGTATATTTGTTTTTTCAGCGTTTTCGTTGTTGGGCTATTCTTAAAAATACCCAAGAAGAATACAATGAAAAAATGCAGCGACCATAGACGTAAGGATTAATGCGGCGGAATCGTCAGTTATTTTAGCCTGACGATTCTCTCTAGGGAATATTAGATTCACAAACGATTTCTAGTCGCATGTGTATCCCGGCAAGGGGAGATAACGACGTTAATTTTTTTTGCAGGGGAGTGTCGTCGTTGTCTTCTCAAATAAAGTTCCTGGTATTTTCAACTGGTCACCCATCTAGGTGCAACGTCGGTTACATTGTGTTATCTAACGAGAACTGGTGTGTCAACGTGATTATTTGGCAATTAATTTAAAAATCGGAAAATTGGTTTTGTTCGTACTTTTTTTTAAAACAGATCCACCACCACCACGAAAAACGTTTGGTTTAAATAATGTTAACAGGTTAGGGTTAGGGTTGACAGGAACAATTTTGATAATTTTACAAAAAAAAAAAAAAAAAAATGCGACCCGCATATTTTAAGTTTTTAAAATACAAAAAAAAAAAGAAGGTTGTCCACTCCATATCTGAAAGATATTTTATTCAATAAATAAATAAATACATAATTCAATAATTTAGTTAAATTAAAAAATCCCTGAAAATGTTTTTCAAACATCGAATTTAAATAGCCTATATTCAGAACATCAGGGAGTTTCACCGGATGTCCTTCGGGCCGACAGTAACCTCAAAGCGTTTCCTCAAATAGTAGCGATGGAGAGGCGAACATAACTCTCGCTTCCCTTATTTTGTCTTTTAGTCCTCACATTCAATGAGCTATGTTTCTGACAAAGGGGGAAGAATTGCTGTTTTCTGGGTCGGAATCAGTCCATCTAACACTTATCGTTTGCTAGTTTTTTTACCTTGAAGTAGTATTTTTTAGCTCCTTATATCAAGTGGCTTCATGCCTTGTCTGGAGCGATTTCTATAAGAAAAAGCCAAATCAATTCACTCTGATCCCCGGTGTGGAACGTCATTAATAGACCAAGGTGGCTGAGGATATCCCATATGGGGGGCCTGTCGCCCCACTCGTCTTTACGACGATCGTTTGGAATACAAATCTGTCGAGAAGACCGGCGTATTTTTGATCTTCTACGGCCTTTCCTGACGCCGCCACATGTTCAGGTTTTGTCGCCAATTCCGTTGCTGACGAGAACGCAAAAGTGGCGACACAAGTTGCATCTCATATTAGTAGGGGTGGGACGTAATGGGTGAAAATTTCAGATTCATGCGAGTAGTATTTTTTTGTGTTGATTTATACATAAATAACACTAAACAATCAAACATTTTGAAAATTTTGCAAAAATTTAGAAGGTGCAGGCCAATAGTATTTGGCTATTTTACATTCATGAAAACCCTTTCACAGCCTGAAAATGGTCCTAAATTAAAGTACTATATCAGATTTAACCATCTATATCCATTCATAGCTTTTGAGGATGTTTTAGGACCTGCAATGTCGCATGAAACCATTTTTTCAGCGAAAAATGATGGATTTTGAGTCCCGTGGAGCCCTAACGGCTATTTTTGGCCTGCACCTTATGAATTTTGCAAAATTTTCAAAATGTTTGATTGTTTAGTGTTATTTATGTATAAATGAACACAAAAAATACTACTCGCATGAATCTGAAATTTTCACCCATTACGTCCCACCCCTAATATTAGCAACTTTGCAAAGGGAAACACGGTCGAGTTATCTCCATATCTTCACTTTGTCGAGGCATTTATTACAAATATGCCTGACTACTGTTCAAAATACCAGACGTTGCCAGAAGAGAGAAAGATGAAGAGAGGGAGAGAAAGAAAGGGAGAAAGAGAGAGAAAGAGAGAGAGAGAGAGGGGGCCATTATACGTGAAACAGACAGCCTGAAAGAAGGGAGGGAAGGAGAGAGAGGGGTGGCAATGCTACGTTTGGCAGACAGTTTAGACGGAGAGAGACATTGGAATGGGTGGCCGTGCTGTCTTTTCAGTTTTGATTCGTCAACCATCTATGCTTGTTTATCCAATTAAGTGACTTGATACGGCACCTTATTTCTAACCGAGTGTTCGCGATTTCGAGTCGCGTCGAAGATATATTTTTCGAATCTTTTAAATCTTTACCTTTAAATTGTATACGTTTTCTTACATTTGCTGTTTTTGCGTGTGTAAGAAAACGAAATTTGTATCTAACCACTTTCTTATCATATTCATTTCTTATAAGAATTGTATTTCAGTAATAAATTAATGATTTTGAGATACTGTATATTTCAATAATTGACGAGGATACTATCGGTATTCATAGAAATGATTGACTTATGGCATTTCCAAATATCGTAAGCAGAATTTTAGATAAAAAGAAAAGAAATAATACCAAATTTTTAAATTTGGTATTATTTCTTTCCTGCCAGGAAGTTTCATCGGATGCCTTTCTGGCTTTTTTCTTTTACTAAGGTGTCACCATTTATCAAGGTCCAAAGGCCACTCGAGGATACGGGTTAATCAGTTTCTCGGGTGGACGGTGAGATAACACCGTGATGATTAGTAACGATTGTTGAAATTGGACAGAATTTGATTATTTAAGAGGGCAGCTCAACTTGTTTACATTGGACTTGAAAACGACCATGCTGTAGTCGGTTGAGAAACAGCCCCGCAGAATTGTGTTCCACAGACGAGTAGTTCTAGGGAAGAAACTTTGATCGTGGAAGTTTCGTTTAGTTTTAGGTAGGTAGGTAGGGAGAGAGAGAGAGAGAGAGAGAGAGAAAGAGAGAGAGAGAGGGAAAGAGAGAGCGAGAGGGGGGGATTATTGACAGTGGTTGTAGCTAGACGAGTTTTTGTTGTAAATGTTTTATAAGGGAGGACCATAGACTGAAGCTCATTTGAGCACCTGCAATAAAAATAACGATAGAGTAGAGAAAGACTAGCAACGTCTCTTCTGTGAGAAAGAGGTAGTAGGAATGGGAAAATAACACCACCCACTAGATTTCGAAGTCGCTGTTGTACTCTGTCAAGAAGGAAATGGTGCTCTGAGCGGCACCTCCCCAGATGTGGCAACAGTAATCTATCTTAGGACGTATTTGTCTCTTATACAGGTAGAGGATTGTGTCAGGAGTGAGATACCTTCTGGAGCGGTAGAATGATCCAACCATTTTTCCAGAAATCTTGGCAACGGATTTGATGTAAATCTTCCATTTCAGGTCTGGAGTGAAGATTAATCTCAGAAGCTTGTCAAGACGAGAGCCATTCAGTTTAATTGGGGTCAAGTGGGGATCAGAGCGTTGATGGTGAAAGGAGAGAAGCTTGGGTTGGGACGCATTTAAAGCCACCAGCTACATTTCTCCCCATTGCACCACGTGCTTAAGGTAGGAAGAGAGAGAATCAGAAAGATCTTGGCCATTGCTTCTCTTCGAACTTGCTTGGCAACGTTTATCTCTCTCCCTCCCTCTCTCTCTATTTATCTCTATCTATCTCTATCTCTCTATATCTATCTATCTATTTATATATAACAATAATAAATAAGTAAGTAAGAGGCTTATCTTATCACATTATTTCACTTTCATAGTAAACCCGATCGTCAGAAGTGTACTCATTTCCTATAGTCTGTATATATTTGAATTTCGAATTTTAACGTTAAACTTCCAACGCCAATTTTTCAAATTTATTTGACACAACGCTAACTTATGACACAACGATAGTGCTCTTTTGTGGGAGCTAGACATTCTTTGTACTTAGAGGGAGATACGTAGAATAAAAAAATCTGTGGTTGGCGAATGGGTTGCACGGTACGAGTTAGATGACAACTTAAATATCAACAATCGAAAACTGCCGGTGTTGGCATAAAGATCAAATCACTGTCACCCGGGATATGTTGAAACTGAGAACAGCAATGACTGTATTATCTCTGTCTCTTTCTTTTTGTGATGTATACTTGTTTTTTTTTCTCTCTCTCCTCTCTCTCTCCCTCTCTCTATCTCGTTTATCATAACGAGAGAGATATTAGCAGTTTGGCTTTTGCTTTTGTGAGGGTCGACTCTCGAGTTTGTATTATATTTTTTTGGAATGCAAAAATAAATATATTATTTTCATAAGATGCGTGTTTGTTCCCTAATTACAAGCCTTCATTTCCAGCGATAGTCCCAACCAGATAATTGATTCCCTGGAGAGAATTAATGACACCTAATAACACCACTTAAGACCCGTCAAGCCAGACGACGGATCAGCCCCTTTCGTTTAAGAGACGCCTCTACGGCACACACACACCGAGTTCACACTCCCTTGGCAAGCGACATTATCACAAACTCACGAAGTTATCTTCACTTACGTCGTGAAGATATTCTAAAACTCTGATTAAAGTTGAAATGTACAAATAATGATGTATACTTATTCTTAGTTTTAAATTATATTGCAAATAATTGAACGGTAGTCTTGAAGTTTTTACTATGTTTTTTTAAAAAAATTAAGTCGTGTTTTTTTAATTAAATAAATAATAGATGACTATTTGGGAATATCAGTCGCTGTACGTGGGAGAAGAGCGAAACCTTCCTGCAAAAAATACAGTACTGAAGATATCTTTAACAAGTACTGAAATAACTTTTTATTAAACAATCAATTAATAACAAGCCGCGCGTGCGTGGTCCCCCCTCTGTATGTGACTCGATGTGGCGAGTGTAAAATGCAATATATTTGGGCAATTTTGAGCATTTTTGACCCCCCTTTTACCCCCTGGGGGCGCGAACCAGAATTTTTCGAAGGTCAATGATGCTCATTTTGTATCCAGAACAATTGCCTCTACATTTTGGCCGATTTTCAGAAAAATTGAATGGATGGATCAAGCGTTATGGGAGAAAAGGGTCATTTTCTGCCGTTTTAGTTTTTTTTTACCCTCTGGGGGTACAAACCAGATATTTTCCAAGGTCAGCGATACTTATTTTCTATTAGGAACAATTGCCTCCACATTTTGGCCAAGTTTCAGAGAAATTGAATGAATTGATGAAAAGTTATGGGGCAAAAAATGTCATTTTTTGCCATTTCGGGCCCGTTTAACTCCCTGGGGGACAAACCAGATGTTTTTCAAAAATCGGAGAATGTCACTTTCTAACCTGACCAAAGTTACAACTTCATGCAAAATTTCAGAGAAATTCAATGGGTGGTTGCAGAGAAAAATCCGGACGAACATGCTTACAAACATAAGTCCCCCGATTTTATAAATTGTATGGCTAAAATAATAAAAACAATTTTATGAAACGATGTGGAATTACCCTTTCTTACATTTTGTTGTGGTTTAAAAACTAAATAAAAATATTTCATACCATAGCTCTAGCTTCGCACTATTGAGCTATAAAACTACTTTATGTTTTAGAACTTTACATTTGAAATATCAAAATTTTTAAATGTAAATAGAAATACATATATACTTGTCGAACCATCCTCTCTGTTGCATTACCCATTGTTTCGGGGTACCCGGTAGGACCCAACAAGAATGACAAAGAACAGAACGTATATGGAAAACTTTGGTTTTCTTTATTTACCATCCCCGGATGGTTTACGCCGGCTACGCACACACATATAAAAAAAATCTTTTGACATACTTTTGTCTCATGAAAGTCTTTTTCTCGCTGAGGTCATAGACTTGGTTTCCGCTACAAACTCGTTCATATTTGCTCTGCATTGTATATCCGAGCGTGAACTGAAGCAATTGTTCCACAAACATTTCCAATTGTCTGTTTGATGAAATACAAGTCAGGAGATTCCTTTACAGTACCAACTTGCTTATCAGTCGCATTTTTAGTCAGCGGACACGAAAGCCTAACAGCAAGACGGGCTTGGGTACCATAGCTAATAAAGCTTCATCGGTGCCATAAACATAGGTAAACTCCCATTCTTCCGGTACTTCGATACTCCGATCATCAAGCGCTCCGGCTCTTCGCGTTTCTGAACCCGCCGCCTTTCAAGTCTCGCTTGCACTGCGGAATCTTCTCCTTTTTAACAGTTATCAAGTCGCTTTCTTTCTTTCTTTCTTTCTTTCTCGACGTCCCACCCATAATGAACTCGTCCACGATTCATTTTTGCGACTCTTCATTATCTTACACATATATATACACACATACACACACATATATATGTATACTATATATATATATGTGTGTATCGAGGCAGCATTTTTTCTCTAAGACACGTATTATAAAAAAATAACCGACAACTCATGTCTGGATATTTTTGTATTAATCCCTTCAATTTTCCGGATTAAAGTCTTAATCTCGGATGAGAATTGGCTGATGAATCTGCCGTAATTTTCTTTTAAGTCCAGAGTACTTTCTAACCCATCTGGGTCCATCTTCAGTGGAATAATGTCAATCAGGTAAAGACCTGGAGTGGGTTTATAGTTATTTATAGCGGGAAAATTTAAATACGAAACTATATTTATTTAGTATTATAAACATTTAAGTATATTAGTACTAGTGTTAAAATTAATCCTGTTAATAACCCTTTTTTGTTGTTTTAATGTGTAAAGCTTCTAGTATGTGGAGTTTTTGTATATTAGTATTGTGTTCTAGGATTTTAGTGTTGTTGAAAGAAGTTTTCGGATTTGCGAGCGGGGACAGGAATGTTCGTTAATGAGGTGTCTGGCTATGGCACTATTATCGGATAGATGCATGGTCAACTTCCTGGACAAAGTCGTGGTAGTTGAGCCAATATATACGTTATTTTCTTGGTTGTCGAAAACAAAGTCCCCCAATGGACATTTAAACTCGTATACAAGGCCCGTTCTATCCAAGACTCTAATCGAGGGTGAAGAGTTATTTGTAATTATAAGATTAGTGGTTTTAGTTTTATTGTAGTAAATTATTAGTTTAACTTTTTATTGGGGTCGGTGGGAAGTACGTTTTTATTAATAATATCTTTTAAACCCCGTTCATCTGTTTTATAATTATGGTGGAATTGGTTACGGTAATATATATATATATATATATATATATATATATATATATATATATATATATATATATATATATAGAGAGAGAGAGAGAGAGAGAGAGAAAGAGAGGGGCAGGGGAAAGATAATAAAACAGGTACGGTTTCGGTGTAGAGCAATTTTTTGCCCTATTAATTTTTTGTGTGCATATTCATCTTGTAAAATAAAGACAGTGTTCTCGTTTCCATACTTAGAGTTTATTTAAAAGCAACACAATTATTTCACGTTTACATTTTTGTTGAATGACTGCAAAATTTCCGTTCAGAAAAAAAAATCTTTCTCCTTTTGATCGAGTTTTCCCAGGGAAGATAAGATGCACTTTTCTTTTCATGAAAAAAAAAGAAGAAAGAAAAATGGCGATATTTTCAGACAATCAGAAGATAAGCGGATTGCGTTTTTAACTCGCAATTAATGAAATTTGAGATTTTGTTAACGGAACAGAATAAGAGCCAACCATTTTGTCATTTGATAAAAGAAGAAAACAAAACAACAACAAAAAAACACGCATCCTTCTCTTCTTCATTTCTTACTCCAAAGATCACGTGAACAAAATGGCGTCCATCCAAACAGATCCTTATTGTTTGCTGGGCGTTTTGATGTTACAAAGCACACGCTTGTATCGCACAGCGAGCTTGTGTAATGAAACACAACGTTTGATTTTTGTCTTGTTTCGGTTTTGTGCTTATCAGCTGAACCAACATTGTATAGAGAGAAGAAAAGAACACCCATTCTCACACACGGATTCTGACTCCAGATGCGATCCTCTTACTATATAAGAGTCAGATGAAACACCTAAAATGGTTTCACTTGTGAGCTAAAAAAAAACCCACCTTTTTTACTCGCTAACTTGTTCGCACTGATATTCACATGAAATCATAGAATTACGTCATTTTCTTTTTTTTGTGCCATTTGACCTCAGTCGAAGTTCTCAGAAATAAAGGGCTTCCATCCTGGGGCTAACACTTGATCTGTATATGAGATACATAGATATTCAAATATTCCATTAAAGTTCTCCTTTACCTGTCAAACGTTGAGTTAGTAAAGAAGTTAAGAATATTAATTTCCCTCTCCCCAATTGACTAGTTAACTATGTTATAGTATATGTTTCTTGTGGTCTCTTTGCTGTACCGAGTTCCAGTACAAAAAACTCATCTAGTCTGGTGGAGTATCCAGCTTAGTGATGTTACTAGAGGCAACATCACTTGAAGAAGGGGTCCCATTCCTCGTATAAATAAGCCAGTGTGGGTAGCCATACTGAGGGGATCTAATTTGGGCTTCGAATACTATATTACATTCAATATTTGGTCAGGGTTTATTTGTAGGCGAAAGTATCCTCATGCCAGGATGTCTTGATAAGCCCCTGTACAAAGAGACCTTAGACCTTCAAGGATGGTGTCTAGTAGGTAATTCAAACTCTCTTATGGTAATTCAAACTCTGAAGTAGGCCTTCAAGTTCTCTCCTAAATTTACTTCTTTTCACATATAAATAATTATTTGATGACCTAAAGAAAATATATCCACTGTTGACTTTTTATTTAGTGAAAGCGATTTTTTTCCAAATTGATTACAGCGCGGCGGGGGTTGTCTGACTTGCTATTTGCTTTCTCGCTTCATTTCACCACTTAAAAGGGCTAGAAAAAAGCACGTTTTTTACTCGCTAGCTTTCGTGTGACGGGGCGAATTTATATATATATATATATATATATATATATATATATATATATTTGAAATGGTTGCGTCTGGAAGCTAAGAAAAAGCACGTTTTTAATTCGCTTTATTTTTGTGTGACGGGCGAATTTATATTTATTTATATACAAATAACTACACATTGATCTTTATTATAGACCGGGGGAAAGTTTAAATTGTTTTAAATGTTCAGACTCCTCTTTTTTTAACTGTGATAATTAATTTTCATCTTTCTGTTCTCCTTTTCCCTGCGTAATATCCGTCTTGCATTGCTTACATATGTTTTTATCACATTTTACGATTTACAAAAAGATGTTTCATAAAATAGTCTGTTTCTTCAAAAAAGCAAAAATATCACCATTAAAAGTGTCTTTGTGTTTTCATTGAAGAATTGCGACCAACAAATAACACACTGTTCCGCCTAATTTAGAATTATTAAACGATCGTAAAATACTGACCTACCGCATCTGTTCTAAAATAAAGAAACGTTCCTAAATTTTTTTTTCTTTACTTTTATTTATGGAGTGCTGTTGCCACATCTGGGGAGGTGCCGCCCAGAGCACTTTTTCCTGCCTTGACTGAGTACAAAACCAACTTTGAAATCTAGTGAGAGATTATATCTTCTCTTTCCTATAGCCCCTTTCTCACAAAAGAGACGTTGCTAGTCTTTCTCTACTCTATCGTTAATTTTTCTTGGCCTTTTGGCTAAGATCAAAGTGTAGTATCTGTTCCGATGGATACTGCACCCCATAGACTAGTATTGTCTTGGCCTTCGGGGCTTGATTTACGACGGTTTATGGGTCTGTCCTGTGCAGTTCTAGGAGGTCCACCCTCCCAGGCTTCGCCTCCCCTCTTTGGGGAGGAGTAAGTTTATTGCTTACTGTCTGAAGCGCCCCTACCGGGGAATGCCGACGGGGCTGCCCAGGCAATTTTTAAACCCCACTTTCCCGACCCGACCTTGGGTCACATCTTACTTGTGGGAGTAAGATAAAAACTGGCCTTGTGCCTAACTCCTGGAGAGGAGTAAATCAATACTCTATCGTTATTTCCATTGAAAAGTGCTCGATTTAGCTTTACCTTCTGTTACCTTCCAGTAAGGCATCCACATCAAGGACTCGTCTAGCTACAACCACTGTAAAGAATGTTCCCTTCTTCCTTTTTTTTCACTGGTCCCTATTTACATGCCTCCGCACGAGGGCAGAGGTAGACATAAGGTGTGTTTGGAAAATATGGGAAAAATGCAGCCCCCCCTTCAAAAGGGACACTTTGGATTTGAACAAAAATAAAAATTGCCATAGTCTTGGAGGATTTATCTTTCACTGACCAAGAACAAAATCGTTATTTTATGGTATCTGAGATCAACTGAGATCAAATCTCTGCGCCCCTGTAAAACGTTAACATCAAGATCTCGTCCTGCTACAACCACTGCAAGAAACTTTCCCCTCTTCCTCTGTGTACCTAATACTGAATGGAACTCCCATGAAAAGAGTTTATTTCTAAGAATTTTTTATTTGCGAAACACAATACTGAGCAGCTGCTTTCCAGCTGACTACAATGGGGGTAGTTTAGGGTTAGGGTTAAGGTTAATGTTTGGGTTTGGGGTTAGGGGTTAGGGTTAGGGTTAGGGTTAGGGTTGGGGTTTGGGGTTTGGGGTTAGAGTTAGGGCTAGGGGTTTGGGGTTTGGGTTAGGGTTAGGGTAAGGTTTTGGGTTAGGGTTAGGGGTTTGGGTTTTGGGTTAGGGTTAGGGCTAGGGGTTTGGGGTTTTGGGTTAGGGTTAGGGCTAGGGGGTTGGGGTTTTGGGTTAGGGTTAGGGTTAGGGTAAGGTTTTGGGTTAGGGTTAGGGTTAGGGGTTTGGGGTTTGGGTTTGGGTTTGGGTTAGGGCTAGGGGTTTGGGGTTTGGGGTTAGGGTTAGGGTTAGGGCTAGGGGTTTGGGGTTAGGGTTAGGGCTAGGGGTTTGGGGTTTGGGGTTTGGGGTTAGGGTTAGGGTTAGGGTTAGGGGTTAGGGGTTTGGGTTAGGGTTAGGAGTAAGGTTTTTAGTTAGGGTTAGGGTTAGGGGTTTGGGGTTTGGGTTAGGGTTAGGGTTAAGGTAAGGTTTTGTGTTTGGTTTAGGGTTAGGGTTAGAGTTATGGTTTGTGTTTGGGTTTAGGGTTAGAGTTAGGGGTAGAGGTTTAGGTTTAGGGTTAGGGTTAGGGTTAGGGGTTCAAGACAAATGTCAACAAATACCGGTTCTTATTTACTTGCTTCCGCATCAGGGAAGAGTTAAAGACAACGTCGATTTTTCTTATGTGGGAACTCTGGATTGGGACAAAAAAAATTGCCTCAGTCTAGAAGGACTTCCCATCACCGACCAAGGACAGAAAAGGTGAAGTTCAGCACTGGAACAGATACCACACTTTGAATTATTTGCACAGAATATAAAAAAAAAATTCAGAACAAATTAGACACAAGGCCATCAAAAGTGTGGGGTAATTGGGTGTCGTTGGTCATCTTTTGTCTAACACAATAAAACTGTCTATTCTACTCTTAACTAGAATCATCCCAGTCACCACAATACCACATTTACACTAGGGGCCGTCCTACTTAAGATATACCCAAACTGGTTTGAAAATGTTATTATTCATAAATAGACATATATACAAGAATGGAGAGTTTGAATTACCTACTGAGGAGTTTGAATTACCTACTAGACACTATCCTCAAATTGTTTAAATCTCATCCATCGTTCCCAATTTTCTCATGAGATTTTTGATCATCCTACCAAGATTCTTGTTAACCCTTATCCTCTAGTGGCCATTGGCCTTGATAAGTGGTGGCTCATTGGTATAAACAATTATATTCAAATTCATGATTTCATAGACACACAGAATCCGTCTACACCAATTATATTTATTGGGTTGTACATACATGAACAAATGGGCTGTAATATATGCACGGTACAACGGTAACATATTTTGTTTCCAGCCAATACTAAGCCAGTGCAAGGCGTTCTTGAAAAAAAGCTGCTGCCAACACTTTATTTCGTCAATGGAGAAAATATCACAAAACCGTGGATCAAAGATAACTATAGAAACAGCCGTTTCAGCAAACAATTTTTCTGATTCGCGGTCATGTACGTCTGGTGCGAGAAAACGCAAACATTCTCCCCAGAACCTAAAAGTTCCAGTGAAGAGGAACATGAAATTTGCACCGTGGGATGCGTCTTTTGCTCCCTATAGCTTAGAGCTGGGGAGTTGACTGCATTTTAAGGCAGGAATGTATTAAGGGAACGTCGACATGCTATTACAAATAAAATTGTAAGCTATAAAAGAACCTTTCTTCTGTCGTTTCTTTATTTTTGCTGAGAGTTCTTGATAAGGTACAGAAACGTATCTGTAATTTGATTGGCCACACCCTTTCTTCTCTGCGCCCTCTCTCTCACAGACGTGATGTTGCTATAAATACTGTTATGGCATGTGTTTTTCAGAATTGTCTGATCTATTCCCTGCTTCCTTTGTTCCAGCTAGTTTGACTCGTTGGTCTAGTGGTCTCCATCAATTCGCTGTTTTGATACCTCATTGTGATACGGCTTCCTATTCGAGTAGCTTCTATCCAAGAATTGTAGGTTCGTGACTCTTTCTTACTGCTGACTGTTTTCCTCCTACTTATAGTCTTGGTCTTTTCAAGACTAAGGTCTATAGGTATCTCCTGTCTTTGCGATAATCATCTTTCGTTATTGTTAGCTCCTTACATCAAGTAGCTTCATGCCTTGTCCGGAGCGATTTTCATTAAATAAAAACACACATACATTTCGCATTTTAGTGATCAGTACAAGAACGGCGACAACGCCATAAAAATTCGTTTATACCCGTTTCTCGAGCAATGTTAGTACAGTACCTGGATATGTCAATTTCCATCTTTACCTAGCTTCTCCTGCTTTATAGCTAGTTAGTATAAGAGAGTAAGTAACTATGATGAATGTATTTACGTATTGTTTTAGTGGCAAACATATTAAAATTATGTTTTTAAACAAAAATAATCCGAATGTATCGACTTTTTTGCGGATTATAAAAAGGTCACTTAGTTTAAAAAATATTTATGTAATGTTTTTTTATGTCATGTTTTGTAAAATTCATAAAACACGTATCCAGTTAAAAAATTTTTTCTTAGACTAACGTTAGATTCGATCTCCGGTATTTACATCGTAAAATCTACTGCCTTGGTATTGTGTACTCTGCCTATTCCTTTTTTGTCAATCGATTACATGTTTCTATTTGCGTACGAAGAGACAAACTCCCACAAAACACCTTTTAACTTTTTAATAGTATCTATATAATAAGGCAATTTCATGTTCGTACGTACGTTATCACCGTCCACCTCTTTTTAAAAGATGGGATCGTCCGATCGTCGAGGAGGCAATGCAAAAAAGTAATTTAATTTTTTTTTATCTGATGTCACTTTTCAGTTGAATGTGAAACTCGATCTCAAATTCACTTTCTTGAACTTCGGTCTAGGATCAAAGTGTAGTATCTGTTCTGTACAAATATGGTACAATGATATCGTTGGGTTTGCGTTCGCGTCGGACGTTCATATAATGGGAATATATCACAAACTCCTACGAGGGTTTTAAAGATAGACCCCCCCGTACCCCGATATATTCTGAAACAATATTAAGCAGAGTACTTAGATGAGTATGTTTCAGTTCGAACAAAGTTGGTAAAATAATATCGTGGGGTCTGCTTTCGCACCGGACATCTATGGAATGGAAATATTTTTTTAAGTACGGCAGCAATATACAAAAGATGAAAGATACACCTGTGGAATTTCCGCGGGCCTCGCACGTATAGATTAAACTAAAAATCTAGAATCTTCGCCACGTTTTCTAAAAGAGTTATCAGTTTCACACGAAGACACGGAAGAGATTCTGTTTTGGTGCCAATTTTATTTTTTTTATTTTTTTAGTTATTGAAAAGCGTAAAAGAAAAATAAAGAAATGTTGGCGCTCGGCTGTTTCAACTACTGCAGTTTTTCAGTGACGCAATCCGTCGTGCTAAGAAGAACGCGCCACCCAAGCTGGATTAGGTGAACTAGTTCCAATTGACGCGCACTGGAAGAACGGTGGGAGACGTGAACGAATTTTCAAATGTTTATTCTTCTCATACCGAGCTTCCTTGACGATTGACATTATTATTCCCCCGTTGAAGATATACGCAGAAAAAAAAAAGAAAGAAAAAAAAAGAAGGCGATCTTAACACAGTTGGTAGGTAATTGGAAGATAACGCTTCTTTGGCAGACGACGAACAAATAGAAAAGAAGAAGGAAAAATGGCGACTTGATACAAAATAAGTCACTTTTTTTAACGTTTGAACAAACGTTTTAGCAAACTCCGAATCAAGAAAGAGATTTACACATCTTTTAATAAATAAGAGATAAATTGGGTTCACTTTCGGTAGCCTTGCAACTCTTATTTCCCTTATTTTGTCCTTTAGTCCTCACATTCCATGAGCGATGTTTCTGACAAAGGGGGAAGAATTGCTGTTTTCTGGGTGGGAATCAATCCATCTAACAGTTATCGTTGGCTAGTTTTTTTTTACCTTGAAGTAGTAGTATTTTTTAGCTCCTTGCATCAAGTGGCTTCATGCCTTGTCTGGAATGATTTCCATTAAAAACTACAGTTTATATGCCACTCACAATATTCTATATCAAACATTTCGTGATTATTCCTAGTAATCCGATGATTACCAGAACTACTGTTATATCAATATATCATCTTGTTTTCACCCGACGAGCAACAAAATCACACCCCTTCACTGTCGAGATTCTCAGATGCCGGAAAATTTTCTACTCTAATGTCTTCTTTACTCGGACCGACCGAGTGCCTTTCCAATTCTCTCCCTGCTTCCTGTTCCCCTGACTATACGAACATGCAGAAATTTAAATGTAATGTTAACAAACATCTTGCTGCACGACTTCCCACTTTTCAAGCCCCCTTTTAATCACAGTGACCCCTTACGTCTCAGTGGCAATATGTCTTGTTTGGGGGGGGGGGGGGTGAATAAAAATTAAAAATAAACCCCAAAAATAAAAACAACAAATGTCTGGCCGGTCATCTTGTGTAGTTAACAAACGAAAAATCGAAAATAAAATAAAAATACAACTAATAACTTTCACCAAACGCATTAAAATTTAATTTTCTACCGATCCGTATAGTTTTAAAGTGTGGAAACTGATTGTAAGCTTTAGCATCTTTGAATTGGTTATCGTTTAATCTCTATCTCCCATCTGGCAACTGTTTCCTCGCCTCTGGTGTTAATGACTTCCGGCTACCTTACACGACTCTGCGAGACCAACTGGCGCCTCGTTCCTGTCGTTTGAATAAGTTCATTTCTACGTCAAATATATACTAGTTTTATATCTCCACTTCGTCTCGACGCAGGACCCTCAGTCAGCATAGCATCACCACCAAGATGCATACTAGCGCGTCACCAGGGTACCCGATCCCCGGACACTTTGTCACACGTATAGATATAGAAATTACGTCGATTTTCTTTTTTGGGGACGTCGCTTAGCTTTGGATAACTTTAGTCTGAAAATATAACAAAAATGCCTTACCCTACCACTCAGTCAGGGAGGGTTAGTGATAGGGTAAGGCAGTTTTTTCACTATTTTTAAGAAATAAAGCTTCCTCCCCAATAACAGAGCGAGAGGCACTATTTTAATTCTCGTATGACGAAAAAGAGAGCTCCGAACAAAACCCCTAAAACAAACAAAAAAAAACAATTACACTTTAAAACAGTTTCTAAACGCTAAAGATCGGTAGAAAATTAAATTTTAATGCGTTTGGTTAAAGTTATTTGTTGTAATTTCTTTTCGATTTCTCGGTTGTTAACTATACTGCATGATTACCGTGTGGCCAAACTGGATGATTTTTTCTCTTTTTCTCATTCAGTTTAAATGATGCATTTCGTCTGAAAAAGCGACTTTCATAAAACTATTTCCTTCCTTTCTAGAATCACCACATTCTCCTTCTCCTTGAGAGAGTCCCTTATTTTGATAAGCTCATAGGACTTACTTCCTCTCCAGATCTAAAATGGAAGGCTTATATCAAATCTGTTGTTAAGGTTGCTGCAAAAATGGTTGGATCATTCTACCGCTCCAGTAAGTACCTGAATAATCTACATCCTCTATCTAGTCAGATAGGTATGGGGAGGTGCCGCCCAGAAAACACTTTTCTGTCCTTTACAGATTTCAACATCAACTTCGAAATTTAGGGTATGAAGATCTCTTCTCTACAGTCTCCTTTCTCACAGAAGAAACATTGATAGTCTTTCTCTACTCTATTGTTATTTCTATAGAAGGTGATCGACTGAGCTCTAATATCTGGTTCCTCCATGTAAGATATTCACAACAAGAACTCGTCTATCCTCTTTTTCTCGTGCCCATATACAAAGCTATTCAGTTTATATAACATCCAGCCAGTGCTTCATACATTTGTGTGCCTTGATGTTGTAGAGTGCTAGGTCCTTTGCTGCACAGCAAGGGCGGGCAACCTTTTCAGAGTGAGGGCCAGATGAGACTTTTGGAAGGAGATCGCGGGCCGGAGTGAAAAACGAAATCTCAGAATTACTATATTTTGTTTACATGAATAAATTGTACAAAAATTGCATTGAACACTCTACAAATCTGATATTATTTCTCAAGAGACTTCTGTATGTAATGTTATAAAAGGCGCCGACAAAGAGTCATTTTGGAATCATAAAAAATAATGACGGGGGAAGTAGCAAGTTGATCCAGCATTCGTTTTGACACATCTCACATAAGTTCTATGTTTCATGCCCTTTCCTCGTCTCTCGTTTCCTCTTTGCCTCTCTCTTTCTCTTTTTCTATTTTTATCTTAGGTCAAGGATTTGAAATTAATAGTTAAAGAAAAATGAAATATACATGCATCATCGCTCGCTGATATTTATACATTTTTATGCCACTGTAAATCTTAATTGAAATCTACTTTTACGTCTATGTCACAAAATGATATGAGTTTCACGGGCCGGATTGCAATAATAAAGCATAGCAGGGTAGTGGGCCGGACGCTAAGCCTTCGCGGGCCGGATGTGGCCTGCGGGCCGGAAGTTGTCCGCCCCTGCTGTACAGGGTTCGCCTAACAGAAGATATCAAAGAAGGTGCAACATGGTCTGGGGTTCTGTGTCACAGTCGCATGTGGTTGGGCCACTAAGATAGCCTCATCTACCTAGGGCCTCCCTGGAACAGCCGACACCTGAGCGGAGTCGGTTTAGGCACTTCCATTTTCCCAGTTGTTATATCCTGCTGGATGGGGTTTCGGTACGGGGGGGGGGGATGAGCATAGTCGAGCTGTGTGGGTGATTGGACAGTTTTTTATTCCACATTTTAAGGCGGCTTCAGATGGTGTTTTCTCCAGTGGAGCAGTGTTTGTCAGGGAACTTCTCTGTGATTTTAGTCGACTGGGGGCATATACATGCCATGTAGGGGGTGCCTCTCATCTGTGGCTTGCTTATCTACCACATTTACCACTACCGTCTATCAACCACAACTGAAAGAAACTTTACCTTCTTCCACAGCGTGCACAATGTATAGGTGGAATTTCCATGAACAGATTTTGTTTCCAAGAACTTCCCGTCTGTGGAATACATTATCAAAAGACTGCTCCCCTGCGGACTACAACATGGTGGTTTTCAAACTTAATGTCAACAAATACTTGTCATAAACAGTCTCCGTAGGTAATCGAACTGTTCTTTCCACGCATCATTTTGAATCCTCTCACAATATTCTTCATCATTCAAGTGAAAATCCACACATCCCGATGATATTTATCCTCGAGTGGAATTTGGCCTTGATAAGCTTTGACTCATTAGTAAAAAGTAACTCGCGTGTGCATGTGTGTGTGTGTGCATTTATGTGCGCATGTATATGCTTTTGCAGCATTTACATGTTGTATGTATGCTTATGTAATCTTATGAGCATGTGCGCAATTATTTAGTATTGCGTGTACGTATCATTATACATTGTTATGTATGTGTTTCAATGAACTTGTTTCATATGAAACGACGCGCGGTGAAATGGATCGCTGTTATTCGCCGTTTCAAAATAAACGCATAACGGCGATTACATAATTCATAGAAGTTGTACCGAGAATGAATATGAAATATACATCTGTCGCATTCGTAAGTTAGATCATGCATATTTATTTGGACAATTTTGTGTCGCCTTACGACACAGGGTGTGTGTAGCAGTTCTGCTGTGCTTCAAAGAATGACGACACACTGATATATGAAAATATAATGATATATCTTTATTGTCAGTGGCGGTGAAGGAGTGGGGGCTTGTAAGAAAGACGCATGCACAGGAATTCAACGGGCGTTTTTTCTCGGACCCAAATCGCCAATCAACTGATGATATCAGTTTCAGGTTGTTATTATAAAACAATTTGTGACCCCCTGAAAATTCCCGCTTTGGGATTTATTATAAAGGTAGCCATGCCCCCCCCCCAAGGCGTTTCATTCGGCGATGGGATTTTCATTCTGCCGCTAACATTTTTGCGGGTGGTTCCATTAAAAAATATTTTATATTTGACAATTCATCATATTTGATTTTCCAAGCCAAAATATCCGACTTATACGAACGATTATTTTATTTTTGACAAATAATGTTATGTTGTTTCTTTATGGTCAGGTGCCCCGACTTAAACGAAGTTTTATTTTGTTTATGACAATCAATCATGTTATGGTTTTTTTCTTCCGGCCAGGTGTCCCGACTTCAACGAACTATTATTTTATTTTTGACAATCAATCATGTTATGTTTTTTTTCTTCCGGCCAGGTGTCCCGACTTCAACGAACTTTTATTTTATTTTTGACAAACAATCATGTTATGTTGTTTTCTTTCGGTCAGGTGTCTCGACTTCAACGAACTATTATTTTATTTTTGACAGTCAATCATGTTATGTTGTTTTATTCCAGTCTAGTGACCCGGCTTTAACTAACGATTGGTTTATTTTTGACAATCAATCATATTATTTTTCCCCCGGTTAGGTGGTCCGGTTTCAACTAACGAGTATCATATTTTTGACAATCAATCATGCTATGTTGTTGTCTTCCGGTCAGGTGGCCCGACTTTAACTAACGATTATCTTATTTTTTACAATCAATCATGTTATGCTGTTTTCTTTCGACCAGGTGCGTTTCCATGCCAAGTGCATTTACATCTGTTGAATGACTTTTTCAGTACACTAGGCCTGAATATTTAACATGTTGACCACAGGCAGTGTAATAGCCCGGTTTGTACGCGTTGATGACGTTAATTAGTATATACTAAAACACGCTCACACACACGTACACCAACCAAATAGTTGCGCGCATCTCTACAGCAGTTTTTTGTATTTGTTTGTTTGTTGTTTGAGTTCACATTGCTTGACCAATCGTCACTAAACTAGGTCAAAACATGTGCAATGGTCTAACTTAGAACTGATTTAATTTTGGTAGGTAAAGGTTATGGAAAAAGCTGATAGACTTTTGGCGATAACTTTGGTCCTGCTGTTCATCATAGGAGCTTGCTACTAGGTCCATTTTGTAACCAATGAAGTCCCGTATATTATATGACGATGACCTTTTACCTTGCAAAGTTTGGTCATGATCGAAACTTTTACGAAATTTCAGCTTCTGATTTTTCCAAATTTGATGGATGGTTCTGCCGCTCTTTGACGGAATTAAAACTTCCGTTTTTTTCTAAATGCGATGCACGGTGCTGCTGCTCTTTGATAACAGCAACCAGCATACAAAATGTTAGCCTGGTCAGATAAATAGTTTTTGAGCCACGAAAGTTTCCATGGGATAACTTCGGAAATACTTCTTACAATATGGAAAAGTGAGACCCAGATAAGACTTTTGCCCATCCTTACGTTGTCTCACGACTGATTTATTTTCTTGCAAAGCCAATGTTTACAGGAAAATTTAAATTTAAATCTAATATTGATATTTTGTCAAATGTTAAATTATGTATTTACTGAATAATTTTTTTTTCGTATATGAAGGCAAATAGGTAAAACTCCAAGGAAGGTTTTTGGAATCGGCACCGGAAACGTACCAGGAAATATTTTTGTTATGGAAATCGCTAGAGACAAAGCACGAAGCCACTTGATGTAAGGAGCTAACAAGAACGAAAGATGATTATCGCAAAGACAGGAGATGCTTATTGGCCTTAGTCTTGAAAAGAACATGGCTATAGGTTTATTTACAAAAACGAATATATATATTTTAAATGGAAATCGCTCCAGACAAGGCATGAAGCCACTTGATGCAAGAAGCTAACAAGAACGAAATATAATCATCGCAAAGACAGGAGATGCCTATTGGCCTTAGTTTTGACAAGACCAAGGCTATAGGTAGGAGTAAAACAGTCAGCAGGAAGAGAGTTCCACAAGCTTGCAGTTCTTAGAAATAAGTTACTGAAATAGGAAGATGTATTACAATGAGTTATCAAAACAGCGAATTCATGAAGACCACTAGACCAACGAATCAAACGAGCTGAAACAAAAGAAGCAAATAATACGAGTATATCAGATAATTCTGAAGAACACATGTCATAATAGTATTTATAGAAAAGACCGAGACTAGCTACATCACGTCTGTTAGAAAGAGGATGCAGAGAAGAAAAAAATGTGTGGTCTATCAACTTGCAGATACGTTTCTGTACTTTATCAAGAACCCTCAAATGGGACAGAGATTCACCAGCCGAAATATGACAAAAGTACTCCATACTACACCGTGTACAGGGAAAAGCACTATATATAAAAAGAATTTGAAAGTTTATCGATACAAAAATAATAATTTTTTTTGACAACTTGTAAAGACAACGAAAAATAAAGAGTTTGTAATAAATGAGAGTTTAGAGTGTTCCAAGAACGTTCTAGGTGAAAGAAAGAATTGTGTTGTCTATGAAGTGAATTTGAGCATTGATTTACTCCTCTCCAGGAGTTAGGCACAAGGCCAGTTTTTATCTTACTCCCACAAGTAAGATGTGACCCAAGGTCGGGTCGGGAAAGTGGGGTTTAAAAATTGCCTGGGCAGCCCTGTCGGCATTCCCCGGTAGGAGCGTATCAGGCAGTAAGCAATTAACTTACTCCTCCCCAAAGAGGGGAGGCGAAGCCTGGGAAGGTGGACCTCCTAGAACTGCACAGGACAGACCCATTGACCGGCGTAAATCAAGACCCGAAGGCCAAGACAACACCAGTATGGGGTGCAGTATCCATCGGAACAGATACTACACTTTGATCTTAGCCAAAAGGCCAAGTAGTGAATTTGAGTATTGATTTACTCCTCTCCAGGAGTTAGGCACAAGGCCAGTTTTTATCTTACTCCCACAAGTAAGATGTGACCCAAGGTCGGGTCGGGAAAGTGGGGTTTAAAAATTGCCTGGGCAGCCCCGTCGGCATTCCCCGGTAGGGGCGCCTCAGGTAGTAAGCAATAAACTTACTCCTCCACAAAGAGGGGAGGCGAAGCCTGGGAGGGTGGACCTCCTAGAACTGCACAGGACAGACCCATTGACCGGTGTAAATCAAGACCCGAAGGCCAAGACAATACCAGTCTATGGGGTGCAGTATCCATCGGAACAGATACTACACTTTGATCTTAGCCAAAAGGCCAAGTAGTGAATTTGAGTATTGATTTACTCCTCTCCAGGAGTTAGGCACAAGGCCAGTTTTTATCCTACTCCCACAAGATGTGACCCAAGGTCGGGTCGGGAAAGTGGGGTTTGAAAAGCCAGCGCTCGAGAGGTGAGCACTCTGGCCATTTTAAAAAATTGCCTGGGCAGCCCCGTCGGCATTCCCCGGTAGGGGCGCCTCAGACAGTAAGCAATAAACTTACTCCTCCCCAAAGAGGGGAGGCAAAGCCTGGGAGGGTGGACCTCCTAGAACCGCACAGGACAGACCCATAGACCGGCGTAAATCAAGCCCCGAAGGACAAGACAATAGCAGTCTATGGGGTGTAGTATCCATCGGAACAGATACTACACTTTGATCTTAGCCAAAAGGCCAAGTGAATTTGAGTAGACATGTTCGTTTCAGCTGGCACTATGTGAGTGTGCGTATCACAGTGTATGTAAATTACGTAAGCATTAGAGATGTGTGTGTACATTAGCTTGTCTCTGTTTTGTTAGTGAGAGAGTGCGTGTGTATGAACTTGTGTGTACGTGAGTTCGATAAGCTGTATGAATATGTAGCTGCTGTGTTTAGTTGTTCTTGTTGGATTTGTCGAAGCTTTCGGTCCCAACGGCCGAGGCTAGCTTTTAAGGACGTATCCACGTTCGCATGGCCTGGAAGAAAAAAAAATTAGTAGAAAAGAAACAAACAAAAAACAAAACAAAAAAAAAAACGCTGTGTTTGAGTTACGCGCGAATATTCGGAAGTGAATATTCCCTGCGCTGTTATTGGTTGAAATAAACTGCTGATTTGAGCTCTTGTCCAATCGAGAGTTGATACTTGAAAACGAGATTCGCTGCTGCTGCTACTTTTTCCCATAATCGTAACTGTCCTGATTTCTATAAATGAAATCCGTAAAAGAGGACACACAATCTCAGTTGTCGATAACGATGTTTTAAAATTACGATCACGTGATGTAATTTTTTTGTTTCGTGTTATGAATTCCGTAAATCTTTCTTTGTTTAAAAATTTTTTTATATATATATCTCATTGTCTGGCGCCATTGGAAAATCAGCATGAAACTATGCTGTCGAGGCGAATGCGGAATCTTTCTGAATAAATATGGTCATAAATTCCTCATTCACAAGATAACTTTGTAAGCTGCGTGCTGGGTTGCGTTCTTAATAAAACAAACAAACAAACAAACAAACAAACGAGATGCATTTTGATTCTTGCTTCAAACCTAGAAAAAGGTGGAATGTAAGAGTCGGAAGTTAATGATAAATTTAATGCACGTTTGTTTGTAGGCAGTGAATCATTTTTTATTCTCGTGGGAAAAAAAAGCAGATTGTCAAAAGTGACTGCTTCCCACAGTTAAAATTTATAGAATCACTCCCGCCCCCAATCGATTGTTTTTGTAGTTTAAACAGGCAGAAAAAGACACGAAAAATGTCGTAATTTAAAATACAAATATCTTATAAACTATTAATTTGCGATAAATCAAAATACGTTTTTTGTAATACGTAGGAAAACCCCAATTTGGACCTCAGTTTGGAGACGGGAGTAATTCTATAAAAATAGCATGTCTTCCCCAGCTATCGTAGTTGTTAAAAGGTGAAAAAAGTGGGGAAAAAGACGTAAATAGTCGTAGTTTAAAATGTAAATGTAAACTAATAATCTTCTGTGAATTTGAATAACAGATTTGTTTTTTAACAGCCCAAAATACGCAGAAAAAAAATCGATTTAGATCCTTGTTTGGAGACGGGAGTGATTCTATAATCAAATCGATAGCTTAAATTTCCCATCAAATTTTTATTTACCTTAAAATGGTCGTGTTTGACAAAAGTTGATGTTCATACTTGAATCACACGACTATTTATATACTTAAATGAAAAAAGGTAAATTTATAGAATCACTCCCGTCTTCAATCGGGTGGATGTTTAGTAGTTTGAACGGGGAAAATAGGTAGAACAAGACACGAAAAAGATCGTAATTTAAAATTTAAATATATTGCAAACGAATTTAAATAACATATTCATTTGTACTGGCACAAAATACGTAAGAAAACCCGGTTTAGAGACGGGAGTGGTTCTATAAAAATACCCCTTCCCCTTCGTTGGTGTCAAGACATAGTGTCTCAAGTAAGGATTTTCTCCCCATTTAAAAAATTCATAATCACCGAAATAAAACTATAATAAACAAGAACATAAGACATTCATGAGACTGTATACGTCCGACTGATAACGTCTTATCTGGGCATACCTTCTCCATATTGTATGAAGTATTCCCAAAGTTGAAACGTTGATAACTAAAACACAATATATACTTGATTAGGCTGAAATTTTGACCAATTTTTAAAAAGTTAAGGTGAAAGTCATATAAGATGCGGGACTTCATTGATTGGCTAAAATATGGGTCAAATAGCGAGTCACTACGATGAACAGAATCAAAGTTATCGCCAAAAGTGTGACTTGCATCTTTCCGTGGTCTTGACTTTGGCCTTCGATCCAGATATTTCTAAATTAAATCAGTTCTTAGTTTGACCATGATCGATATTTTGATCAAGTTTGGTGACGATTGAACGTTAGACTGTACATAAACAAACAAACATAGTGACAAACAAACATAAACAAACAAACATAGTGACAAACAAACATAAACAAACAAACATAGTGACAAACAAACATAAACAAACAAACATAGTGACAAACAAACATAAACAAACAAACATAGTGACAAACAAACATAAACAAACAAACATAGTGACAAACAAACAAACATAGTGACAAACAAACATAAACAAACAAACATAGTGACAAACAAACATAAACAAACAAACATAAACAAACAAACATAGTGACAAACAAACATAAACAAACAAACATAGTGACAAACAAACATAAACAAACAAACATAGTGACAAACAAACATAAACAAACAAACATAGTGACAAACAAACATAAACAAACAAACATAGTGACAAACAAACATAAACAAACATAGTGACAAACAAACATAAACAAACATAGTGACAAACAAATATAAACAAACAAACATAGTGACAGACAAACATAAACAAACAAACATAGTGACAAACCAAGAAACTCGACCGCAAACATAACCTCCTTAGCAGAGGTAAGAAACCACCAAAATAATAAAGAAAATAGAACGAAATCAAAACGTTCTCATCATTTTCGTAGTATTTTAACAATCGTTTGATGTGTTTTCAGCATTTGAATATGCAAATGTTGGCCAACATTAATGGATGTTACCTCCCTATATACTCGCCCTTTCAAATTGGATATGAATGTTGTCCTGTATCCCTTACATTCGACACTTCTTTCAAACAGCGAAAGGATCGAGTCAAGTGACAACACTACATTTGATTTCAACCATGGATTTGAATTTACGAAAGCGTTTCTAATAATAATAAATATGCGCAATTATCACCGTAGACGTCTTATCGAAGATGCCCTTATCACTGACTCTGACAATACGATAAAACAAAGACTGGGATTTTACCATTTTTTCTATCCTGGACAAACATATTGTTGGAGGAAAAACATTAATCTCGACACAGGTTGAAATTCAACCGTTGCTTCCACTCGTTACTCTCGACTGTTTTTCATACTCTTTTTTTTTCTTTCTTTCTTTCTTTCTTTTTTTCTTTCTTTCTTTCTTTCTTTCTTTCTTTTTTCTTTCTTTCTTTTTTTCTTTCTTTCTTTCAGCCACGTTTGTTTACATTTTGCCAATCTTTTTCCTTCTCCACCCTAGTCGACACATTTGAAATAAATTACGAACCTATTTTTATAGCCCTTTTATTATATATATATATATATATATATATATATATATATATATATATATATATATATATATATATATATATATATATATATATAGTCTAAAGAAGCTTTGAGTTATTTTAAACAAAAAGACAAAAAAAAAGAAGGAAAATGCAGTTTAAATTCCCAGAGAAACTAACTAAATCCAAAATAGTGTAAACTTAACATTTGTTGGAAAATTCATAAATAAATAATATATAATAGTAAGTAAATAAAATAAAAAGGGGGATTAAGTATCTAACAGTGAAACAAAAGCAGGAGACCTTAACGTAAGCATCTAATATTCACACGGAGATGTTCAGCTGTTTACCATGTAACTGTTTCGGAGATTTAAAAACAGGACAGTTATATGCATGGCTCTCCAATGGTACAGATAAAACTACCATTTCCCCAATAATCAAGTGTCGAAATAATTCAGCTTAAAATGTTACTTATAGATACATAAATAAATAATAATAAAATAATAATAATAATAAAAATAATTATAATATACTACCCTTAAGACTACCGTGTGATATGGTAATTTGCATATCAAATAAAATTCTTTATAACAATAGTAATACTAGTAATAATAATAATAATAATAATAATAATAATAATAATAATAATAATAATAATAATAATAATAATAATAATAATACTATCTAAACACTACACCTACGAACCATTCTACGATATGGTAGCTAGAAATAAAATTATATAGGAATTAAGGTTGCATTAAAAAAAAAAAAAATAAATAAAATAAAAAAAATAAATAAAAAAGCTTTAGTACCTTTGGTACCAGATATATATATATATATATATATATATATATATATATATATATATATATATATATATATATATATATATATATATATATAGTGAAACAGTCTGTATGTGGATGACTATATATATATATATATATATATATATATATACTTCAACATCAATTTAGCGTTTCTCAGTTTTCATCTCGTCAACTCTCGGGCGTTTCCGTAACCTGCCCGAACGTTGACGACGCGAAGTCACGGAAACATGGTGCGTAATCTATAAGAGTACCGTTTATTTATTAGTTGCTGGGTTTTTATATGAGCCATATCTAGCTTACCCCTTTTTATCCTATGAAATCGACATTAAGCCACAACTTAGATTTAGTACAGTTCCCTTTTATAGGAGACATTAAAAATAGTTATAACTAATTTTGATCTAATTGACTCGCAATTTATGATATAAAAGATAATTAAGTTTGTCTAAAGATTCATTTTCCACTATTTATAAATAAGTTTCAAAAAATTTTCTATTCCAAATTAAGGAATAGGACCCGACATCAGGTCAAAAGTAACAAAAAAAATCCAGGAAAATTGGGGATCCACATACTTGTTTTCGTCATTCCTCCCTGACTTTTTTTTTTAAGGAAATCGCTCCAAACAAGGCTTGAAGCCACTTGATGTAAATAGCTAAAAAAATACTACTTCAAGGTTAAAAACTAGCCAACGATAAGTGTTATATGGATAGATTCCTAACCAGAAAACAGCAATTCTTCCCCCTTTTGTCAGAAACATCGCTCATAGAATGTGAGGACTAAAGGACAAAATAAGGGAAGCGAGAGTTACGAGGCTGTCGAAGGTAAACCCAAGTTAGTCACTTTCTACTCTCCCTAAACTGAGAATCATTGACCAATATACATCTTCCCTAGTTATTAATGGGTTAGCCCTAATTGTACTGTATCCAGTTTTACAACAATGTTTAGTTTAAGAGCACACAGAAAGAAAAAATGACGAATTATTTGCAGGGGTTGTAGCTAGACAAGTCTTTGCTGTGAATGTTTTGGAGCACAGTCGAGCACCTATCATAAAAAATAATGATAGAGTAGAGAAAGACTAGCAACGTCTCTACTGTGAGACAGAGGTTGTATGGAAGAAAAAAAAAGCATCCCTCCACTAGATTTCGAAGTTGGTTTTGTACTCAGTCAAGGCAGGAAAAAGTGCTCTGGGCGGCACCTCCCCAGATGTGGCAACAGTACTCCATGAACAAAAGTAAAAAAAGAAAAAGAATTTAGGAACGTTTCTTTATTTTAGAACAGACGCGGTAAGTCAGTATTTTGCGATTCTTTAATAATTCTAAATTAGGCGGAACAGTGTGTTATTTGTTGGTCGCAATTCTTCAATGAAAACACAAAGACACTTTTAATGGTGATATTTTTGCTTCTTTGAAGAAACAGACTATTTTATGAAACATCTTTTTGTAAATCGCAAAATGTTATAAAAAACATATAAGCAATGCAAGACTGATATTTCGCAAGGAAAAGCGAAATGAAAGAGGAAAATAATTATTACAGTTAAAAAAAGAGGAGTCTGAACATTTAAAACAATTTAAACTTTTCCCCGGTCTATAATAAAGACCAATGTGTAGTTATTTGTATATAAATAAATATAAATTCGCCCCGTAACACAAAAATAAAGCCAGTTAAAAACATGCCTTTTCTTAGCCTTCAGACGCAACTATTTCAAATGTATATATATATATATATATATATATATATATATATATATATATATATATATATATATATATATATATATATATATGTACATATATATATGTATATATATATATGTATATATATGTATATATATATATGTATATATATATGTATGTATATATATGTATATATATATATATGTATGTATATATATGTATATATATGTATGTATATATATGTATGTATATATATGTATATATATGTATATTTATGTATGTATATATATGTATACATATGTATATATATATATATATGTATATATATGTATATATATGTATATATATACGTATATATATGTATATATATATGTATATATATATGTATATATATAAGTATATATATATGTATATATATGTATGTATGTATATATATATATATGTATATATATGTATGCATATATATATATGTATGCATATATATATATGTATGTATGCATATATATATATATATATATATATATATATATATATATATATATATATATATATATATATATATATATAAATAAAAAAACGTGAAACATACATATCTGTCTATGGATATAGAAATACTTATTTACTTATTAATAATAATTATTAAGCTCCAATTACGTTGAGCCTTTTCGAGAGTAAATAAATCGATGAGTCATTGAAATAACCACCGTTACATGATTTTCTCCCTTTGGAAGATTAACTCCTCTTTAGAATCACATAACTTGTGTTTTCATTAATATACAATGCATTTCTCTAGAGTTAAAAGCGTGATCGGGTCGATAGCCTGGTGGTTAGAATACCAATGTCCATAATACGTGGGTTCGGTGTTCGATATGTTTCGCGTTTTTATTTTACGCTCGTCAGAATGAAATTACGTAACCGAATCACCGGTCGGGGATATAAAAATATTTATTAATCATATATATATATATATATATATATATATATATATATATATATATATATATATATATATATATATATATATATATATATACATATATGATTAATAAAATAAAATAAGAAACTAAAAGTATACTTTTAGTAGATAGAACCTATAGTGAAATGGTTTAAGCTCAATATACGAGATAGAGCAATTATAAAGATAGATGAAAGAAGAGGGATCAGCATGCACGAATGACAAATTTATTTCAACTTCGATTGTTCAATGCAAGGTGTGCTCGGTAAAAAAATATGTTTATTATTCTTTCCTTAAGCCAAGGCTTTTCAAAGATTAACATCTTATCATCAGAGGAATTACGTAGATGGATAAGTTGGCAGTGGAAAAGCCAAAATTCAAAATTTGAAAAAATATTAAGTAATGGAGAGTGACAATGTGCATGTAAAAAGATATGGGTCTGTCCAGTTGGTAAATGTCCGTTGATGAGGTGCCCATTGAAAGGAGATTTACAAATGGAAAAGAAGGGTTTTCGTGAAGGCAGCATAGAAAAAGTTCAAGAATGAAGTAAATCCAATAGAGAGATGTTTAGTTCAGTCGTAGGTGGAACGCACTTATTCGGAAGTAATTTTGAGAATTCGGGCCATTTTAAAATACTTCCGTGGACCGAGAATCGAGTTGAAGTTGAACTGTGTACATTAAACGCTGTACACAGTTCAACTTCAACTCCATTCAGCATCATCGTTTACAGCTTGTCTCCTGCAAGCCAAATATCTACAGCAGCAAACAAGAACAGCAGCTACTTAAAAAGAACAGCTCCCAATGAACAACGGACACTTCGGTCAGGTTAATCATCATCATCCACTCTTTTCTATCGACTCATTGAATCATGTACTCTTTCTTTAAACGACGCATATTTCTTTCTTGGAAATAAATACTACCTTTATTTTTGCTGCACACACAAGTTTGTTTTCTTGCTTTTTTGTTGTTGTCACGTTCATCACACGTCTCTTTTATTTTTTAAATTTGTATTCCTTATTGACGGGGTCATAGTACACTGGACAACTAGGACCTGGTCCATCCGTGCCTCCGCCCCCGCTACAAAGTCTTCAAATAAAATAACTTTTATGCCATTCTCATCAAGCTTTTTCTCATCTTAAGCAATATTTATTATCAACATATTCGTTGAGTTAAATTCAATTTATAAAGTTTCTCTGAATCTCTCTTTATCACTTCCCCCCTCTCTTAATCATCCACTAATATTTCATCAATGTCTTCTCTCTCTTTCTCCCACTCTCACTCTCTCTCTCACACACACTCTCTCTCTCTCTTTCTCTCTTATTCATCCATTAATATCTCACCAATCACCCCTCTTTCTTTTCTCTTTCTTTCTCACACTCTCTCATTCTTTCTCTCTTTATTCAGTCATTATTATCATACCAATACCCCTCTCCGTCTTTCTCTCTTTCTCTTATGTTCATTCATTAATATCTCACCCTTCTCCCTCTCTCACACACTCTCTCTATTTCTCTCGTATTCATCCATCAATATCTCATTAATCACAATCTCTCTCTTTTCTCTGCCCCCTCTCTCTCTTATTCATACATAAATATCCCACAAATCCTCCTCGCTCTCTGTATATGTCTTTCTTAAATCATCCTTCAATATTTCACCAATCCCCTCCCCTTTACTCGTTCTCTCTCCTTATCCTTCTCGCAAGTGTTATTTCAAAACTAATTTCTCGAAATATATCAAACCTCCTACACAGATTTACACAAATACATAAACATAAAAAATGATATTAAATGACATAAACATTAAAAAAAATGATATTAAAATACATAAACATTAAAAAATAGTATTAAAATACGTAAACATTAAAAAAATGCTATTAAAATACATAAACATAAAAAAGTTATTAAAATACATAAACATTAAAAAAATAGTATTAAAATACGTAAACATTAAAAAAATGATATTAAAATACATAAACATAAAAAAGTTATTAAAATACATACACATTAAAAAATAGTATTAAAATACGTAAACATTAAAAAAATGCTATTAAAATACATAAACATAAAAAAGTTATTAAAATACATAAACATTAAAAAAATAGTATTAAAATACATAAACATTAAAAAATAGTATTAAAATACGTAAACATAAAAAAGTTATTAAAATACATAAACATTAAAAAATAGTATTAAAATACGTAAACATTAAAAAAATGCTATTAAAATACATAAACATAAAAAAAAAGTTATTAAAATGCATAAACATTAAAAACTAAGGTTTCGGTATTATAAGACGTTGATATTATTATAAGAGGTTGATATGCCGTAAAACAAACCAAACAGATTCACACAAAATGTAAGAACATCGTATTCAAATCATTGAGAACCGGAACATCTCTACAATTTCATTTCTCTTTCAAATTAAGGAGAACAGATTTAATTTCGCGCGACAATTGTTTTGTTTCATTTCTTTCTTTTATTCGTTGTCATTGTCATTAAATTATGCTCGATTGAAAGTTAGATTTCTAATTCAAAATGTCTAAAGTGATTTGAGTCAAAAAGATAGTAAAAATGACGACTGCCCTTAGGGCAAAGTTAGACACAAGGTCAGTTTTTATGTGGGCGCCCAGTACTAAAAAAAAAATGAGCCCTCTGGATGGGATAAATATAAAAAATTGCCTCAGTCAAGAAAGCGCTGCCCTACTCTAACCGAGAACAAAATTTAAATTAAAAATAAATAAATAAATTTGTTCACTCAGAGCAAGGCATATTGCCACTGAAGCTTAAGGGCCTACTGTGATAGGGATCAGATTCATAGGCAGGCAACTTGGGTGGGGAGTTGGGCAACAAGATGTTAGTTCACGTTGCATTTAAATTTCTGTATGCCGCCACAGTCAGGGAAACAGGGAACAGGGAGGGAATTCCAAAGGCGAACGGTTCGATGGAAATAAGTTATTAGAGTAGAAAATCTTCCGCCATCTAGGGATCTCTACAGTGAAGGGGTGTGATTTTGCTGCTAGTCGGGTTGAACGGGCGTATTTACGTTGAGGGAGTGCAAGTGTAGTAAGTTTGTTGGAGCACATTCCGTGGCAGTACTCGTAAAATAATTACAGGGATGCAACACTGCGGCGATGCGACAGGAGTTGAAGCTTGGCTAACAGTGCGGGACCTATGATATTACACCATGACCTATTTATTCGCAAATAAAATATAAATAAAAATTACAAAGTAGGCACAAGGTCATCAAAAGTGTGTGTATGTGTGTGTATGTGAGGTCGATGGTCATCTGTCTATCTTACTCTTAACTAGATCCTTTCTGACCCATTCGTCCAAGCACTGTCCTTTCATTCTTTCGACATTTTTCCATCAGTTTCACTTCAATAGTCACCACAATACCAAATTCACTCGATGAGCTACCCTATTTTTGTTTTAATACATATATGACTTTATTGTTTAAAACATTTTTTGGTGTGTGTGTGTGTGTGTGAGGGGGGGGGGGCAACAATAAAGTAAAAAAACGTAGATTAGTAAGACCCTAACCCTAACTCTAACCCTAACCCCTTCTAAAAATTAGACCGGACACTGTGTTTCGATTTGTTTAGAACCAGATACTTTAAGTTTGATCCCAGACCGAGGGCCAAGGAGTGAACTGTCTTCCATAGTTTATTTCTTGGCTGACTGCAGTTGCGATGAAACCTGTGGAAATATAAAAATCTACGCAGTAAGTATACTTGGACTTTTTTGATCAAATTCATTACATGATTTTGATTCTAGAAAAATGGCTAAAATTTGAGGTTTTCAGCAGACATTTAAATTTAGAGAGTTGGTGTCTAATAAATATGAATCAAATTCCATGTGAATCGGAAATATTTGAATTTACATCGTATTATACCCCCTAACAACTCTTTAAAATACTCCCAAAATTAACTCTAACCCTAATTCTAACAACTCTTTAAAATACTCCCAAAATTAACCCTAACCCTAATTCTAACAACTCTTTAAAATACTCCCAAAATTAACTCTAACCCTAATTCTAACAACTCTTTAAAATACTCCCAAAATTAACTCTAACCCTAATTCTAACAACTCTTTAAAATACTCCCAAAATTAACCCTAACCCTAATTCTAACAACTCTTTAAAATACTCCCAAAATTAACTCTAACCCTAATTCTAACAACTCTTTAAAATACTCCCAAAATTAACCCTAACCCTAATTCTAACAACTCTTTAAAATACTCCCAAAATTAACCCTAACCCTAATTCTAACAACTCTTTAAAATACTCCCAAAATTAACTCTAACCCTAATTCTAACAACTCTTTAAAATACTCCCAAAATTAACTCTAACCCTAATTCTAACAACTCTTTAAAATACTCCCAAAATTAACTCTAACCCTAATTCTAACAACTCTTTAAAATACTCCCAAAATTAACTCTAACCCTAATTCTAACAACTCTTTAAAATACTCCCAAAATTAACCCTAACCCTAATTCTAACAACTCTTTAAAATACTCCCAAAATTAACTCTAACCCTAATTCTAACAACTCTTTAAAATACTCCCAAAATTAACCCTAACCCTAATTCTAACAACTCTTTAAAATACTCCCAAAATAAACCCTAACCCTAATTCTAACAATATTTTAAAATACTCCCAGAATTAACCCTAACCCTAATTCTAACAATATTTTAAAATACTCCCAGAATTACTGAAATGTAGAGAATATTTAATAAGAATTTTTTTTCTCTTTAGGTTATCAGAAATGATAATAATAAATTATATATGAAAGATTAAATTACTGACGCTATTCTATGATTTTATATGAATATTAGTGCAAACACTGGCGAAGCATATATTTTCCGTCATGCTTGACGAAGGGTATACAATAGTTATTGTGTAGTGACCAATGAAATAAATTAAGTGTTGCACGAAATCGTAGTTTGAGATTCAGATGACATTTTGCTTAACGTGTGACCTCTGCCTCATTTTCATAATTATCGCGGGTTTTGTTTTCGGTGAATTTTCCCAGTTTTCTATACGTAAATTCCAACGAGAGACGGTGTATTCTTTTCACTCTGCTTAAAAAATAAAACTATAATAATTATAATAACATTGATGGAGATAGGGGAACGGAAAAGGGAGGAGAGTGTTGTTAACTTTATGCCTTCTCTCTTTTCCCAGCCGCTGCCTGTTGAGGGAGGCGTGTGTCTGGCCGCCTGCCTGTGAATGTTTAGCCCCTGCCTCGCTCTGCCCCTCTCTACCTCATCTCTCACTCTCTCTCTCTTTCTCTCTCTCTCTCGTTCTCTCTCTCTCTTTCTCTCTCTCATCTCTCTCCAGCTCATCTCTCTCCAGCTCATCTCTCCCTCTCTCTCCCCCCTCTCTCTCCCCCTCTCCCTCTCCCCCTTCTCTCTCTTAGCACCAACACGATTCGTGCTTTTTTCCCGCTGATAGCTTTTGCATAAGATTCGTCTGTCTAACCCCATTCTTGGGGCGTGTGTAAAATACATTCGCCATTTTGTCGGTGAAGGCAGGCACTGAAGAGCAAAGGAACAGCGAAACCTCATTATTTCTTGTTTGCACTTTCAAAATTAACGTTGCGAAACGATCACCGTATGTTGCTGTTACCGCTATTTTCAAAACCCGTGCATTTTGAGTTCAGTCAGTGTGTGTGTTGGGGGGGGGGATTGGAGGGAGAGACTAAGTAAGTTGAGATTTTGGTCGAGAGGTTTATAATGAAATCAAAACACAAATCCTAAAAATAGCGAGAAATTCTGCGTCTCTTCAGTTGACAAAATGTCACTTTTCACTAGGTAGGCCAATGAGGGTTGAGGACATGCGCTGCATAGTGAGAAATTATATGAAAATTAGACGATGGATGGGTTTTGTGAGTCTTAAAGACAGGCTTCATTTGATAATCTCAGAGGAATATTATATATGGACAGTATAGGGAGTTGTGTGCAGAACATCAGGCTTCCATGGTATGAGCACATTGAAAGAATAAACGAGAGTTCTTAGGTAGGTGTGTAAAAGTTAAAGTAGTAGGCTCAGTTCACAGGGTGAGGGTTATGGTTATGGTTAAGGTTAGGGTTAGGAAAACATGAAGTTAGGTTAGGAAGTGATAAGAATGGACGAAAGATAAAGATAAATCACCGATTGCCATGGCAAATAACACCTGAAAGTTCAATATTCAAACTACTCGGCCTAACCTTCTTGGCCTTTTGGCTAAGATCAAAGTGTAGTATCTGTTCCGATGTCTACTGCACCCCATAGACTGGTATTGTCTTGGCCTTCGGGGCTTGATTTACGCCGGTCTATGGGTCTGTCCTGTGCAGTTCTAGGAGGTCCACCCTCCCAGGCTTCGCCTCCCCTCTTTGGAGAGGAGTAAGTTTATTGCTTACTGCCTGAGGCGCCCCTAACAGGGAATGCCGACGGGGCTGCCCAGGCAATTTTTAAACCCCACTTTCCAGACCCGACCTTGGGTCACATCTTACTTGTGGGAGTAGGATAAAAACTGGCCTTGTGCCTAACTCCTGGAGAGGAATAAATCAATACTCGGCCTAACCTTAACAGGTAACATGAATTGGCACACATACATTGAAGACATTGCCAAGGCTGCTGCAAAGAAAATGGGCTTCCTCTACCGAGCTAGAAAACTTTTCACACCTGGCAGTATCCTACATCTCTATAAAGCCACCATCCGCCCATGCATGGAGTATTATTGTCACATCTGGGCTGGTGCATCATCCACTAGTCTCTCCCTCTTAGACAAGGTTCAAGAAAGAGTCGCCAACTTAATAGGCCCTTCACTATCCACCAAGCTCCAGCCCCTGTCCTATTGCCGCAATGTTGCATCCTTGTGCTTGTTTTACAAGTACTTCAATGGATTGTGCTCCGATGAACTAGCTGCTCTGGTGCCCCCTCGACGCAAATACACTAGAACAACTCGAAATCCGCTTGGTTCCATCCATTCACTGTGGAGCTTTCTACTCTAGCAGTTTATTTCCTCGTACTGCCGGCCTCTGAAACTCCCTCCATGCTCCCTGTTTTCCCGACTGTACCGACATGCAGAGGTTTAAAACTAATGTAAACAGACATCTCGCTGCACAGCTCCCAACTTAGGATGACACCCAAAACCTACTTCCCAATTCTCAGTAGCCCCTTACGTCTACAGTGGCGACCTGCCTTGTTTGGGGTGAAATATCTTTAAAAAAAAAAGTTATGAATAAAGACCTAGCCAAAGATATGTTAGTTTGGAAGTCAATTTCTAAAAGCCGTCCAACGTATGTCAACATGTTAAACGCGTGACGATGATGATGCTGCTGCTGCTGATGATGATTATGATGATGATGTGAATTCAAGTTTTATAAATTAACTAGAACACCCGTCCTGGGGCAAGTAAAATTAATTTGACGAACAGAACAGTTTGTACCAATTTTATGTTCTCTTTTTGCAAGAGGACATAACATTGGCGCAAACATAAACAGAACATTGGTGCAAACAGTTCTGTTCTTGTTTGCATATTAATACATAATGATACTAAACCTTATGTTTAGAATCCTTATTTCAATTTTGATAAAAATCTATTACATGATTTTGATCCGAGAAAATGTCGTAATTTCAAAGCTTTAACTTAAGGGGTCTTAAGACGTAATTAAAAGACAGAGAATCTTACTTAATTGATGTCTTGTGATTATGGATAAAATTCAATGCAAATCTGAAATATTAATTTTTTTTAATGTAAGGCTGTGCTCAGACTATGCCCCCTAAAAATTTAAAATACCACGAAGAAAGTGAAATTTTGGAATATTAATTAATTGGTTTCCAAAAATCCGAGAGATCTGAATTTTCACGAAGGGCTTCCGCCACCATTTTGCCTTCTTTGAATAAAACTAGATTAATCTAAATTTTGCCAACATTACCTACCCTTACGTCTAACAGCTGTGTTAAAAAATTCATAATGATCGGTTGATAAGTTTAGGAGTCAATCCTATAATACAAATATATAAACATGTACACGCACACCTAATTTTAATGCATTAGATGCTAATTGAATCAATTAAATCCAATTACTTTAATTAGCTGAATGTATTTTTTTTTCATCGGGAAAGTTGTCGATGGACGACAGATGTGTAGAGCATTATTTACAAACCGACTGATGAACAACATCTCAAATGTCTCAGCGTGTGAAAGCTATTTGGTTGCATGCGTTATTTTTTTTTACCATAGCAGGAATGTTATTTGACTTTACATTTTCTACATTTCAGAATTATCAATGCAAAATGCAATGAGTTAATTTGAAAATTATGCATTTCTCAAAGGGCTCATCAGAGGCTAAAAATATCATTCTGAGGTCTAATTATATAAATTTTTTTTACTGTTGTGAAGTTGTTCTACAGTAAATAATAAATAAAGGAAGTCAAGTCGAGGGTTGGTTTAATAAGTGTATTAACAAAGTAAGAAAGTGACTAGCTCTTGGCTAGACAGTTACAAGGTGGTGCTTTGTCTTCAGTGTCTCTGGTGACTCGCACTATTTATAGTGACAACCGGTGTAGTTTCTCCTGTGTAAGAACGGCCGGTGTAACATTTACCATAGCAGGAATGTTATTTGACTTTACATTTTCTACATTTCAGAATTATCAATGCAAAATGCAATGAGTTGATCTGAAAATTATGCATTTCTCAAAGGGCTCATCAGAGGTTAAAAATATCATTCTGAGGTTTAATTATATAAAATTTTGCAATGATCCACCTGACAGGTCTTTGTTCAGGATGTTGTTATTCATCCTCCAAATGCCAATACCAGTCAGATCCGGGCTGGAAGAGTTAATTGGTCTTTATATTTAACTCGTTATACTTTTTTTTTTATAAAATAAGCCATTTTATATTATTTCAATAGTAAAGGGGAGGCCACTCATGAATTTCTTATAATAAATTAGATTAGATGTGTTAATATACGGCAGATCACCGTTATATTACCGAAGTTAAGCAACGTTGAACCTGGTCAGTACTAGATGGGTGACCATTTGGAAATACCAGGCGCTGTATGTGGACACGTAGCTATGGGCAAATAGTGTCGCCACCCCGCAGTGCCTAGCGTGGCGACTATGACAAAACCCCTGAATGACAGTCACCAATAAGGTGTCGGAAACTAGGGAAGGTTCCTCTTCCAGAAGTGATTTTAAATTATGATAGTGGTGGTGGTGTTAAATTATTTTAACTTCTTATCCATTGCTTTCCTGAATATTGTTACTTTTATGTCTAGGCAATATTACATTAATATTATTCAATTTACTGACATTTTTTGTGTCTGTTCATATTTCTTATGTATTTATTAAGCTTTTGGTTTTCGTTCATACGATTTTCGTTCGTTTTATTCTATCATTATGGTCGCACATTTTAGATGTATGTATTAGTGTTGCTAATATTATATATAAAATATCCCCCATCCGGGGAACGTCTATTAACGTGGAATTAATAAAGACTTGTGAGATGTCGACATATCCCCGAGTTAAGTACAGAAACCTCTATCATTTCTCTCCATACATATTCACACATTGGCCAAAGAACTTTTTCTTATTTCATGTTGACACACATAGCATCACATCTCGTTTAAGCAACAGTAACACGTCTATCTCCTATCCACCACTTCGAGGACAAATTTCTGAAATAAAACTTTCTTCAGTTCTATACATCTTTGTTTGTGTTTCCTTCACTGTGCATTGTGTTTCGTGTTTTTGATTATCACTTTCAAAACAGTTACAAAAGAGCAACAATATAAAAATACTTTTAATTACGAATACGGGTCGTGATAGTATTTACATGTGTTTTATATGCCAATCTTTGGTGTCGTTCATTTTCGAAAATGAAAAAGCCAAAAAAGTTGAGTATTGCTTGACATTTTTTTTAGAAGCATTCACATGGATACGTAACGCAACGGATAAAGCTGTTAATTAATAATCAGTTCTAAGTAACAGTCTTTTGCGGATTGAAGTTTCAATCCTTGCTATGGGCCAGGCTAATTGATAACATGATAAAAATTACTTCAGAATTCTTCCCAACCATGGCTGACGGGACGAGAACAATTTACCCCGTGAATTAAATAAAGAGTTTAGTTCGAAATTATGTATAGATTCCCGAGTTCGACATAAAGCTTAAAGAGTTCGGCAAGACGCACCTGAAGAAGATCAGAGATTGAATCGGTCGAAACGTTGTGAGAATAACATCTTTGATGAGAACAGTAGTCCGAATAATCCAAATTGATATATAATCAATATTTGGTGATATTCATTTTCGAAAATAAAAAGCCAGAAAACTCCTCCCAGATATTACCTCCTCCTTTTTGAGAGGTGTGGACCTAGTGTAGTATCTGTTCTGTTGTCATGATACGACCCTCTCAGGTATTACCTTCTCCTTTGTGAGAGGTGTAGAATTAGAATAGTATCTGTTCTGTTGTCATGATACCCTCCTCCCAGGTATTACCTCCTTTTTGAGAGGTGTGGACCTAGTGTAGTATCTGTTCGTTGAGCCGAGCTGGAATTGGTTAAGCGTGGACCAATCAGAAAGCTCGGCGTAGTGATTCGTGCCTATAAGTTCACCACATTGAAGGTTTCGCGTGCAAGCGACTCCGAATGGCTACTGTTTGTTTGAAAAAACAAATCTTGCTGAGTTTGAAGTGGAACGATTTGCCACTCAATAAAAAAATGAGCGCGAATGAACAGGTTCTTTTGATGTTTACCCGTCACAAAGACGACATAAACAGAATTTCTTGATAAATAATTAACGACCTCCCATTAGGGGGCTTATTTGTATAAACTGGAGAACCATGACGAAAAATAACCAGTAAGCGGCTGGCAGAATCTGATATGTAAATTCGATACAACTGATCGAAATCTCTCGAAATTTAGAGTCTCTATTTACTTGTCTGTTCACGCTGAAGACATGATCTCGTTCGAAGAGAAAAGAAATTCTTGTTGATCGAGAGAACAGATGTTCGTTCTGTAAGATGATAAATATAAGTCAAGATGGCATTTCCCCTCATTCACTCTCTCTTTCTCCTTCTCTCTCTATACACACACACACACACATATATATATTTATATGTATATATATATTTATATTTATATGTATATATATATATATATATATATATATATATATATATATATATATATATATATATATATATATATATATGTAGGACTTAAGGATACTTTGCTTGAACTTTGAATTCTAATAAAATTTGATTGACACCTTATTTTATTACTTCATTTTATATATATATATATATATATATATATATATATATATATATATATATATATATATATATATATATGTAAGGTGAGTCAATGAAAATTAATTAGACTTGCAGATGGAAACAGATCAAGGACTTGGGTGGAATCGTCATTGGATTTTCATACAGATTCTTCTGGATTTACCAATTACATTTGAACCCCATACAACTTGGATCTCCGTGTTTGGTGACTTTCATTTACATTGTAACACAATATTGACTGTTCTTATCTGTCAACTTATTAATCACTACTTCTTCTGATGATAAGATTTTAATCTTTGAAAAGCCAGGCTCAAGGAATGAAATTGAAAGAGAAGAAGAATAAATATTTTTATTTACTAAATGCTTCTTGTTCTGAACAACTGAAGATATTGATCTGTCTCCATTTACAGGTCTAATTATTTTTCATTGACTCACCTTATTTTTGCTCTATCCAGTATATTGAGCTTTCCTCACCTCACAATAGGTCTAATTCTCTAAAAGTTACCTTTTAGCTATAAACCCTCATATATATATATATATATATATATATATATATATATATATATATATATATATATGTATATGTATATATATATATGTATATGTACATATATATGTGTGTATATATATGTATATATATGTATATATATATATGTATATCTATGTATATACAGGGCGTTACGGAGCCCTCCAAAAAGGAGCGCGCTCCAGGAGCACGCTCCTTTTTGCTGGAGCGAAGGAGAGGAGGGCTCATTTTATATTCAGCGGGAGTGGAGCAGAAGCAACTCCATTTGGGACTAAGGAGCGGTGATTTTAGCGCTCCGCGCTCCTCGCTCCAAAATTATTTGATATTTTTTTCTTTTAAACATTAGTTTTTTATTCAGCAATATAAAGGAAAAGAAAAAAATGTCTCAGAGTTTACTCTGAGTTATTTTTAAAAATTATATCTGGTAAATGTATATGAGATAGGGAGAGGGAGAGGGAGGGAGAGAGAGGGAGAAAGGAGAATATTTGAAGTACTCAGATTTTTACATCTATGTGTTAAATTTTTGATGGGACATTTTCTTAAGGCAGAAGACAGACAATTTGTCACCAAATGTCTTTAAAGGCGCCAGTAAGTCTATAGACGCTTTTAATTTATGACAACGGGTTTTATTGTGATTGAATAAATAAGCCAATTTTTCTTTTAATTCGTGTTTTTAAATAAAGAATTTTAGGTTCAATTATACTATAGGGGCCGTTGGATTTTCTCGCCCATTTCGCTCGGTATTCACCTAAATATTCGATAAAATCGATTTTTGGGGTGAAATGGTACATTTTGTCCTGACAAAAAATTCTAATTTATTTTTTAGCATATATCAAATTGAATTGTTATGCCGCATTTTTACCCGCTGTTGATGTTCTTTTTATGTTTGCTTTTAAATTCGTTAAATTCCGTTAAAACTTGCTTTTGTAAATAGAATGTTCAAAGTTTTTTTTTGTGTGTAATAAAATGTGAAAGCAGTAAAAATATCTTTAGTCCAAGGAAAAAATATATTTAGTCCAAGGAAAAAAACCAATAAAAACCAACATAGCCGCCAGCGATTAAAACCTGGAATTAAAGTTAGATTCTTAACATTTTTAAAAGTAAATGAGAATTTTATTTCAGGACCAAAAATACAATTAACACGAGCAATCAGTTTCATCCTAAATTTGGGCGAAAACCAAGCGAAATGAGCGAAAGAAAACAGCGGTCCCTATTCTACAATTAAACCGATGTTTAAACTTAATTAAATTAAAGGAAATATCTTAAATTTTAATTTTCAAAAGCAAATAATTAGATTTTCTGACAAATTTTGTGTTTTTTTAGAACCGAAAGTAGATTAGATATTTTTCTTTATCTTAAAAAATCTATTATCAAATATTAAAATTGTAAACAGTTTGCTTTTGTTAGAGATTTCAAATATAGATGTTTTCACCTTTTTTTTCAAATTTTTCATTTTAATAAATGTTTTGCCCGACCTAGGAAAACTTGCTCCAGTTAATTTTTTTTTTTGGGGGGGGTGGGGGGGATTTGACCCGATATTTTTTCAACTCCCAAGGCCAGATATTTTGTATGAAATTTTAAGACATTAAATGGATCTCTGAATTGTTTATTGACAATTTATTGATATTTTTGGGGCAACTTATGAAAAATATTTTTTTTATTCAATCCTTAAAAAATAAACTTCATTGGGTTTTTTTCGCCCCAAATTGTACTATAGAAAAAAATAGATGAATCGATTTGTTTGAAAGAACTTGCGCGTTTCTCTGTTATACATAATAATATACATTATACGATATAGTTACGTGCGTAAAACAAACAAATATTAAACAACAACATGACGAGTAATGTTACCCTGGCTGTCTCTCTTTTTCCAGAGAAATGTTTTCTTTAAAAAGAAAATAATCACTAATAATGTTTAAAAGTAAAACTTTATTTACTTAAAACAAAAGAAAAAATATCGGGTCAAATTTTCCTTTCCTGAAAAAATAGGTTGTTAATGTAATGAAAATTAAAATTGTTTTAAAATGCTTCAGGGATGTTTCTATTTCTATTTTATACCTCAGGAAACAAAAATTTACGTATAATCTTATACTTCGTCCGACATGTTCTCCTATAACTCTCAAAATATTAGCGACATTTTGTTAAATATTATCTTACGGTCTTACACTTAAAGTTACATCCCAACACATATCGATGAGATCCTTTAACGCCCACCCCTATACTTCGACCATTCATTGGCAGAATAGAACGTTTATGAAAGAAGGTACATTTTCATTATGGAGCGCTGAAAAAGAGCCGCTCATTTTTTATAGGAGTTGGAGCAGGAGCGGCTCCTTTTTGAAAATGGGGAGCGTGAGAGGAGCCAGCTCCAATTTTCGGCGTTGGAGCAGGAGCGCGAGCAGCTCCAAAAGTAATGGAGCGCGTAAAGCCCTGTATATATATATATATATATATATATATATATATATATATATATATATATATATATATATATATATATATATATATATATATATGTATATATATATATGTATATATATGTATATATATATATATATATGTATATATATATATATACATGTATATATATATATGTATATATATATATATGTATATACATATATATAGATTTGGATTTTTCACTTGGAAAATAGATTATTCAGTGAGGACCGGGATTATGCCAATAAAAACAAGCTCGATGATACTCGATTACAGGGTACAGAGCATTTATATGTGATTTTTTGAAGGCTTACCAAAGAATTCCGTTCAGGAGCCCAATCAACACCACAAAATACTTTTTCATTCAAAGATTATTTATTTTGGTAAGCCTTCAAAAAAATCACCCTCCCCCCACACACACACATATATATACAGGGTGTTTCAAAAGTCTTGGGAACATTACAAATGCGTATATCTCATGAACTATTCCAGGTAGAAAAATGAAACTGGTGCCATTTTAAAGCTTGCTTAATCAAGTTTTTGGTCATACTAATGATTTTCGTGTTATCTTTCCAGGTGCAGTAATGGCGTTCTCTAAACAAGACAAGGCATTTTGCGTCCTCCAATTTGCAAAGACTGAATCGTGGACATGTGTTCAGCGTGCATTTCGCAGGAAATTTAAAAAAGAAGCCCCTGAAAGGAAATCCATTGTCAGATGGCATGCTAAATTTGTGAAAGATGGGTGTTTGTGCCCAAGTAAGCGAACAGGTCGCCCTTCAACTTCAGAAGATGCAGTTGAGCAAGTTCGGACAGCCTTTCAGCGGAGCCCCCGTAAATCAGTGAGAAGAGCCAGCAGGGAACTTCAGCTTGCTCCAGCAACTGTCTGGCGTGTCTTAAGGAAACGACTGCAAATGGTACCTTACAAGCTCAAGTTGGTCCAAAAGTTGAAGGACACTGATAAGCCACTTCACCGTGACTTTTGCATTGCAATGCAAGAGAAGTTGGAAGATAACGGCTTTGATGACCGGCTTGTTTTTAGCGATGAGGCGACCTTCCATCTGAATGGCAAAGTTAACAAGCATAACACTCGCATATGGGGTACTGAGAATCCTCATGAACTTCTTGATCACGAGCGAGATTCACCAAAAGTGAACGTGTTTTGTGCAATTTCCAAGAAAGGTGTCTATGGACCGTTCTTCTTTGAAGAGGCAACTATCACTGGTGAATCCTATCTCAACATGCTGGAAGACTGGTTAATGGCTCAGTTGGAACAAGCAGAATCTGATGACTTCATTTTTCAACAAGATGGTGCACCACCACACTGGAGTCTTAGAGTAAGGCAGTTTCTTAACACAAGGCTGCCTGGTAGATGGATTGGGAGATCTGCGCGAGGTGATGACGTTCTCATGCCCTGGCCTCCTAGGTCTCCAGATCTTACCCCGTGTGACTTTTTCCTTTGGGGCTTTGTCAAGCAACAAGTCTATGTGCCGCCCCTTCCAAGAGATATTGACGAACTAAAGGCTCGAGTAACGGCAGTTGTGGGAACCATTGACGTCAAGATGCTGGAACGCGTTTGGCAGGAAATGGACTATCGACTAGATGTCTGCCGTGTGACGAATGGTGCTCATATTGAGCAACTTTGAAGATTCCCCACAAAACTTGAAACTTTAACCTTTCCAACGGTACCAATTTCATTTTTCAACTCCTAATAGTTTTTGAGTTATTAAAAATCGTTATGTTCCCAAGACTTTTGAAACACCCTGTATATATATATATATATATATATATATATATATATATATATATATAATACAAATTATCAATCCTCATTTAAAGAACTGCGAAACACGACTGGCTTTTTGGTAAAACGTTGGTACTATTTGAAAGGTAATAGCTGCCAGCTAACCATAACAAATGAATGTCGGAGGTTACATCGGCCGAAACGTTCTGAGAATAACATCCAAGATGAGAACAGTAGTTCGAATAATCCGACTAATACAAATTTTACAATCCTCATTAAAAGAATTCCGAAACCGGGTATCCATCTGTTTACGATTGTCAGTCCACAATCCGTTTTGACGGCGTTAGTTTTTACGGAGGGGGGGGGGACTTTGTTGCCGCCCTTCTTCCAACATACATGACCCCCCCCCCCCCCCGAACAGAACAGGTTTTTCTTTTTGCACCATTTTTATGTCCCCCTTACGTAGATTAAAATCAAGATATAACTTTACTAAACCTTATGTCTAGAATCCTTATTCCAATTTTGATCAAAATCCATTACATGATTTTGATTCTCTAAAATTTAAGGCTTAAGGGGTCTTAAGAAGAAATTAAAATTTAAGGAATCTTACCTAATTGGTGTCTCATGCCTATGGATAACATTTTATGCAAGTCTGAAATATTTGAATTTTCAAATGGAAGATTATGCCCTTATTATATCCCCCTGAAATCTCTAACTCTAACCCTAACTCTAACCCCCGAAATCTCTAACCCTAACTCTTATTCTAACAATATTTCTAACTCTAACCTCAAAAATCTGAAATTCGGAGAATATCTATTACTTGATTAAAGGTAAAGGTAAAGGTAAAGGTCGTATAAAGGACGCGCACGAGTGTCGTTGCCTACATCACACACTGCCCATGGCCGTAGCGGCGGTGATTCGTTACAGATCACCGTGTCTAGGGCACGGCCTTGAACCTTCCCTGAGTTTTAGTCAGGTACCCATTTACTGCTGGGTGGACAGAGGGAGTTTTCAGACCCGAAAATTCTCATGCCGTTAGTGGGATCGAACCGGGGTCGTCCAGCCCAAAGACAAGTGCTATAACCACTCGTCCACAGGCCCTCCCTTGATGTCTAATACCTAGTGTTAAAATTTCACAAAATTCGGTGGTATTTGAATTTTCACGAAGTGCTTCCACCACCCTTTTCACCCCCTTTGCATGAAACTAAATCAAACTAAATATAGCCCACATTTTGACACCTTGCGCCTAGCAGCTGTGTTTCGAACATTCATATTGATAGGTTAATTAGTTTAGGTATGAATCCGGTACATACGAATATATAAACATACCTACGTTTATATATATATATATATACATATATATATATATATATATATATATATATATATATATATATATATATATATATAAATGAAAGAAGAGAGATAAATATGTACGAATCTATTTCAACTTCGATTGTTCAGTGCAAGGTGTACTCGGTAAAAACATGTTTATTTTTCTTTCCTTAAGCCAAGGCTTTTCAAAGAGTAGAATCTTATCATCGGAGTAATTATATAGATCGGCAATCGAAGTTGAAATAGATTTGTCATTCGTACATATTTATCTCTCTTCTTTCATTTATCTTTATAATTGCTCTATCTCGTATATTGAGCTTGAACTATTTCACTATAGGTTCTATCCTCTAAAAGTATACTTTTAGTTTCATATATATATATATATATATATATATATATATATATATATATATATATTATAGCTGCATATATGCTCTGAAGCTTGTAATGTGACTTCATTGCGCTTGCAATTTGGAACATTTTCGCATATTATAAAGAATAATTTAATATTATATATATATACACACACACACACATATATATATATATATATATATATATATATATGTATATATATATATATATATATATATATATATATATATATATATAATGCGTGTGTGTGCGATACGGTTGATAGAGTTACCAATGATTTTGCATCTGTTTGTCATAGGACTCTGGTTGTTTGTACACCGTGGGTTGCAGCATGATGCGTGTAGCGCAAGCACGCACCGTTGCGATCTGTTCTACATAATTCTCTTCCTGTGGCGACGGGAAAGTTGCGACGTATACATATTTGGTGGCGCAACATTTGATGAAGAAATGCCATTCTTCTGACGAGAAGGAACGATCGTTATATATATATATATATATATATATATATATATATATATATATATATATATATATATATATATATATATATATATATATATATACTAGACGTAATAGCAGCTGTCACAAGAGTTGTCCGGGTGACAAATATGCCAAAGCC
>OY744518.1:204944100-204989100 GCA_963556195.1 Sepiola atlantica
TGTTTGTCGTTATTCTTCTAAGAACAGCAGAAATATAACACGTTTACCTTTTTTATATGTTGTCAACTGTAAATAAATGCGCATTTGTACTTTATTTTCTCTTATCATTTATTCTGATAACAGTTAACTTATCTTCGTATGAACTGTTAGACCAACCCCTATAATATTTTGTGTAATAAAGAATCGTCAAACTAAACGAAAGAAAGCTTTTCTATAAATAACAAATACTATATTTATTTGAGTGACTTACACAGTTGGGTGTAGCTTGCCGAAAGATAAAACAGTGTCACAGTGAAGTAAGTAATAAAGTAAGTCAGTTCAGTTGCCGGAAGTTTTCAAGCAGTTTATCCTTCAGTAGAGGATAACCTTGCCCGGGGTCCAGTTGACAGACGAGAGAGAAGACGTTTTTCTTTGTTGGTGCCTGGAAGCTCTCCGTGACTGCTGCGTTAATCTCGAAGGATCCGGAAGTAATCCTTCAAAGTTCCTGTTAAAATTAATACGCTCAGGAGTCTGATTGGTCACCGTGTGACCCAATCACATTGCAGGAGCTGGTTAGGGTTAATAACTGCTACATCTATATTAAATACAAAGCTGAGAGGTAAAATTGTAGCAGGCGCTACTATGTGCGACTTTTCTTTCTTTGTTTACTCAGCCCTTCTTTTTGTCTGAGGTAGAGAAGTGGGGATGATCTCGTGAAAACACGTTGGCCGATAATTCCGGTCAATTAGGGACCAACAGGTCAGCTTGACCACGCGTGATTTGACTCTCTATAAAAGAAGTCACGCACCCTCGTTTCTCTCTTTTTTTCTTCCGCTTTCTGGCCGAACGCACACAGAGAAGATCGTCGATACTCCACCCCACCGGCTCGACCGAGGAGGTGGGGAGGCAAAAGGTAATCTCTTTTAATTCCTACCACGAATAAGGAACTTTTCTTCAAGCACACATAACCCATTACAATTGCCACAAAAATCATTTTACATCAAACACGCTCGCATATACACATTCGTACAAACATGAACTTACAAACGGAACTTTTGCACTACTTAAAAATATGAACTCTACAGAATGTCTTAGTCAAATAAATTGTCTTGTTTTAATATGTTTACTCTTAATTATTGATTTTACAAAATACCATTCTTGAGTGTAGCTTTATTGTTCCTCTGCTTTCTTTCTAATATAGTTTCAGATGATGATGATGATGATGATGATGATGATGATGATGTTTTCTTTCTTCCCTTTGTTTGTTTTAAACTGTTAATTATTAACCACACGTGGTCGGGCCACGTCGAACAGTGGTGGATGACATGCCGCTATAAAGGCATCTCTCCCATACCCCTTTGTCCGGCCATCCATTGCCACTTTGGCTTATACTTAGTTAGAACCCCTGGCCATAGAATAACCTTTTATCCCAACCGATATTTGAAATTGAATCACTAAAAGCATCGAGCGTACACAATGTTAGAAAGGCAAGCTTATAATCTCTTTTGGCTTTCAGAAGTAAGTAAAAAAAAAAAAAGATGAAAAAAAAACTCGTGCAAAGTTTATCAAGAAATCTTTAATAACAAGAAACGATAGACAAGATAAAGACGAGTATTTTGTCTGCCATGTTCAGAGGCTACTTTTAGAAAGTTGTTGTTAAAGGGGTGGCGCCACTAGTCGGGTAACATTTTATGACCTGATCGACAGGGGGTGGGTTCGAAACTGCTCGCATTAAGAAGAAAAACTGCCACAGTTTACATCTTCAAGTAATTGATACACAAAAATAAAAACATCAATTAAAAGAGTTTAAGCAAAGACTTTTCGAAAGTGTTACAACTATAAACATAGAAAGAGGGTATGGTAAAGGCCATATTGATAGGGGCAATACTGATAGGGGCCAGATTAATAGGGGCCAGATTGAAAGGGGCCAGATTAATAGGGGCCAGATTGATAGGGGCCAGATTGATAGGAGCCAGATTAATAGGGGCCAGATTGATAGGAGCCAGATTGATAGGGGCCAGATTAATAGGGGCCAGATTGATAGGGGCCAGATTGATAGGGGCCAGATTAATAGGGGCCATATTGATAGGGCCAGATTGATAGGGGCCAGATTGATAGGGGCCAGATTAATAGGGGCCAGATTGATAGGGGCCAGATTAATAGGGGCCATATTGATAGGGCCAGATTGATAGGGGCCAGATTGATAGGGGCCAGATTGATAGGGGCCAGATTGATAGGGGCCAGATTAATAGGGGCCAGATTGATAGGGGCCATATTGATAGGAGCCATATTGATAGGAGCCAAATTGATAGGGGCCAGATTGATAGGGGCCAGATTGATAGGGGCCAGATTAATAGGGGGCGACCTGAATGGTGAGTTTGCCAGCAAGATGTTTGTTCACATTACATTTAAATTTATGCATATTAGTACGGTTGGGGAAACATAGAGTAGGAAGGGAATTCGGTACTTCTATCAAACATGAACCAGTTTCCGTGAACTTTGGACCACAGGAGACCGGCAAATTGCGTGCTCTAAAATAGTGGACGTATGTCAAGTTCAGAACATACAGCAAATTAACAAAATCAAAAAATTCGAATGAAAATGATAATTTTATTTGTGTTGATTGGCGTTTTCTCAAGTCCAATTATTTCCCGACCTAATAAAACACTAACGTTTCTGTATAGCTTACTTTCCATAAGTATATTTTACACTACTAGTAAGCTCTACGCGTGTATTGAGCACTATTAAAGTAAATACCAAACAAGTATATATAATATATATATATATAATTTCATAATATAAGTGTATATATATTTCATGAGGTTATCTCGGTTGGATGGAAGTCAAAGGTAACTTTAATCTGGCGTTCGAAACCAACGACCGGTGCTATAGCCTTATCTAACCACACTGATGAGTCGTATAAATACGAAATGTATATGTATGTGAATAAACTAAAAATATACTTATAAAATATTTTATTACTTGCTTTAAAGGTAAAGTACTCTGTATTAAAATCTGTAAAACTTCTGGATAAACTCGTAACTCTCGCTTCCCTTATTTTGTCCTTTAGTCCTCACATTCCATGAGCGATGTTTCTGACAAAGGGGGAATAATTGCTGTTTTCTGGGTCGGAATCAGTCCATCTAACACTTATCGTTGGCTAGCTTTTTACCTTGAAGTAGTATTTTTTTTAGCTTCTTACATCAAGTGGCTTCATGCCTTTGCGAAAAGAATAAGTTAACTGGCTTACGTGTCATCGTGTTGCCGGTGGTCGGGAGAGGCCAGATGCTTTTGGCTTGCTCGGGTCGAAACCTAGGAACGATATTAACTCTGTTTATATACTTTCTACCGGAAGTAAGTGATTTGCATATCTGTCGGTTACTGATTATTTAAGAGCATTTTCTTTCTTCTGGGTTGTCTGTTTTTGAAAGTTCTGGCGACGGTTACTTGTAAGAGTTCCTGTGTTCACTTTTAAAGAGTTCTTGCGAACAAGACCAGAACCCTTTTTCTTTTGGTACTTGACTCCGCGATTTAGCAATATTTCGTAACGTTCTACACCCCCCTACTCTGATCTACAGCCAACCCCCTCGCACCAAAGAAACTTTCAACACCTTGTCTGGAATGATTTCCATAAAAAAGCAATATCCATCTAACAGTTGTTAGTACCAGACGACAATTTTGATACGGTGCTGCGTCCTATGATAATACTCTTTTGCTTGTTTTGTTTTTTGTTGTTGTTAGGGTTAGCGTTAGGGTTTAGGGTTTAGGGTTTAGGGTTAGCGTTAGGGTTTAGGGTTTAGGGTTAAGGTTTAGGGTTAAAAATATTTATTTAATAACAGTAATTTCGCTCTGTTTTGCTTGTTTTATTTGTTTTGTTGTTTAAAAAATTTCTTGCAAATATAACTAAAAATTATAGGACGCAGCAATGTATCAAAATAACAGAAAATATTTATTTGATAACAGTAACTTCGCTATGTTTTGCTTGTTTTTCGTTTTTTTTGTTGTTTTTTTATAAAATTTCTTGAAAATATAACTTAAAATCATAGGACCGTATCAAAAATTGTCGTCTGGTACAAATCGGCTCGTCATCTCTCGGGCGTTTGCGTAGGATAGCCGAACGCTTCCGACAAGAAACTCGCGAAAACTGGGTCAAGATCGATATAAGTACCCACTTGTTGTTAGCTAGTTTTTGACTTTGAAGTAGTATTTTTTTTTAGCTCCTTATATCAAGTGGCTTCGTGCCTTGTCTGGAGCGATTTCCATAAATAAATGCAATATTGCGCCATTCGCTACCCTCACTCGGAAGTATGGCCACTGTATAGAATCTTAAAGAGCTATATTCCCTTTCCATTCCTAAGGTTATCTCAGTGGTCAAAGCTGAACGACCGGTGATAGAGCCTTATCTAGCCACACTGATGAGTCTTATTAAGACGAAACATATGTATGTGGATAAATAAGTAAAATAAGCTGATTTTGTAGCTTTTGGATGTCTGCTGTTTCTTTTGATATGTTATATCTAATATTATACTAAATCTGGACGAATCAACATTAATTTCCTAAAGGCTCTTTCTTCTATACTTCAATGACACAAAATGCATACTAAAATATTATTTAGTTCTGGGATTGAGTTATATTTAGAGAAGTTCCATTTTTAATCTTTTAATTGACCGCAATTTGTATTTCATTTTCCTCCTCTCAAGGAGGTTAGACACAAGGTCAGGTGTGTGTTTTGATGAAAGTGTTTCTGTGGAACGAACTGGATTCGAGCCCGGCCCACCCAGGTCCTCAGTTCGCGTCATTAACCACTTAGCCAGCGTGCGATAACAACGAATAGTGCTGAGTAATAATCAGTTCTAAGTGACAGTCTTCTGGTGGTTGAAGGTTCAATCCTCAGCAAAGGCGATACTAAATATATATAAATAAGATTTACTTAAAACTTCTACCCGGTCATAGTCGATGAAGCGAGAACAATGTACGCCGTGGATTTAATAAATTTTGTTCAGATTCCCGAATTCGACATAAATAAACCTTTCCGACCCGAACCGATTGCCATGACTAATAGCACCCACCCTACCCGAGAGTTCGTCATTCAAACTACGTGGGCTAATATTCGCAGATAACATTAATTATGACACATACCCAGAAGGCGTTGCCAAGGCTGCTGCAAAGATAATGGACTCTATCTACCGAGCTAGAAAACTTCTCATGCTTGACAGTATCCTATATCTTTTCAAAGCCACCATTCGTCGATGCATGGAGTATTGTCGTCAGTTCTGGGCTTGTGCACCACACGCTAGCCTCTCCCTCTTGGACAGGGTCTAAAAAAGAGTCTCTAATCTAATAGACCCCTCACTATCAAGCAAACTCCAGCCTATGTTGCATCTCTGCAATGTTGCATCCCTGTTCTTGTTTTACAAGTACTTTAATAGAATGTGCTGCAACGGATGTGCTGCACTGGTGCAAAACTCCCTATATAGGATTCCTCGAATTCACAGTAGCCTCCTACGTGTCAGTGGCATTGTGCCTTGTTAGGGGTTAACTTTAGTAAAACAAACAAAAAAAGATTTTCAAGTTCAACAAGACGTACCTACAGAAGGTCGGGGATTACATCGGCCGAAACGTTGTAAGAATAATATCCAAGATGAGGACAGTAGTCCGAACAATCTAAATAATATACCAACCTCTCACTTAACCCTACATGTATTTTTCTCGTCCTGTCGCGCTACAACATAGTTGATTCAACTATTCTTAATGGTGATTTTACCAAATAGTAAGTATCGAATAACTTCCGGTTAAAATAAATCCCATTTTCCAGCTTGGTTAAGTTCATACAAAGAAAGATTAACCTTCAGAGAGATGCCGAGCGATTAGCCAATCAGCTGTTAGCTACCAGACGACAATTTTCTAACCAGTATTGAAATTGATTAAAGCCAGAAACAATTGATGAAAGCCAGTGCATGTTTATTTCTTGTCCCCCCCCCAAAAAAAAAGAATTACTAAGAGCTGCGTCGTAGTGTTGAATCTCCCGAAGGAGTAATTTCTTTCTGCCAGGAAAGAAAGCTGTTGGCAAAAAGAAAAACATGTCAGAAATGTTATTACATGTGTCGGCTGATAGAAAGAAAAGGAATAACGGACAAGTATTCATGGAGGTGTGCAAACACTAAATGTAGAGCTTGGAATTCCGTAAGAAGTGGTACATTTTTTGTTGTTCTTCTTGAAAATAAAACTAAAACAAAAAACACGACGCAGCAACGTATCGAAGTTATCGTCTGCAACCATTTGCCTCTTATCCCTCGGGTGTTTACGTAATATTACCGAACGCTGCCGACGTGAAGTTCACGGAAACTGGTTTATATTCGATATAAGTACCGATCAACCTTCAGATGTTTGTAATGAATAGGCACTCAGAGGATTTCAGTACTTACAGAGTCCGTTCCGAGTATTGATGGAAAATCTCGAGTCAGTCCCGGAAATGACTGAACAAGTTGACGATTTGAAAGTCATTTTCTATTCTTTTCTTTGTTTTTAAGACATTATTTCAGCTTTAGTTTTTGGTGTAGGCTAATTATTTTTAACCCAAACCCTAACCCTAACACTAACCCTAACCTAACCCTTCGCATGCTTAGTGTCGCCTGCCTTTGTACATTTTTTCGAGACGTTCAAATCGTAAACTGTTTCAGCCATTTCAGAGACTGACTAGGGATACTCCGTTAATACTCGGAACTGATTCCATAAGAACTGAAATCCCCTGGATGCCTATTCCTTACAAGTAACACTTTTAGAAAGTCTTTTCCGGATTTTACGTCAAGGTGCATTCGCAATATCCGGACGGAAGACTCACTACGATGAAAATAATATTGTTAAACCCGAAAACGCTTCGTCAGATTTTCTCAGCCGTTCTCCGATCGTTCTCAACTAATTTCTCATCCGCATGCACAGGCACACTGACAGACTACAAGAGTCCAATGCTTACCGACACCGACTTAATCACGAGAATATTTTACTCGGCCGCTAAAAATAGACCTTCCCTACCGACTCTTATTAACCCTGTCTCAGTAGCGCCACCTTCCTGGAAATATGTTGCTTATATTATTCATGAATGCAAGTTAATACATTTTGAAAGAGAAGAACAAGAATAAGAAGAATAAGAAGAAAACGAAGAAAAAGAAAGAAAGAAAAAGATAGAAAGTGAGAGAGAGAGAGAGAGAGAGAAATAAAGAAGGAAAATGAGAGGAAGAAAGTGAGAGATAGAAAGATAAAGAGAGAAAGTGAGAGAAAGAAAGAGAGAGAGAAAGAAAGAGAGAGAGAAAGAGAGAGAGAGAGAAAGAAAGAGAGAGAGAAAGAGAGAGAAAGAAAGAGAGAGAGAGAGAGAGACAGAGAGGGAAAATGAGAGGGAGAGAGTCAGAGATAGAAAGATAAAGAGAGAAAGTGAGAGAAAGAGAGAGAGAGAGAGAGAGAGAGAGAGAGAGATAAAGAAAGTGAGAGAGATAGGGAAAGAGAATAAACGTAATGGGAAAAGAGAGAGAACGTGAGAGATAGAAAAAGAGAGAGAAAGAGAGAGATAGAAAGAGAGAGAAAGTGAAAAAAATCGAAAGAAATAGAGAGTAATGAAAAGAGCGAAAGGAATAGAGAGAAAGGAAGTGTGTGTGAGAGAGAGAAAGAGGGATAGAAAGTGATAGAGATAGGGAAAGAGAGAGAGAACGTTATAGAAAAAGAGAGAGAAAGTGAGAGATGAAAAGAGAGAGAAAGTGAGAAAGAGAAGAAGAGAAGAGAAAGAGAGAGAAAGTGAGAAAAAGTGAAAGAAATAGAGAAATGAAAAGAGAAAAAGGAAAAGAGAGAAAGGAAAATAGAGAAAGAAAGAAAGAGAGAGAGAGAGAGAGAGAGGGGGGGAGAGGGAGGTACGCACTGCTTCTGAAGCTATCAACTGTCCTAATAAACTCGCATCCTCCACTGCCTCATTAGATTAACACTTATGGAAGAATAAAACTTTCTTGTTAGATTTACGAAGAACGCTACATTTTCCACTGGAAATTCAAGCGTAAAACGCACACAGAGAAATAAGATTAATTACACGTTATTTGTCGTTGGAAGCCAATTTTCATACAAGGTCGAATTTATGAAGCAAGCAACGACTCGGGCATTTCTATAAAAATGGCGGCCATCTTACCATTGTATCGGAATTAAGGCCTTATAACATTCTCTCTCAAATATTACTGCGAGTTTCAGAGTCGGAAGGTATATAGCCCGACTCCGACTCGCACTCTTAGGATTCAAAAAATTCCGAATCCAATTCCAAGAATTCCAAGATATCAGACTTCGACTCAGACTTCTTATTTTAAATTCTCCCAGTATTCAGACTGTCTATTCTTCGGAGATTAAAAAATACGACTGACTCCGAATCTTAGCATTCTCACAAGTCCGACACCGACTTCGACTTCATCCCAAACCTCTGACACTGACTCATAGAATTCCAAAATATTTGACTCAAACTCCGACTCCGAGTCCTTATTTTAAATTCTTCCAATATTCAGACTGTCTGTTAATTCTTCTGAGATTAAAAAATACGACCCCTTTAACGACTTTGACTCCTAGCAGTCTTACGAGTCTAACCCCGTTTCCAACTCCTTTAAAAACCTTCGACTCCAATTCTACAACCCTGGTTAATAGCATTTTCTTTTATATAACTTTATTTCAACACTTAGTTTATATACACTATATTATATCCTAGCTGCCCCGGACCAGCGTTGCTCAGGAGTATTTATACTTTCTTTTCTGTTTCACATGTATTTCTTGTAAGTCTGTCAATTTTTAAGTTTTCAAATAAGCGTATTTTTTTGACATTTTTTTCAAACAGAAACTATTATTAATTGAAACGATGTTTTTAAGTAAAACTAATTGTTGTATTTCGAAGTGTTCAAAGGTCGACATTTTTAATTGATCTTGAACCGACCAATTATAAAAAAGGGGTTATCTCTCTTTCTCGCCCTCAAATAATTCTCTTCTTGTCCATCATGACACCTTGTATTCTGAAAAGGCCCTATTTGATTGGCCAATACGATTGTCCCTGACCAATCAAAAGGCACTTAAAAAAAAAGTATTCTTTCTTTTTTTGAATCTGTTCGTAGTCCAGTCAACAAGCAAGGACAATTTCTCCTTAATTTGAATGCGGCGACTTGAGAATTTGAACAATTCAGGGGGTCATCTATTTTGGACGTTAAAGAACTCTTTTATTAGTTGGATGGTGTGTATGTGTGTGTGTGTGTGAGGGTTTTGGGATGGGTAATAATTCTTAGGTGCTTTTTTTGTATGCCGAACAAATTAACATGTAAAAAAAAAGACTTACTTCTCATAACTCAGCATTTTTCGTATTATGGTAAAACTGGAGTCTTGCGCCCTGTACGAATTGTAATAGTGACTTTGCTTCTGATCAAACTTCATAAAAAATGTCAATGTGCAAAGTACTAAAAAATAAATGCCCTTTCTTAATCCTAACACTAAGTCTGAAAAATGTGTAAAAAAAGCCGGAAAATGCGCGTGCGACGTTGGTTGGTGCCTGTTGACCGTTAAAAGTAAATTTATACTTTACGGGACAGTTACAATTTAAATTGGCCCCTAAAAGTAAGGAATTCTTCTCTTAGGTTTCGAAACAAAGTCTCATTCAGTTTTGGAATATTTTAGATGAGGAATGATAATTTATAGTATATGGATTATTCGGACTACTATTCTCAATCTTGGATATATATTATCATTGACACGTGGTATAACAGATAAAGTTATTAAGTAATAATTAGTTCTAAGTGACAGTCTTCTGGAGGTTGAAGGTTCAATCCTCACTACAGGAAAATGAAACTGACTTAGAATTCTACCCGGTCATGGGTGACGGAACGACAACAATCTACTTCAATGGATTAAATAAGGGGTCAAGTACGAAATTCCGTAAAAATTCCTGAGTTCGACATAGAGATTCCGAGGTTCGGTAAGAAGGTCGGAGGTTACATCGGCCGAAACGCTGTGAGAATAATATCCAAGATGAAGTATATGAGACTATCCAAATAATACAAAGACTCATTCACTTTGTGTGCATTGCGCCCCTTGTGAAGTGCGTAGCGGCCCCATTGACGTGCATGACGCCCTTTCTGTGTAAAAGAAAAAGAAAAGAAAAAGAAATCGGCACCTCAGGAGAAAAATAAGCAAATATTTCTTTTATTTTTCTCCTGGCTTCTTCCATTTTTATTCCATCTTTCGAAATTTTCTCTTTCGTATTCTGGGAAAGTCTCGTCATTTTTTAAAGCATTTCTTCTCAAATTTCTTTTCTGAACAAAAATAAAATGGCTGAACTAATTGAAAAGTAACTTTTTTTTTCAATCCTGTTTGCCAATTCTCAGCCGAAGAAAGTTTCAAATAAGAAAATATTTATAAAAAGATAGAGCGCCATGCACTTCACGGAGGACGCCAAAGTCGGGTTATGATGTGAAAAAAATCCAGCCCATCAAAGAGGAGACATTTCTTTGACGCCATCCGCATAAGCACGCACAGAACGAATTAAATTATGACCGTACTAGATAAATTATAAAAGACGCCAACGAATGCAAGTAGCACACTTACATTTTTCAGTCCCCCCCCCCCTCTTTCGCTCTAAGATGAAAGTGTAATATCTGTTCTGTTCATCATTTCTGTTCTCGGTCAGCAAAAGAGAAATCTTGCTAGAATGAGACAACTTTTAGTCTTATCTCAATCTAGAGTGTCCTCTTTTGGGGAGCTGGATTTTTCCCACATTAAAAAATCGACCTTGGCGTCCTCTATGAAGTACATGGCGCTTTTTCAAAAGATATTACACCGCATTCTTCTTGTAAATATTCTCAGATTTAAAACTTTACTCTCATGGGGAGGCAAGTAAATTGTAAATTATATATATATATATATATATATATATATATTCCAAATTTTTACACTTTTATTGTCATTAAGGGTATGTGAGCACAACAGTGCTATGTATTTTACTGGTAGGAATTTTTCTTCAGCTCACCTCACACACTTCATCCACTCATGCATAGAGATGTATACTGTAGTGATGTGATAATGAAATGGTTTGGTTGATATGTAGTCATACCCTTAATGACAATAAAAGAGTAAAAATTTGGGAATTTCCTTGCTTTTGTACATTTAGTGTATATGAATTTTCATCTTAACCCTATTAAGGGCATATGATTTCAGTATACTGGCATTTTTCATGGAATGTCACTACTTTTGTAAAGGCTATGCTTCAATACAATGCCTTCTCATAACTGATATAGTTGGTAGTTTGACTAATCAAGGTATATGGTAAACTGAAATTAAAATGCCATCAACTAGACACTAGAACCTCTATCTTTGCCAAAAATCAGCTGAATCCATCAAATGGTCGATAAGATATAGAATAAAGTGTATTAATACTGGTCATTTTAAAAGTTTTTTAAATCATCTGAATCCATCAAATAGTTGATGAGACACAGGGTGACACATACGTACGTACGTACGTACGTACGTACACACAGATAACATGATTTCATGATTGAACTTTCTGGATATCTGGGTTGCCTTGATTAATGATGCTGAAATTCTACACACTTATAGAACCTATGAAATAAAAAATGTTGTGCAACGTTTTAACTAATTTGGTTTATTGGTTTTTGAGTTATGATTGATCAAAGAAATAAGATTTCCAGCATAGGCCATTCGTGAGTCTATTAAGGGATAGAGCATTCTCGCGCCTCCCTTGATATATATATATATATATATATATATATATATATATATATATATATATATGAATGTGCTCTGTGTACGTTCACTGCACAGGCCGGGATCGTTAGCTCGTTGTGCCGGTCCAAACTCGTTGCTATCTGTCGCAGTGTCAATTAAGTGTTTTCAGTGCTGCAACCAAAGAATGACACCTCCACACAAAACCACAACTCCTGTTTAAAACAAGTAACAGGTTTATTTGTCGGCGGTTACAGTGGTACTCGATTCTTCCTTTGAATAAGAGACTTGCAAAATGAGAAATCTCAGCCCGACCAAACTAAAACACAAGTCCCATAGTTTAGAGCCAAACTTTTTCTAAGAGGCACACAGATTCAACCGACCGTCAGAACCCAGAAAATTAAACTGCTTGTGTCACACCCATAGGGCCAAGTCTAACTTACCCCATCTGCCCATCTCCTGGAATATATGTACTTTAGACCGGAAATTCTAGACATTCGTTTTTTTTCCTCTCTTTTAAATATTACTCACTTGCAGAAAGTATGCTACTCGCATGCATTGCAACTATTCGACTTACTAAACATGCCGCACATGCTGCACCGGCTGTCCAATTAGATCGGATCTACAACTACACTGAAGAGGCCAATTCTATCTTGGCGCAATTTATCTGTATTATAAACTAAAAATGAAAGTTTATAAAAAAATCAAAAAAAATCGGTATCGATTTTTCTTATTTTTTAATAAAAAGAATATCGCATCTTTAAACTTGCTTTAAAAGGTATTTTATTTTACCTAACCCCTTGTTCTTAAATTTAATTTGGATGCTTTAAAGAAGGTATGAACTTTTCAAATATCTACATATATATACACTATATCATACGGTAGTCTTAAGGGTAATATATTATTATTTTATTATTATTATTTTTTATGTATATATTAGTGATATTTTAAGCTGAATTATTTCGACACTTGATTATTGGGGAAATGGTCGTATAATCAGTACCATTGGAGAGCCATGAATATTATAACTGTCCTGTTTTTAAATCTCCGAAACAGTTTACATGGTAAACAGCTGATGATCCCCGTGTTAATATTAGACGCTTAAGGTCTCCTGTTTTTGTTTCACTCTTAGATAATTAACCCCCCATTTTTTTTTTATTATATATATATTTTTTTTTTATCTTACTTATATTTTTTCATTTATTAATTTCCCAACGAATGTTAAGTCTGCAATATCTTGGATTTAGTTTGTTTGTCTGAGAATTTAAACTGCATTTTACATTTTACATATTTTTTTTTTAATGACTCAAAGCTTCTTTAGACTATATATATATATATATATATATATATATATATATATATATAAAATATTCAAGTGTTTTTCACCTACAGACGATACCGTTTCGTTTTCTTTTACCATCATCAGTGCAGGAGTGTCGGTTGCAGGCGGTCGCATGGGTTCGAACACCATTCGTAGATTCAGTATAGACTCACGAGATAAACGCTCAAGACCACACGGCCGCGAGAAATCGATACATAGAGTAATTGAAATTAAGGTACACGTATATATATATATATATATATATATATATATATATATATATATATATATATATATATATATATAATTAAACAAGTAAAATGTATTCATAAAATGAACTTAAAACAAATACCTTTAAAAAAATGCCCAGTACCAGGTAGAGCTTTATAAATATTTATTATATAAACATTTAATCCGGTTTACGCAAATGCAATTACGTTTCAGCAACCTAACGCTTCGTCGTATCCGAGAAATAATAATGAAAATAAATAAATTCATACAATTTGTATAAAAAACAAAAACCGGAAATAAGAAACAAAAACAAACTCCCAATTCCGCTTCAAAAAACAATGATTATAAGAACACTAAAAATGTAATAAAACAACAAAATATTAAGGATATTTAGGTTACACCCCCGTTTAACCTGCCAATTAAATCCAAAATAGGTCATCAGGTCCTGCACCTTTAAAATCTACATTTCCCTACTAAAAATCCACTGCATAATAATAGACATACCATGAAACTTGTAGAAAAAAAACTGAACAAAAAATAAGTACAAGTTCATAACAGACATATTCAAAACCAAGAAAATAGACATCAAAACAACGGTATGATTAATAAAACATAAGACAGTAAGGATAAGAAAAATAAGGATTGCAATTGCAGAAATACATAAAACTGTCGACTACATAAAAATGTATAACTAATAGAATTGTCTACATGATAACAGCGTACCCAGGGGATACTCCTAATCAAAAGAGTATTTTCGCAGGTACAAGCGTAGATTTTAAAATCAGCTATTCTAACCATAAATCATCTTTTAATAACCCAGAAAAGAAAAACGACAGTTCACTATATATATATATATATATATATATATATATATATATATATATATATATATATATATATATATATATCAAGGGAGGTGCGATAGCGCTCTATCTCTTAATAGACTTCAAAAACAGCCTATGCTAGAAATCTCATTTCTTTGATCAGTCATAACGCAAAAACCAATAAACCAAATTATTTAAAACTTTGCACAAAATTTTCATTTGATAGGTTCTATAAGTGTGTAGAATTTCAGCATCATTAGTCAAGGAAACCCAGAGATCCAGAAAGGTCAGGAGTGATTTTGTGTTATCCGTGTGTACGTACGTACGTACGTGTGTGCCACCCTATATCTCATCAACTATTTGATGGATTCAGCTGATTTTTGGCAGAGATAGAGGTTCTAGGGTCTAGTTGATGGCATTTTAATTTCAGTTTACCATATACCTTAGTTTTCAAGAAAATTAAAAAAAACTAAAAAATTACCATTGTCTTGAGGTATAGCCTTTACAAAGTAGTGACATTCCATGATAAATGCCAGTATATTGAAATCATATGCCCTTAATAGGGTTAAGATGAAAATTCATATACACTAAATGTACAAAAGCAAGGAAATTCTCAAATCTTTACACTTTTATTATCATTAAGGGTATGACTATATTTCAACCAAACCATTTCATTATCACATCACTACAATATACATCTCTATGCACGAGTGGATGAAGTGTGTGAGGTGCGCTGAAGAAAAATTCCTACCAGTAAAATACATAGCACTGTTGTGCTCGCATACCCTTAATGACAATAAAAGTGTAAAAATTTGGGAATTTCCTTGCTTTTGTAAATTTAGTGTATGTGAATTTTCATCTTAACCCTATTAAGGGCACATGATTTCAGTATACTGGCATTTATCATGGAATATATATATATATATATATATATATATATATATATATATATATATATATACATTGTCTTTCTTCGGAACACGATTTAGGGAGCAACTTATTTGTTCCAAGGAAAAACGTCTCTTTACCAAATACGGTGACTTGCAAACATGTAAATGTTTTTTGACGCTCCATCGTGTTCCCGAATTATATAATATGCACTGATGATTTAAACTCGAAATCTGTAAAGGTGTTAAGTATTACCTACTAAAGAGCGACCTTGCGGCATCTACAACATGTATTTTATGAATTATATATATATATCTATATATATATATATATATATATATATATATATAGAGAGAGAGAGAGAGAGAGAGAATGGTAGTTTGCTTGAAGCATTGCTGGGAATAGTAGTAGTATGTTTTTAAAAGGCTGTAAGCAATGCAAATTCCGGAAGGAACAAAAATAATAAATCGAATACGAAATGTGACTTACTATTTATTTTTCTTAAAATCTTACATAACAGCAAGTGTGGTGTTAGCTGTTTGTGTGATGTCCGGATGACTATAAAATCATTTATTTAATATTTCGGGAAAAGAAACTTCCCTTTGTCAAAACTAATGAACACCAGAGGAAAATACTGCCCGTGCAGAGAATCTGTCAAAATGGATTATATATATATTGTTCTCTGAGTAATTTTCAACATACGTCGGGCTAAAAAATCCGGGATTATCTGCGACCTTAAATTAAAATTTATAGGAGCATGGTTTGTGAAACTCATTTAACATTACTTAACTTCTTTGTTTAAACTATGTAAACAATTCGGATTATTCGAATTTGATACCACACCCTGCCCATAACTCGAGGCGTGTTTGATCATTTTCAGAACTTAAATCTAGACATTTGCATATTTTTTATATTTTTCAAAATCCTCCACATTTGTATATTCAGGATATTCACCTCTAATTGTTAATTAATATTCAATTATTATTAATCAGACCTTCTGACGATAAGAGCGCCATCTTTGAAAATCCATGGTTTAAAGATCGATTTGTATGTTTATTCCTTGTTTGAATAAACAAATTTTAAACTATACCAATTTTATCCACTTCATTACTTCATCATGCATTTATATATATATATATATATATATATATATATATATATATATATATATATATATATATATATATATATATATATATATATATATATATATATATAAACATTCAATAAATTAAAACATTATAATTGTTCCAAGAATTAAAACATCAAGTCCAGTATGGCGTACGATCGTTTCCAAAACATTTTGGAAATACTTTATTTTATTTTATTTTATAAATTAATAAAGCTAATCCAAAACGTCTCTTCATCAGCGCCTTTAGCAACACGTTTTACAGAAAGTGAGAGAAAAAAATAAAAAGCTCGTTGTAGAGAAACATCCACTGACAGAAAGAGTCACCGGTTGATATGTTAGTATATATATATATATATATATATATATATATATATATATATATATATATATATATATATATATCAATAAAAGTATGTCACAAAAGAAGTACCGCTCTATAACTGGACGGGCATTGACCGTTCGACGCAGCATTGAAGTATGCAGAACCGGGTATATCGAGGCGATTCATCTATTTGTGGACATTTTAGCTGCCTTTGATTAGATTCACAAAGGGAAAACTGAGCAAATTATTCTTGCATATGGAATAGTCAAATAAATTGTCAATGCATGATACTATACAAGAACCCTCGTCTTAAAATACGATCACCTGACTTCTGAGATGGTGCTCTACAAGGAGACACCTTAGCACCTTTTGTATTCATTATTTGCTTGGACTACGTTCTTCGTACATAGGTTGATCAGATAACATATTTCGGATTGACCTTGACTCTAGCCAGAAGTCGTAGATACGCCGCCGTCACCACCACATATGCTGGCTTTGATGCTTCTCATGGCCGATAACACAGCGGATGCCCAGTCTTTGTCGCATAGAATAGTTTCAGCTGCATAGAGACTTCTGACCGCGAAAAAAACAGAAACTGGGCCATTTCGATGGCTGTTTATCTGTCAGGCTGAGGTATTGTCCTGGGTAGTCCTAGGAGGTGCATCCTACAAGGTCTTGCCTCCTCTCTTTGTGGTGGAGTTAGTTTATTGCTGACTAACTGCGGAATCTCAACCGGGGAATGCCGACGGACCTGCCCAAGCTATTTTAAGAGAGCCAGAGTGTCCCTTCTTTAAGGGCGTTGCTTGATTCTCTCTACTTTCCTGCCTTGTGTCATATTTTCCTGCGGTGGAAATGAATTGGTTCTGATGACATTACTGTCGACGCAAAGGGGCTAGGTTCATGAGCTACAACCGGGATGGCTCAATTAATACGCTGTCTGGTTCCGGCATCAAGTAAGTAACTTCATTCATCTACCCTGGCAGTAATGTGGACTCCATAGAAGCCGATGTTAAATCGATAATTGGTAAAGCGTGGGGTGCACTTGACGGCTTTAATGCTTGATCGAAATCTGCTCTCTCTCTCTCTCTCTCTCTGATAATATCAAACGAGACTTCTTCCAAGCAGCAATTCAATCCGTTCTCGTCTATGGCTCTCAATCCTGGACACTCACCAAAACAACTTGTAGCCAGGCTTGACGGTACCTACACCCGCATGGTACGACCAACGCTGAATATTTCCTGTAAAAATAATCTAATGAAATAACGATTGCATGATAAGGTTCCGCTAATCTAAAAAAAAAAAAAAAAAAAAAAAAAAAACATCAAAGAATACTTCAGTAGATTTGCAGGTTTTAACTCGAAGAACAATCTGGAACCAATCAACGATTCATTGCTGTAGACACATAAACATGGCTTCACCATAATTTGTCGCCCTGCTCGAACTTTCACTGACCAACTTTGTGATGACACAAGATGCAAATCGAAGATTTGCTGAATGTAATAGGTGACCATTACGCCAAGTGTGGGAGATTAAAAGATATCCGTACAAGCACGACCCGACAATAAAATGAGTCAGTACATGTGTTTCTCGCCTTTACGTGACTTGCACATGATTATTTTATATGAATCGATTATTTATCGAAATAAAAAAATGAAATAGCGACAAAATACTAAAACGAACTCAAAAAAAATTAATTGGATTAACAAGCGATCAAATGAATTTGCTGATCAGGGAATGATTGGCAATACTTAAATGATTTACATTTGAAAAAAAAAACTTTTAAAATCGTAGACTTTAAAAGTTTTGATATATTTAATTTGAAAGATGTATTGTGTTGCCTCAAAAGTTGGGTTTTGTTTAGGAAAGAGGACCCAAACATCAAGTTTAGAAAGATAACCGAGTTTATGCAGTCTAATTTTCCATGCTCGATTTGGAAATCTTGAGAATGTCTGCGATTTGTTTCGTTATCAAACGGCAATCTTGTTTAACTACAGCTTTCACTTGGTCACTGTCGATCATCTTTGGCCGTTTCTTTTTCGGAATCAAGCAAACTGTTTCCTTTTCAGAATCAAGCAAACCATTTCTTGCACACCCGTTCTGTAACCGCATTCTCCCCATACACATGACATATCTTTATGCAGGTTTATGTAGCTTTTTTACCTTTTCTGTAGTAAAAAAAATCGGATGTCGGTAGTGCTCTACTTGATCTTCTATTTCAAGGCCTGAAATACAAGCAAAAATGTAAGAACTCTCCTGCTTAGAGGCTTATTACAAACTGACGTCAACATACTCGCTAAACCAAATACAGGATTTGAAGAATAGGAATATAAAAAATATCTTTAGTAAACTGGAAAAATTACATTAGAAAAACGAACAACATTTTATTGCCAACCAACCGAATACATTTAATGAGACTGAATATATCAGTGAATAATTGCTATCTTGTTTAATCGAATATTTCACTTTATGAAAGCTTCAACCCCTGTTGAATCTCCGCAGTGTTGCATCCCTGTGCTTGTTTTACAAGTACTTCCACGGAATGTGCTCCGATGAACTGACCGCACTTCTACCCCCCTTCAACGAAATCAGTCCCGATCCACCCGACTATCAGCAAAATCCCACCCCTTCACTGTAGAGGTCCCTAGATGCCAGAAGATTTTCTACTCTAATAGCTTCTTTCCTTCGACCGCTTGCGTTTGGAATTCCCTCCTTTCCCCCTGTTTCTCCGACCGTACTAACATGCATAAATTAAATGTAATGTAAACAAACATCTTGTTGCCCAATTCCCAACTCAGGTTGCCTTCTATAAATCTGCCCACCCCCATCACAGAAGACCCTTACAAAATATGCCTCACAGAAAGGATGAGCTAATGCCTGGGAGTATGGTATCATTACAACATGGCAGATACTACACAATATGCATTATTTGAGGTGAACAAAAATCGAATAGGTTTAAGGCTCCCAAATTCATGCTAGAACTCTTCGCAAGGACCCGTGGCGCAGTGGATATAGTACAAAGTGAAATTCAGTTCTAAGTGACAGTCATCTGAAGGTTGAAGGTTCAATCCTCGATGCGGGCGACGGAACGAGAGCATGCTACCTCAGTGATTAAATAAAGGGTTCCGTTCGAAATTCCGTTCAGATTCCCGAGTTCGACAGAAATATTCCCGAGTTCGAAAAGATACACATGAAGAAGGCCGGAGGTTACAGCGGCCGAAACGTTGTGATGATAACACTTAAGATGAGAACAGTAGTCGGAATAGTCCAAATTATACAAAACTAGAAAATAAAAGAAGTCCTCAAATACAAATATGAAGCAAACATATTTAGACAAAAAAAATAAGTTACTTCAAAGAAAATAAACTGTTTTAACTTTTTTCTTTAAACTAGCAATAATATGCTCCCTCCCGAGGAGGAGGTAAAGCCTGAAAGGATAGTATCATGACGAACGAACATGTATTACGCTACCCTCCCCCAAATGGAGGAGGTATGCCTGGGAAGATACTCTCATAATAACAAAATAGATATTACACTATCCTCCAAAAGGAAGAGGCAATGCCTGTGAGGATGTTATAATGACAACAGAACTGATACATCATAACCCTCCTCCCACAAAACGGAGAAGGTGATCTCTGGGAGGATGGTATGAAGACCACATAACATATACTAAACTACCCCCCCAACAAAAAGAGGCAATGCCTGGAAGGATGATATTATAACAACTGAACAAATACTACACAAACCCCTCCCCCCAAAAAGAAAAGGTAATCCGTGGGAGCATGGTATTATGACAACTGAACAGATGCTACACTACCCCCATTCCCCACAAAGGAGAAGGTAATCCCTGTGAGGATGGTATAATACCAACAGAACAGCTACTACATCACCCCCTACCTAAATTGAGCATTAGATGATAGTATATTAGTCTGAAACAGTATAGTAAACTGAATTGAGCATTAAAAGGTAGTACTAGTATAGTTTCGGCTTCAGATATAGAAGTAATAGTATGGCTTCCGTTTCAGACAAACAGATACCATATCTTCCTCTGTTCCTCTGGTCGCATATTTTTGTTTGTATCTATGACGAACAAACATATACTACACTGTCTTCAACGGAGGAGGTAATGCTGGGGTGACAGTCTCAGGATAACAGAACTGATACTATACTACCCTCAAAATGCCTGAGATGATAAAATCATGACAACAGAACAGATATTCCACAGTTTCCCCAAAAAGGAGAAGGTAATCGTTGGGAGGATAGTATCATGAGCACACTACCTTCCCTCCAAAAAGGGAGGAGGTAATGCCTGGAAAAATGAATTCATGACAACATACAACAGACTACACTACGCCCCACTCAATTGAGCATTGAAAGATAGTACACTAATCTGAAATAGTAAACTGAATTGAGAAATAAAAGGTAGTAATAGTATAGTTCGGCTTCAGATATAGAAGTAATAGTACAGCTTCCGTTTCAGACAGACAGATACCAAATTTCCATTAGTAAGAGATTTGTTTTAAATTGGCCAGAAGAGAAACATACAACATCCTACATAGTTTGTCCTATTGTTTCAAGGAAATTGAACACTCAATCCCATGCGCTTCAGTACCGGAAACAGAACGTCACTAGCGGAAAGACTCAACATGATCAATTTCCCGCAATTTATGCAAAGAGAGATTGAAGCAGATTCTATCGACTGAAGGTCAAGATGTTCCTACATTTTTTTTATCCCTTCTCTCTCTTTCTCCTCTCTCTTTTCTCATCCGTCTTCTCTCTCTTCTCTCTCCATTCCCTTCTCCCCTACCTTCCTGTCTCAAAATTATAAGAGTTTGACTTCGCGCTCGTCCGGTGTTTAGTTTGTTAAGCAAGAGTTCACGGGCCAATTCTGCCTCAGGAAATGAACGTTATGGTAATTAAGCAATCCACAGCGTATTGATAACGAATCTTATTTAAATAAATGCAGTCACGAATATAGACATGCAGAAGTTTCACTACTTTCATAATACACTCTCTCTCTCTCCCTTACTATATATATCTATATATATCTATATATATATATATATATATATATATATATATATATATATATATATATATATATATATATATATATATATATATATATATAGTAAGAGAATGAGAGAGAGAGAGAGGGGGAGAGAGAGTTTATTATGAAAATAGTGAACCTTCTGCATGTCTATATTCGTGACTACAAAATTTAAAATGGCGTAATAGCGTGATCTCACACGTGTGAGTTTTGGCTCTCTCTTTTTGTTTGTTTTCACCCTAAAATGAAACTACTGTATAGTATAGGTGTTTTCAAGACACTTTAATCCAAGAACTTTTTACTCTTTGTGAATTTTTCTGATGATTTTGTAGTGTTGCAGAGACGATGTTGACATAAAAATGTTTTTTGGCACAAGACAAATGAAACGGACCGTAAAAATATGTCTCACAGAAATTTTATATTTTTAGAAATGTGAAAAAATAAAAATAATAAAATAAAACCATGGTTATTGGAATATAATATGAACTGACTTATATTTGCTCTGTTATCAATAATTGACAAGCATTGAGCTGTATCTTAAAGGGAGACTACAAAGTAAAAGGAACTGATGGTATATGGTAATACGTATATTGTCATTAATAATTATAATAATTATATATATATATATATATATATATATATATATATATATATATATATATATATATATATATATATATATATATATATATATTGTTAGATTCTCTGCACAGTCGGAGTTTTTCATCTGGTGTTTATTATTTTTGACAAAGGGAAGTTTCTTTTTCCCGAAATATTAAATAAATGATTTTTAATAATCATCCGCACAACACACAAACAGCTAACACCACACTTGCTGTTATATAAGATTTTAAGAAAAAATAAATAGTAAGTCCCATTTCGATTTCGATTTCGATTTCAATTTATTATTTTTGTTCCTTCCAGCTTACATCCTACTCGGGGCGTTGCATTGCCCACAGCCTTTTAAAAACATACTACTACTATTCCAAGCAATGCTTCAAGCAAACTACCATTCTCTCTCTCTCTTTCTCTCTCTCTCTCTCTCTCTCTCTCTCTCTCTCTATATATATATATATATATATATATATAAAATTTTAATATTTAAATATAAACTGTAAATAATTGTAATAGCTCAATAGTGTGAGACTAGAGCTATGGTATGAAACTATTTCAATTCAGTGAAAATCACATCAAATGTGTGAATTTGTTCTTCCTTACATTTGATGTAGTTTAAATTAAATTAATATATTGTATGATGACACAATTACCCATATTCCTACCCCATCAGCAATTCCTCTTGATATCTATAGACTTCATATACGAATATACATATTTTGAACTTTACTCCGCCTTAAACCATAATTACTCTTCAATAAAACATACTGTATATAACATAATACCGTCAACCCATCCGAACTAGATAAACATCTCTCATTAATTAAGTATAATTTAATTAGACGCTAGTTATTTCCTAATTTTAATAGTTTATAAAATATTGATTTTTGAAGGCCCTTTTAGACACATTCTTAGGTGAAACTTTCAGGTTCATAAATATTTGTTTGTGTTAGATTATGGAAGGCCCTATGTTGAAAACGTGTACTTCAGCTAGTTTGAAATTGAAAATGGCTGCTTGCATGTTGGGCTGACACAAATTTTGGGGAAACAAATCTGTTTTCCCACGAGTGGGTAACGCATAGGTGAACTTAAGATCAAGGGATCAAAGCATTGGGGTCAATAAAGGTCAGAAATAATGTTCGAAAGATTGAGAGTGCGATGCCGCAACTTGTCACACACAAAGAAACGAAGGTTTCGATGAGTTTGTCCATGGATTTCAAACGAGCCAGACGTGAAAAAGATGTGCTGAAACTTGAAGTTAGGTCGATATGATACCGAAGGCGAACCCCCTGTCTGTCGGCCCCGTAATTGTTCCCTAATAAGTAACAAGTCAAGAAGTAACTAGAAGTATAAGATAGACTGTAGTTAAGATATAACGGAACTCTCTCTTCTACGTGACTGTTTTATTCAGAGAGAATAAACCCTCGAACCTCTCGAAAAATCTGTCTTCAGACTCCCATTTTTTCGATGTGATGATTTGTTCACTAGACACACTGATGAGACGTGGCTACAACGATTAGACGATATTGCGACACGAAGAAGAAGACAAATCACGAAGGGAAATAAAAGGTAAATTTCGCTTTAAATTGAATGAACATTTTGTAAAAGAGAAAGGAGAAAGAAAGAGACAAAGAAACACGATGCTCACGAACACACCTGTTGAACGTAAGAGATACGTAAAAGATTTTATGGGAGCGCTTGTATAACCATGTTCTCGTTAAAAGGAACTAGCAATTGTACGCCACACCCTCATAAATCACGTATGCACACACACGTTAAAATCAACCAGCGCTGAACGCCCACACCCGCATACATAAGTTAAGAGCAATTAATGATTGAACACATCCGCACATTTGATAAAGAACCCACTCACACACCCATACGTTAAATGTTAAATACGCGAAGATCGCGTACGTGTAAAAAGAAGAGTATTTACTTACCTCCTCTCCAGGAGGTTAGGCACAAGGCCAGTTTTATCTTACTCTCACAATGTAAGATGTGACCCAAGGTCGGGTCGGGAGAGTGGGACTTGAAAAGCCAGCACCCGAGAAGGTGAGCACTCTGGCTATTAAAATTGCCTGGGCAGCCCCGTCGGCATTCCCCGGTAGGGGCGCCTCAGACAGTAAGCAATAAACTCACTCCTCCCCAAAGAGGGGAGGCAAAGCCTGGGAGGGTGGACCTCTTAGAACTGCACAGGACAGTGCCTCAGACCGGCGGAATCAAGACCCGAAGGACAAGACGATACCGGTCTACAGAGTGAGTATCCATCGGAACAGATACTACACTCTGATCTTAGCCAAAAGGCCAGCAAATAAAGCATTCAAGTGTTTAGCAATGAATCCCACACGGTTCATTCTTTCTTGAGGTTTAAATATCTTTTAAATATGTATTAAATCTATTCATCTATAATTCTCCTTCTTTCTCACTCTCTTTCCATCTCTCTTCCCCCCTCTCTCTCTCTCTCTCCATATATATTGGTTATATGATCATCTTCAAGTGCCTGAGGTTCAAGGGGTAGGGTTAGACCATCCTAAGGTTCTAATATATAATTCTAGAGCAATTATAAATTGAAATACTGTCGACAAAACAATAAATCTCGTATCAAGTAAATTGGTCTTTAATTCAAAATAACAGTTGTTTCACAATCACCGCTATACAATCAAAACATTGGTCGAGTTTTATTTACAACGTTCGTATCTAATAGACATGATGAATCTTCAGAAATGCAGAAAAAACAGACTTACATATATATATATATATATATATATATATATATATATATATATATATATATATATATATATATATATATATATATAGAGAGAGAGAGAGAGAGAGAGAGAGAGAGATTGGGTTTACTCTATGGGCGCCATATTTAATACGAACAGGACTAGCAAAAGATATGTATATTTACCTGAGCATTACAAATTTTAATATATATATATATATATATATATATATATATATATATATATATATATATATATGAGAAAAAGAGAGAGAGAGAGAGAGAGAGTAAGAGAAAGAGTGGGGGAACATGTGTAGATATTTGTTACTCTTTCTTTACGCTTTTATTCGTATATGTTGCGTGTAAATAGTGTTGCTTCATTTGTAAAAATAGCTTATTATGACACACACACACACACACATACACGCGCACACCACAAGCATAGGTCTCCCATATAACTACTCCGATTGTTTTTCCGTGTTCAAGTAAGTAGGGATGTTGACAAGAATTGAAGGCCACAGCTGCAACGAGCTTCTGAGAGGGAACCCCCTTTTTTCCCGTGGGAATCGACTACTTTTGATGTTTGACATTGATGACGTCATCGCTGTCGATTCTCTCCCTTGGCGTCACCCGTCACGCGCTGTAAAAAGAAACGGTTAGAAAATGAATATGGTTCCGCGAATAGTGTTTATTTACCTCTTCTCTGGGAGGTTAGGCACAAGGTCATGTATGGTTTCGGAAATCCAGTGCACTAAGAGAAGCGCCTTCTGGCCTACAAAAAATACCTGAGCAACCGCTTTGGCATTACCAGGTAGGGGCGCCCTAGGCAACTGGCAATAAACTAACCCCTTCTCGAAGAGAAGATAAAGCCTGGGAAGGAGGACCCCCTTAATATTGAGAAGAACTATACCCCATCCCCACAGAAACAAACCCACTGCCGGACAGATTGTCGAGGACGTGTGTTCAACTAATCCACAAATAATTTCTAAATTAAAAATCTTCTTAAATAGAAAAGTCAAGCGCAATGAACTTTCTGAGTAGTAAAGGTAGAATGTCTTTAAAGTGAGTGTTGTGGAGTCGGAAGATATCATGTTCGATTACAACTCCTAGGATAAAAACGTCATCAAATCATTACAAAGTTTTATTCACGCTGTTGTATGTTTTTGTTTTATTATTTTAGTAACATTTAACGAATTATTATATTTTCAGCTCTAGTAATGTATAGACTATTGAGCTATTAACCGTTACATTTAGTTTTATATATATATATATATATATATATATATATATATATATATATATATATATATATATATATATATATATATGACAAATGAAAAAAGAAAAAACCAAAAGATGTTTTTTATGTATTCATCAACGTTTCGTTTTTATTTGTAAGACTTCCTCAGGATGATAATTTTAAGAAAAATGTCATGCAAGTATATTAAAATATTGGGTGGACCGAGGTCCGGGCTGAGAGAAGTCAGTGGCAGGGAATGAAATTAATGTGGATGGCTGTGGGTGAAAAAGTGGAGAGGTGAGAGTGAATGAAATTAATGTGGATGGCTGTGAGTGAAAAAGTGGAGGGTGGGAGTGAATGAAATTAATGTGGATGGCTGTGAGTGAAAAAGTGGAGAGGTAGGAGTGAATGAAATTAATGTGGATGGCTGTGACTGGCTGCCACCGACTTCTCTCAGCCCGGACCTCGGTCCTGCGCTCCCAGTAGTGGCTACTACTTCTTCTCATTAACTCATCATCTCAACCCAATATTTTCATGTAATTGCATGACATTTTCTTAAAATTATCATCCTGAGGAAGTCTTACAAATAAAGACGAAACGTTGATGAATACATAAAAAACATCTTTTGGTTTTTCCTTTTCCACTTCCCATTACGTCGGATTACCCTCATCCTTCCTTTCTCATATATATATATATATATACAAAATTAGATGTATGTGTGTGTGGTGTTTGTGAGTTCCCTATAGAAGAAAAGGTTAGAGAATCTACAATAAATCTAAAATTGTATTTTCATGTAAAAATTTATCTGGGAAGACAATGGAAGCGTCCTCGAATCTCTAAGTGCACCCTGAGTTGGCTATGAGGACATGACACCCTTAAAACTTCAACCATATCCATTTATTATGAAATTTAAATCATATGTATAGCATTTGCACTAAATATTCCGGACAACTAACGCCAAAATACTAATCCGTCACTTTTGTACTCAACAGTTTCGGCAACAAAGGCATGAACTCCAATTTACCCAATTTATTACTTTTGCCCTCAAAATTTCTAGCAACCAAGGCAACAATCCTTATCTGTCACTCATGTTCTCAACAAAGAAAAAAAACAATTCGTCTAATCGTTCTCTTTTGTCTCCAACCAATGCAAGTATCCAACTCTGTCACTTCTGTATTCAGAAAGAAGGCATGGAATAAAAAGGCACGGGACCTAATCCATTTAATTTCCCCATTGTGTCCTAAAGATATTTGTCAACCATGGCAAAATCATTATCTGTTATTCCCGTATTGTTTATACAATGATTTAATTGGAAATATTTTATGTTTTATTCGTTAATTTAATTGTCATTACTTCATCATAATCCGAAGATATTGTCTTGCGTAAAACACTAATATTTAACTCGATCTGGAGAGAAAATTCGTTGTTTTATGCGATAAATACAATTAACTGATTATTTTCTGTATATGATAAAGAATCAAAAGAACACATTTGAGGACTTATTTTGTTGTGCCTTTTCATTCGGTTAATTTAGAGATTTACCCTTTTGAAGAAAACCAACCTGATAATACGCGTTTAAATAGCCATATATCGATACACACCGTTACAAATGATTTTTTGGTGCGTCATCATCATTTAGTTGTGACAGTGTAACGGGTCTTCCAGATTTTCTCACGTCATCTCGCTTTATCAGATCAGGTAGATATTCATAGGTGCATTGCGGGTCATCTGTTAGTCGTTTGACGTAAATTATGTGCGGTTTCACCACAGAACTGCATCTTTGTTTTGGAATCCACAAAAGAGCACCGTTGACGAGTTCATCCTTAGCTAACCAACAGTGACTAGCAAATCCGGTTCTTATCTCTCTGATCAAGGCTGAGATTTGGGGAAAATGGCCGTAGATTTGTTCCTTTGTGGTGAGAGAGAAACAGATATTCTGGTCACTATTGTGGGACTAAGGATGAAATCGCCAGCGATGTTCTTTTGTGGATGCCAAAAGAGGGATGTAGTTCAGTGTAGAGACCGCAGAGATCTGACTTCAAGCAACTAACTCTCATCCACCGGCTCCTCAGGGTTCGGGTAGGAGGACGGTTTCTGAATATATGGATCAGTTGCGATTACAAAAAAGTAAGCGGTGCCGGACAAAATCACAGGCTACACTTTGGTAATTCAGACAATTTTGACAAAACTTAAATGTATATTAATAAATACACGACTTGTAAATAACAGTAACGGTGTGGAACAATATACTGCAACTCAATCGCGAATAATCGGGTCGTTTTTCTTCAAAAAGGCTAAACCTTTAAATTAACTAAACGTAACAAAAAGTTCTCACAATTGTACTTTCGATTATCTACCAGAAACAAAAACTAATTAATTAATTGTATTTATCGCATAAAACAACGAATTTTCTCTCCAGATCGCGTTCAATCGGCTGAATTGTAGCGTTTTACGTAAGACAGTATCCTCGGAATATGATGAACCCATGAAAATTGAATCGGCCAATAAAACATAAAACACATTTACAATTATAGTTTTGTATAAGCAGTACAGAAATTACAATACAGCTATCGTAAATACTTACTCTCTCGAGCAAATGTTAAGTAGCGTATTCTTTCCACAAAATGTCACAAATACTTGCTATGGTTGCCAGATATTTTAGGGCACAAGGGATAAATTGGACACATTAGAAGACATGTCTTTTCATCCATGCCTTTTTTTTAAGGATGAAATCGTCAGTGATGTTGTTTTTTTGATACCAAAACCGGGATGTGGCTCAGTGGGGAGACCGCACATGAATTTACGTTATTTTTTAATTTTTTTTTAATGGAAATCGCTCCAGACAAGGCATTAAACCACTTGATGTAATGAGCTAACAAGAAAGAAAGATGATTATCGCAAAGACAGGCGATGCCTATTGGCTTTAGTCTTGAAATAACCAAGGTAGGAGGAAAACAGTCAGCAAGAAGAGAGTTCCGATCAGGGCTGAGATCTGGGCAAGGTGTCCGTAGATTTGCTCCCTTGTAGTGAGAGAGAAACAGATATTCTGGTCACTGTTGGTGGGGGGCTAAGGATGAGATCGCCAGCGATGTTTTTTTGTGGATACCAAAACAGGGATGTAGTTCAGTGTGGAGACCAAGGCTAAAGGTACGAGGTAGGAGGAAAACAGTCAGCAGGAAGAGAGTTCCACAAGCCTGCGGTTCTTGGAAATAAGCTACTGGAATAGGAAGCTGCATTATAATGAAGTATCAAAACAGTGCATTGATGAAGACTACTAGACCAACGAGTCAAACGAGCTGGAACAAAAGAAGCAGGAAATAGATCACATAATAGTATTTATAGAAAAGACTAAGACTAGCAACATCATGTCTGTGAGAGAGAGAGAGAGAGAGAGAGGGAGAGAGAGAGAGAGGGAGAGAGGGAGAGAGGGAGAGAGAGAGAGAGGGAGAGAGAGAGAGAGAGGGAGTGCAGAGAAGAATAAAGGGCGGGGCCAATCAAATTACAGATACGTTTCTGCACCTTATCAAGAACCCTAAAATGGGACAAAGATTCATCAGCCCAAATATGAGAACAGCACTCCGTTCGATGCACAAGTCTTTTATTTATTAATATACGTGTCAGTCTAGTCCAAATTGTCTGAGGAAACTTCTCAAGTTTCAGATTCGAAAAGAAATGCTAATATTTGTAATTATAAACGATAAACGAGCACGTGTGTGATTTCCTTTTCTGATTCCAAAGGCGGAAATTAAAGATTACGATCTGTTCTTTTTCGTTCGCTCGTGGCAATAAAATTTTGGCTAACCTTTTGGGTAGTCGTTTTCTGGGTCGCTTTATACTTCTTATAAATCAACTACGAAATGTTATCTTGTACTTTTTATATGCGAGCCAGGAGGCAAATAACCTTCAGTAGAGGAGAATTTCAAAGAATTCTGTGTTTTATTTTTTTGCTGTCTTTTGTTTGTTTTTTTCGATTTTTCTTCTTTAATGGGAAATTCGCGTAAAAATTTTCGGAAAATCTTTGTTCCCTATTAGAATTATAATAACGATTTACATACACAATACGTTCCACTCTCCATTACTAAGATATGATGACGTTGATACACCGGTTCTCGTTAGCGACGCTGAGCCTGGTCAGTATACCAGATGAATGACCATATGGGAATATCAAGCGCTTTACGTGGAGAGACGGCAACATGTCCCTGACTAAATTTGAAAAAAAACAAAAACTAACGCTCATCGGGATGTGCATGTACCGCTTTATTTATTTCCTTCCCATGGCAGAAATATGTGACACAAGAGCCAGGCTGGCCTCTAAAATAGCCTGTCGGCATTCCCTGGTAGGTGCGCCTCAGGCAATTGGCAATAAACCAACCCCTTCCCAAAAAGTGAAGGCAAAGCCTGGAAGGGTGGACATCCTAGAACTACCCAAGACATGATACGTCAATCCAACAGATAAAAGCCACCGAAATGACCCATCTCTATCGGACTGATTGTCGAGAACGTATTCACGACTGGAGACGGTTTGTAAATTTAATATTCCCTAGAAACTTCCTTTTTCTGAACCAGCCACTGGTGAATACCGCACCAGGTACAGATACCGTGTACCACGAGAAGTCTTTCTTGCACAGTCTTACTGTGGAACGCAGGGATGCCATTCATATCATGTCGAGGATTCTTTCTCGACGATCAGTCCAGTGGGCCAGCCATGGTTCTATGTACTCGATTTCATCTTTTTTTTACTGGTCCACCAAATGCTACTTTCACATCTTCTTGCGGTGGGAGGAAGGTAAATGATCACTCTTTCTTGCACACTCTTACTAAAGTAAACTCGTGTTGACCGGCTTGATTCTGGTGTTGGCATTCTTCCAGGACGGACCACGTAATGGTTGCCAACATCCCTAAGTGAAGGTGATATTATGGAAACGACTGGATTCGAACTTGTCACACTCAGATCGTCAGTCCGTGCCGTTATCCACGACGGGGTGCCAAAGTGCGCTACTGTAATGGAAGGGGGGGGTGTTAGTCCCTTCCTTACTTTTATCGCACGAAATGAATTGAACGAACAACAACCGAGTAACAGGCAACAACAAAAAGGGTTTATTTAACAGAGGGTTGGAACTGTGTCCCAGTGAAGAAAAGAGGCTGCCGGGTCGTCAGTAAATATATTCCCAGTGGAGATGGCTGCTGCTGGAACGATGCAGGGGAAAGGCAGGAGAGAGATGTTTCTTCGTTGCTGGCCGATTTCTCTCTGCTGAATTCTTCAACTGACCAAGTGGTAGAAAATAGTCCATGAGGGGACAGTTGATATCAATACGCCCTGCAAGCCGATTGGTCAGTGTATGACCAATTTGCTCACAGGGGACGAGAAGAAATAGATCCTATTTCAGTCTGCTACACTACCTCTTGTACGCTGCCCCAACAAATCCCACTTTCCGACCTTGTGACACATCTTCTTGCAGTGGGAGGTAGGTAAATAATCAGTGTACCACGGCGGTTTACGTAAACACCCGGAAAGTACCGACGCAAAGTCGATTTTAACGTGGGTCCTAATCTAAGAAAGTACATTTTTTTTATTGGCAAAAAAACATTGTAAATCCTTATCATCTCTCCTGACCATGATATACATGCGACTGGAGACCGCTTGTGAATTTAATATTCCCTAAAAACTTCCTACTTAGGGGTAATCCGGCTCAACCCACCTATAGTAGATGCCGCTTCGTTTCCGTCTCGTGAAACATTATCGTTACACGAGCACTAACAAGATCTTGTCATTTTGGCTAGGAGCAAAGTGTAGTATCTGTTCTGATGCCGCACTTCATCTTTTTTGTCCTGGGTCAGTGAAAGAAAAATCTTTCTAGACCGAGGCAATTTTATTTTTTGTTCCAATCCTTTTTAGGGGGAGCTTGATTTTTTCCCACATTAAAATCTTTAACTCTGCCCTCGTGGGGAGGCAAGTAAATAGGAACAAGATAAACGAAGATTTATCGCAGGGTTTGCACAAATCCAGCTTAGTCTAACTGTGCGGCTCGTTAATATTCCCTAGAAACTTCCTTTTTCGGAGGAAACCGGCTCAACCTGCCCACGATATTTAAAATCAAAGATTGATATTTAAAGAGAAGATCGATATTTAAAATCAAAGATCGATATTTAATATCAAAGATCGATATTTAAAATCAAAGATCGATATTTAAAGAGAAGATCGATATTTAAAATCAATGATCGATATTTAAAGAGAATATCGATATTTAAAATCAAAGATCGATATTTAAAGAGAATATCGATATTTAAAATCAAAGATCGATATTTAAAATCAAAGATTGATATTTAAAATCAAAGATCGATATTTAAAATCAAAAATCGATATTTAAAATCAAAGATCGATATTTAAATTCAAAGATTGATATTTAAAGAGAAGATCGATATTTAAAATCAAAGATCGATATTTAAAATCAAAGATCGATATTTAAAGAGAAGATCGATATTTAAAATCAATGATCGATATTTAAAGAGAAGATCGATATTTAAAATCAATGATCGATATTTAAAGAGAAGATCGATATTTAAAATCAAAGATTGATATTTAAAGAGAAGATCGATATTTAAAATCAAAGATTGATATTTAAAGAGAAGATCGATATTTAAAATCAAAGATCGATATTTAAAATCAAAGATCGATATTTAAAGAGAAGATCGATATTTAAAATCAAAGATCGATATTTAAAGGTAAAACTATCGATATTTAAATGGAAAGATCGGTATTTACTTTCGAAAATACAAAATAAACGTAGTATTTATTTATTTTTATTAATTTACTTTTTACTTTAATTTACACCAAACAAGGCACACCCCAATGAGGGGCATCCTAATTGGGGAGTTGTGAAGCGAGATGTTCACATTACATTTACATTTCTGCATGTTGGTAGAACCAAGGAAAAAGGGGTAGGAAGGGAATCCCAAAGGCTAGCAGTTCAAAGAAAGAAGGTATGAGAGTAGAAAGCCTTCCGGCGTCTGAGGAACCATAGAGTGAAGGGGTTGGATTTAGCTGATTGTCGGGTGTGTCGGGAGTGTTTATGTCGAGGGGGCACTAAGTCAGCAAGTCCGCCGGAGCACATTCTGCTGACGTTGCGGCGATGGGACAGAGGCTGGAGCTTGGTAGACAGTGTAGGACCTATTAGATTATAAGCTGTTTTTTTTTACCCTGTCTAAGGGAGAGAGACTAGTGGTTGATGCACCAGCCCAGATGTGACAACAATACTCCATGCATGGGCGAATGTCTGTTTTGTAGAGATATAGGATACTGTCATGTGTGAGAAGTTTTCTAGCACGGTAGAGGGAGCCCACCTTCCTTCAGTCAGCTTTGGCAGTATCTTCTATGCATTTGTTCCAATTCCTGTAACCTGTGAATGTTAGGCCAAGGAGTTTTAATGTTAGACATTCAGGTAAGATTCCATTAACCATGGCAATCAATGGTTTAAAAGCTTTCTTATAATTGTCAAAGGAAAGGAGTTTGTCTTAGTAGCATTAAATGTTATCATCCATTTATGACACCATTCCACTACAGACTGGGGGTCACTTTCGAAGGATTCAGCCATTGTCTTCGATATGTCTGTGTTCGTTTTGCCTGCATGCCGAGAATAGAGCGTGGTGTCATCAGCAAATATGCTCATCTCGGACACAATTGCATCAAGGAGGTCGTTTATGAAAATCAGGATATGTGTACGTCTACATTTTTCATATTATTACTTTGAATCAAACTCACTTGTACTATCTGGATTATTCGGACTACTTTTCTCGCCTTGAATGTTATTCTAACAAAGTTTCGGCCGATGTCACCTCCGACCTTCTTCAGGTGCATCGTGTCGAACTCGGAAATTTGTACGAAATTTCGAACTGAACTCTTTATTTAATCCACGTAGGTAGATTGTTCTCATCCCGTCAGCCATGACCGGGTAGAAGTTTTAAGTAATTCGTAATTATATCCTTAGTATCGCCTGTACTGATCATTGACCCTTCAATCTGTAGAAGACTGTCATTTAGAACTGATTATTACTTAGAACTTTATTTATTGAGAATTACGTGGGATTCGAATCGGGTATTGATATGGTAAAACTATTACTTTAGTAATGTGTATTCTGCCTACTCCTTTTTGTCAACCAATCATACGTTTCTTTTTTTGTTGTTGTTTTGTTTATATCCCTCTCAGAACGATAAGATGTGACACAAGGTCAGAAAGTGGGATTGAAAAGCCATCACCCTAGAGAATGATCTCTCTGGCCTACAAAAAATGTACGGGAAGCCCCGTCGGCATTCCCCGATAGAGGCGCCTCAGGTGATTAGCAATAAACTAACCCCTTCTCAAAGGGTGAGAAGGCAAAGCCTGGGAATGCGGACCTCCAAAACTTGCACAGGATAATACCATCAGACCGGCGTGATTAAGGCCCGAAGGCCAATACTGTACAGGTCTAAGAAGTGTAGTATCCATCGGAACAGATACTACATTTTCATCTCAGCTAAAAGGCCGAGAGGGTGAGTTCGTTTCTATTTGCGTACGGACAGACAAACTATTCAAAACACCATAACATTTCAATAGTATATACAGGGTGGGCCAAAATAAGGGTCCTATCTTTAAATTTGAATAACTTCCACAAAATAAAAGTTAAACTCACCAAACTTTATGTGTGTGTAGACTGACCCTTCCGAGATTTTTTGAAATAAACAAAACAAATTTTAGCCGAAAAACACTTCTTAAAACTTACAAAAACTAAAGTATTGTTTTTTACACTGTTTTGAGTTTTTTAAGCAAAAATAATGTTTTCTAAATGAGGGTACGTTCCTTAGGGCTAATACGGCTCATGCTTGCTTCGGAAGGGGTCCTTTACTTATTCTAAAAAAAAAAAATTAAAAAAATCAATAAATAAAAAAGTTATGAATTTTTAAAAATAGGACCCTTATTTTTGCCCACCCTGTAGATGTACTCTTGAATGAATTTACAATAATTCATTTCTGGTACTCTTACAGATGACGAACCATGTTTCCGTGACTTCGCGTCGTCAACGTTCGGGCAGGTCTCGGAAGCGCCCGAGAGTTAACGAGGTGAAACCGAGGCGAAAACTGTCAAACGCTAAATTGAAAACTGGCAGACGATAATAACAAACCATAACTAAACAACTGTTATTAATTCGATGTTTGGTTATTTAAAAAATGGTTTATTTTTTCTATGTTTTTTTTTTCTTTTATCACAGTTTCTGGGTTAGGGTTTAGTATTAGGGTTGCAGCTGGTCTAAAAGTTTTCTTGTGTACTGGTTTTGTTGCCGGCAAAACTTAATTAGTCCTTCGGGAGATTCAACGAGCTGACAGCGATGATAGAAACTCATTTTTGTTATAGAACGCTGTTAATTTCTTCAAAAAGTTATCGGCTGCTTGCTGCAATCTGATTGGTTAACAGTTTGGTCAACTCTCGGGCGCTTCCGAGACATGCCCGAAAATTGACGACGCGAAGTTACTGAAACATGGTGCGTCATCTATAAGAGTACCGAAATTTCGAAGCATATTACTTGATATTGAAGATGTGCAAAGAAGAAATGCATATACTTTTGTTACATCAAATAATGCTTCCCTTTTTTCTATTTATATTGTTTGGAAAGCATTATTACCGAGTTTGTAATAATCTAAGATAAATATATGCATCCCCTTTTTTCATTTTCATTATTTCATTATTCAAAATTGAATTAATGGAGACAAATATGGATGGTCACATTGAATGTTACCAAGACAAACCTCCTTTTCAAATATGGATGGTCACATTGAATGCTATCAAGACAAAGCTCCTTTTCAAAAAATGAAGGGTCACATTTTATGCTACCAAGACAAATTTCCTTTCCTTTAACAACTATAAGAAACCTTTCCAATCACTAATGTCATGGCCGATAGAATTCTTCTTGAGAGTACTACGTCTAAACTTGTCGGCCTGACATTCTCAGCCAACATGAAGTGAAATAGGTACATAGAACGTGCTGCCAAGTCTGCTACAAAAAGGTAAACTCCCTTTACTGGGATAGAAAACTTCTCCACCTGCCAGTATCCTATATCTTTATAAAGCCACTTTTTCGCCTGTACATTGAGTATTGTTGCCATATGTGGGCTGATTGACCAATGACTAGCCCCTCCCACTAGGTGCACAAATCACAAGCGTCTCCCACTTTCTAATAGGCCCCGCACTGTCTGCAAAACTCCAGTCGCAGTGTTGCATTCCTGTGCTTGTCATACAAGTACTTTTACGGAATGTGCCCCGATGACCTTACTACATTTGTAGCCCCTCAATGCAAATACTCCCGTCCCACCCTACACTCTAAATGCCCCTAAATATCGGAATATTTTCCTACTCTGATAGTTTCTTTCCTCGGACCGTTTGCGTTTGGAATTCCTTTCCTGCTCCCTGTTACTGCGACAATACCAACATGCAGAAATTTAAATGTAATCTGAACAAACATCTTTCCCAACTCCCCACCTAAATTGCCCCTATAAATCTGGCCACTAATATGGAGTAGTCCCTTACCCTTCAGTGAGAATATGCCTTGTTTGGGGGTAATAAAAGCAATAAAAATGTAGGAACCATTTATCGGTATTTTCACCTGATCAATTTGCTTCAAATAATCGGAAACCGTTGTAATACTGACATCAAATACGTTAGATATTCCTATGACACTTTCATAGAGGTTTTGTTTAATAATTACTTTCAATAATCTTTTTCAACTACCAAATTTACAAAAGCTTATATTTGAAACGTGAAGAAGTTTCATCTAATGCCCTGCCTGTTTGGCAGGCCGAGAGCAGGCACGAAGTGTTCCGTCAGATAACGGCGATGGAGAAACGCTCGTAGAGCAGAGTCAATTTACGATGGTCCCCGGTGTGTCGCGTCATTAATAGGCCCAGGCGTGACGGGACCAATCGCTTCACTTGTTTACACGGGGATCGGTTGCAATGAAAATGTTTCGAGAAGACGTGGTGTCGTACGAATATACCCATCCTAGATAAAATGCCATCAGAGATGTCGTTTATGAAAATCAGGAACAATAAAGGCCCAAGGATCGATCCCTGGGGTACATCAGCATTTTGATCGCTTGCGATCCTCCGCTTGCGCTGCTACGAGGTTTGTCGCCAATTCCGTTATTGATGCGGGTGCAACAGTGTCGACAAAAGTAGAATCCCATATTACCGACTTTCTGTTTAGAAAGAGAGACAATGTAAGACCATCTGGCCGTTTACCATCTTCCCTGTCGAGGCCAACTTGTTTGAAGATCGACGGAAAGCCAGTGACGTCTAGGGAAATGGTCCTCGACCAGGGGAGAATCCCCTCCTCCTGGTTGGAATTTCAGTGTTCAGCAGACAAACTGGATCCAGGGCCACAAAAACACATAGTGTGCATTGGCCATCGCTACTGAAAAGTCATGTTTGATTTTCTTCTCGTTTGTATCAAATGTTGTTATGTTAACGTTACTTATTATTGTTAGTATGAATGCACATTTTGAGTCAGACATTTTTTTTGAAAGAGGGGGGATATCATTCTGATACATGATGAAAGGGTTCACGAGTTAAAAAAGGTTGAGAACCACTTGTCTAGGACCTGTCGGGCGACATCGTTGAAAGCGTTGTGTCTAGAGAATCTGCCGCGCCCCTTCTGTATGATAGAGTGTGAAGTCCATACACGCCAATCTGTTTTCTTCATAATTTATTTATGCAAATACCCAACTTTCTACTTTCCCTGATAATTTTGTTTCTCTTTCTTTCAGTATTTTTCCCATTTCTTTTCAAGAACCAGAAGAATATCCGTCCCAGGGCAAGTAAAATTAATTCGGAAAACAGAATAGTTTTGCACCACTTTTATGTCCCCTTACGAAGATTAAAACCAAGATGTAATGGATCAAATTAAATGCAAATCTGATATATTTTATTTTTTTAAATGGGAGGTTGTGCCCATATTGTGCCCCCACCCCCCAAAAAAACTTAAAATACTTCAAAGAAACTCAAATTTGGGGAATATTTATTAAGTGATGTATAATAACTATCGTTAACATAAAAAAAATCGGAGGAATCTGAATTTTCACGAAGGGATACCGCTCTTTTGTGCACAAAAATAAATTCAATTAGATATAGCCAACATGTAGACCTTTGTATTCCAGTATTCATAATGATCGGTTAATTAGTTTAAGAGTGAATCCTGCATACCTAAATGTGTGTATGTGTGTGTACTGAACGGATTCCACCGTAAACTTACGCAGGTGATCGCATGGAATGCAGGAATGTACTCTGAACCGTTTCCGGACACACCAAGAACTAAATGACCCCCGAGGGTTGCAGTTATTCGTTACACTATAAGGGTTTAGGGGTTTAGGGTTAGGGCTATGGTTTAGGGTTTGGGTTAGGGTTTAGGGGTTTCCAGTCTCTTTTCTTTGCCCACGTGTGACAACTAACAATGAGTAACGTTCTATCAGAAACCCGTACATCTATGCACTAACCACTAACCATGTATTTAACCCTAACCCTAACCACTAACCCTCACCCTCACCACTAACCACTAACTCTCACCCTCACCCTCACCCTCACCCTCACCCTCACCCTAACCACTAACTCTAACCCTCACCCTAACCCTTACCCTTTATCCTACCCCTACCCTAACCCAAAACTCTAACCCTACCCCTTACCCTAACCCTAACTACTAACCTTTACACTAACCCCTAACCCCAACACTAACCCTAACCCCTAACCCCTAATCCCTAACCCCTAACTCTAACCCTAAACCTATCCCTAACCACTAAACATGCAGCACTGCACATGTTTGCATCTGTGGGGTATTTACATAAATAACTTATGAAGAAAACGGTTTGACGTGTATGAACTCACCACTCCATCATATAAAAAGAGCGCTGGCAGATTCTCTAGACACATACATGGAACAAATACATAGAAGACATTGACAAGGCTGCTGCAAAGAAGGTGTGCTCCCTCTACCGTGCTGGAAAACTTTCTCACACCTGACATTATCCTATATCCCTACAAAGCCACCATCCGCCCATACATGGAGTATTGTTGTCACATCTGGACTGGTGAACCATCCACTAGTCTCTCTCTCTCTCTTTTAGACAAGGTTCAGAAAAAGAGTCGCTAATCTAATAGGTCCTTCACTATTCACCAAGCTCCAGCCCCTGTCCCATCGCCGCAATGTGTCATCCTTGTGCTTGTTTTACAAGTACTTCAATGGAATGTGCTCCGATGAACATGTTGCACTAGTGCCCCCTCGACGTAAATATACTCGACCAACCCGACAATCAGCTAAGTCCCCCTCATTCACTGTGGAGCTCCCCAGATGAGAAACACGGTGTTGAGGAGTACTTCGGCTAGTTTCAATATATAACAAACAAAAATACATAGATAAATGTTATTCAAAGACATCGCACACACATCAACATATATATATGTATGTATGTATGTATGTATGTATGTATGTATGTGTGTGTGTGTGTGTGTGTGTGTGAAAAAAAGACAAATGAAAAATCAAATTTAAATACAGGAAATAAATCATCAAGAAGCGAGAGATTTTACGGATTTCGTTCGAATCAATAAACGTCTTAAAAGAAAGTGACGATTTTAAATTTATTCGATACCGGTAGAAACATAGATCTGAACGAAACCGGTAAAATCTCTCGTTTCTTCATGATTTATTTCCTGCATTTAAATTTTTTTTTCCGTTTGTAGTTTTCACACACCCTGTCTATCACGGCATTTCATTTTATGATATATCGTGCATTTTACCTTCATATATATATATATATATATATATATATATATATATATATATATATATATATATATATATATATATATATATATATATATATCACGGCATTTCATTTTATGATATATCGTGCATTTTACCTTCATATATATATATATATGTATATATATATATATGCATACATATATATATGTATATATATATGCATACATATATATAATATATATATATACATACATATATATAATATATATATATATATATATATATATATATATATATATATATATATAGTAATGGTATTGTTGTTGTTTCGTAAATGTTAACCCAATGAAATAGTATTTATAAAATAGTGCTCAATAACATTGAGAGCTGTATTATAGTATAAATTCCTTTATTTATACAAACATTATTGGCTACATATATGCATACATGTTTCAGCTGAGATCTCTCGAAATTCAGCTTCTACAGGCCATCTAACAAAATGAAACTGAGTGATATGTATATGTAGCCAATAATGTTTGTATAAATAAAAGAACTTATAGTATATGTATATATATAATTATTTTTAATCATCAATATTTAAATATTATCTGCGTACGTATACGTTTCATCCTTGTGGAATCATCAGTGCAGAGATAACCATTCACGCAAATAGCACGGTTCGAACCCCGGAACAAGAGTCACAGTTGATTCAAATTCCGAACGCGCTAATCAATGAGGCTACCCCTAAATGCCTACAGACGAGATGAAGAATAAACCCTATATATGTGTCAAAGAGGCGGACAGCTATAGTCGGCCGTCATAACAGTGTTCAACAGGAATGGAACATGCATTAAAGCTTTTGACGGCTTCATTATTTACTAATTAAACGGCCCAGCTTAAAAGGGGCTACAAATAATTATTTTTAATAATAAACATTTAAATATTCTTCAACGTAGACTGAGCCCCCTCTTTTTGACCATCTCAATTTTGTTAAAAATCTTTTTCAGGGTACAATTACCTATCATGTCAATAGAGAATTCCGGGGTTTGGGGAAAGAAATTTAATTAAATTGAGATTTTAAGACGGGGAATCAGTTTTCAATGTAAATTCAACGTAGACTGATCCCCCTCTTTTTGACCATCTCAGATTTAAAAAATTCTTCTTCTGTTTACAATTACCTATCATGTCGCGAGAGAATTCCGGGGTTTTTTGAAAGAATTTTAAAAAATTGAGATTTTAAGACGGGGGATCAGTCTTGTTCGTCTTTTACCATAGTCCGTTTTTCACTACTTTTTACGTCTTAGGGGGATCAGTCTACATTGAATTAACATTGGAAACTGATCCTCCCCCTAAAATGTAAAATATTTGAAATTTTTTTCCAAAAAACCCGGAATTCTCTAGCAGCCTGATAGATAAGTGTACACCGAAAAAAGAAAAGAAAAAATGGCCAGTAAAAAGTTGTGAAAAACGGACAGTGGTAAAAGACGAACATGTGCCAAAGTAAGCCCTAAAGAAAATCTTTATTTGCGTAAGTAAAAAAGCCCATTCTTTTTTGTTTTTGTTAAAACGCAAAGTGCTACTTACCGAGTCCTGGGATGACAATATTTAAGATGCAGCACACGATAGCCAACGGCAGAGGCATACACGGGATTGCGTTATAAAGTGGTCCATGTTTTTCCGTGACGGTAACTTCCAACCTCTCCTCTGTGTATCGCTGTCTAGTCTGAGCCGTATCTGCCGTAAGGGAGGTGCGAACCACGGACTGCGGATTAGAATCCTCCTGCTTTGTTGTAGCCATTCTCCACCCGTCCAAACTTGTGTTGATCACAGCGCGATTGAGAAAAAGAAATATGTCCCGATGAATGCTAACGTACACATACACACGAAATCGTACGGCGAATCCCCCTCCCCCTTCCTGTGCCTTGGGGTTTTACAACCGTTACAGACAGGCACACACACGCTGCGCATTCACACACTCGAACTTGTTTTTTGTTGTTGTGGCTTGTTTTGAAGAATGCCAAAATAATTGCAGGACCGTCAAGAAGACTTATGCGAGGATATAAATAGATTTTCTTAAATAAGAAAAGGAAAGATTTTATATGAAATATTCAAGTTGAAATAAGAGGTGTTTCCTCAATAATACATGCACATATCTATCTAGACATATACACAATATATATATATATATATATATATATATATATATATATGTAGAGAGAGAGAGAGAGAGAGAGAAAGAGAGAGAGAGAGAGCGTCGAATACTACTAGATAAATAGGAAAAGAATGGATTTGCTATGAAGTATTTAAGTTGAAATGATGATAACAGTAAGCGTTTATTAATTAATATATACACATATATATACACAATATATATATATATATATATATATTTATATATATTGAATCTCACTAAATCTAGGTGCGCTTATGAGTCGAGAGACGACGAAACACGTGTCTGTGGCTAACTATTATATATATATATATATATATATATATATATATATATGTGTGTGTGTGTGTGTGTGTGTGTGTGTGTGTGTGTGTGTAGAGAAAGAAAGAGAGAAAGAGAGAGGGAGAGAGGGGCAGGGAACAGAGAGATGGAAAGAGAGAGAGAGAGAGAGACAGAGAGAGAGAGAGAGAGAGAGGGCGCGGCGAATATGAAATATAATGACAATTACGTGACTGAGTGTTTGGCTAACTGTATTTTCTATATAAATATGTGTGTGTGTGTGTGTGTGTGTGAAGAGAGAGATGGGTTAGGGTGACAGAGGGAGAGGGGGCAGAGAGAGAGAGAGAGAGAGAAGAGAGGGGGGTCGAAAAAGAGGGTGCGACGAATATGAAATATAACGTCAATTACGTGACTGCTTCTTTGACTGTAATAAGGGTGTGTCTACCTGCAGGGGGGGGGGCGTGAATGACGGTAAATTGTTGCAGGTCTGCAAAACAATCACACCAACAACAACTAAACACGATTTGCAAAAAGGGACGAATAAAAAACCATTCTTGTGCGGTCGAAGTTGAGAAGTTTTTCTCCGTTTATTATTATTTTTTTTTAAAGCAGATAAAAAAAATGTATTCAGTTTTCATAACTTTGATTTGGTTTCTTGTTTGTTTGTAGTTTTTTTTTGTCCAACTTTTTAAAAAAACTTTTATTCAACAGACGTTGAACTTGCTCATTGGAATAATTCCGCCCTCGTGTAAAAGTTTGGTTTTCTTTCGTTTTTATTTTTTCAGGGGATCCTTTCCGTAATAGAGTACTGGAATAAACCCTTTTTTCCCCTCAACGCGGAGCTGTTGTCATCTTGAATTTCCCCGTCTTAATAATAGACATAAAAATGACCAAATGATTCTTGTTCGTTTTCTTCTTCCTTTGCTTCCCAATTCGCTGCTGCTACATTATTCGTGGAGTTTCTTCGGTTGATTCTATCTCCCTCTCTTTCTCTCACTTTCTCTCCCTCTCTCTTTCTTTCTCTCTCCCCCTCCCTCTCCCTCTCTTTCTCTCACTCTCTCTTTCTCACTTTCTCCCCCCCCTCTACCCCCGCCTCTCTCTGTCTCTGCCACCAACAACATCTTCATCTCCATTGCCGTTACTATATTATTCGCGGAGTTTCTCCGGTTGAATCTCTCTCTCTCTCTCTTTCTTTCTTTCTTTCTCTCTCTCTCTTTCTCTCTCTCTTTTTCTCTCTCACTTTCTCTCTTTCTCTCTCACCCTTTCTCTCTACTTCTCTATACCTCCCCCTCTATCTCTCTCTGCCACCATCTTCATCATCTCCACCGGTGCCGTTATTATATTATTCGTGGAGTTTCTTCGGTTGATTCTCTCCCTTTCTTTCTTTCTCTCTCTCTCTCTCTCTCTCTCTCTCTCTCTCTCTCTCTCTCTTTCTCTCTTTCTCCCCATCTCTCTCTTTCTCTTCCCCGCTCTCTCTTTCTCTTCTCCGCTCTCTCTTTCTCCCCCTCTCTCCCTCTCTCTAGTTATCTCTCCCTCTCTCTCTTCCTTTCTCTCTTTTTCTCCCCCCCCCCCACCTCTATATCTCTCTCCACATCTCTCCCCCCCTCTCTCTCTCTCTGCCACCAGCAAAATCTCCATCTTCTCCACCGGTGCCGTTACTAACATCACTACCAATATAAACAATAGGGTTACCCTACTCATTAAGCTTTAACTTTGGCGTTCGGACACACAAGCACACCAAACCAAACCAAACCAAACCAAACCAATCGGCCCACCTCAACGCCCTCCTTAAATAACCACTAAGCCGCCCCCAACCCCGCCGCATAACACGTAAATGAGAACTTCCTAATATTTTTCAAGATGTTTTTTGGGTGAAAAATGGTTTCTTTTTCGTTTCTCTATCTTTAGCTTCGGTTTAAATTCATTTTTTTTTTACCTTTTTTATTTACTTTTTCTGTTTCCATTTTTAACGCAAACAAAATTTAAGAACGAAACATCATTGGATTACATCTTCTTCTTCTTCTTCTTCTTCTTCTTCTTCTTCTTCGCCTTCTTCTTCTTCGCCTTCTTCTTCTTCGCCTTCTTCTTCTTCGCCTTCGTCTCCTTCTTTTTCTTTGCATTCTTATTATTTCAATTCTTCCTAACCTTCTTCTTCTTTTTCTTCTTAGCCTTCTTCTTAGTCTTCTTTTTCTTAACCTTCTTTTTCTTCTTAGCCTTCTTCTTCCTAGTCTTCTTCTTCTTAACCTCCTTATTATCATTATTATTCTTCCTAACCTCCTTCCTTTTCTTCTTTTTTTTCTTTCTTCTTAGCCTTCTTCTTAGCATTATTTTTCTTCTTTTCCTTCTTAACCTTCTTCTTTTTCTTCTCCACAATCAACCTTTCAAAATTGTTGTTTTCAATTGACGTTAAACATGGACGTTAGTTACATGCCCCCCCCCCCTCCCCAATATAAGGATCGGGAAAGAAACAAAAAAAGAACTAACTTCCCGTCCCGTCTACACACACTTCCTAACCCCACGGATGCATTCGAAACTGCATTCCTTACTTGATAAATTCAGATAGCTCGGAATATTTACCGTTTCTTTGCCAAAACATTTTCTTGAATTTTTTTTTTCCATTCAGGTCCAAATCGCATGCAAATGTCAAAATGGATTTCCGTTTCTTTTGTTTTCTGGGTATTCTCACCTCAATTTTCACCGTGACAGAG
>OY744518.1:204994100-205066600 GCA_963556195.1 Sepiola atlantica
CGAATACAAATAATTTAAAAACTATGTATAGCATGCAAAAATGGAAAGAAACAAAAGAAACTCAGCGAGACCCTTCAAAATGTTTAAATTAAAAAAATGCGGGTCAAACAAAAAAGTACGAAAAAATATCACAATAACAAAAAAAATCTCATCTTTAATTTCTAATTGGCTTCACATACTGAAACTATCAGGATTTTAGCTAAAAGTAAACAAAAACAAAAAAAAAACACTTTCCATGTTAAACTAAATTAACAGACAGACGAAAATGTCGTTATAGGCAATAATTTCAGTTTCATTTGAGGTGAACGTTTTCTTCTTCCTTTAGAAGAAAAGGACCCCCAAATCATAAAAATAAACTCTCACTTGTGACTTATTTGTTATTAAGCGAGTCGAACTTCTGCATAGAGCTCACAAAGATCGTGCCTCATGGTTCTATGGTCTGCATGAAGTCCTCCTCGTTGGTCGCACCTATTTGTCAAACCTGTAAGATTTCAGTTTTTAACCCTGACATCGAGAGAAAGGATCAGCGGTTGCATACATAGTTGGGGAAGGTTTGGCAGATAAAATACAAAGCAATGGAGCCGAAACCTTTGTTGCCACTCTCATTCTATTGATTTGTAGTTCCATGCCTGACACGCCATTGCAGGGACGACCAGAGAACGACGGATCCTGATGCCGACCTCATGGATGTTCACCTTGTTAGCCGGTTAACGGCCCTAATATCGCTTGGAGCCAAACCTATCCACCATGGATTGCCCTGCCAGAAACCGTGGTTCTGACACTACCAAGTTGCCACCTGCTGAAAGGTTGGGCTTTAAGAGGTTAGGGTTTGGGTTAGAGTTAGGTTTAGGGTTAGGTTTAGGGTTAGGGTAAGGGTTAGGGTTAGTGTTAAGGTTAGGGTTAGGGTTAGGTTTAGAGTAAGGGTTAGGGTTAGAGTTAGAGTTAGGGTTAGGGTTAGGTTTAGGGTTAGGTTTAGGGTTAGGGTTAGTGTTAAGGTTAAGGTTAGGTTTAGAGTAAGGGTTATGGTTAGAGTTAGAGTTAGGGTTAGGTTTAGAGTTAGGGTTAGAGTTACGGTGATGAAATGTTTGGTTTTAGGGGGTTAGAGTTAGGATTAGGGTTAGGGTGATGAAAGGTTGAGCTTTAGGGGGTTAGTGTTAGGGTTAGGGTTAGGGTTAGGTTTAGAGTTAGAGTTAGAGTTAGGGTTAGAGTTAGGGTTAGGGTTAGAGTTACGGTGATGAAAGGTTGGGCTTTATGGGTTAGGGTTAGGGTGATGAAAGGTTGGGCTTTAGGGGGTTAGGGTTAGGGTGATGAAAGGTTGGGCTTTAGGGGGTTAGGGTTAGGGTGATGAAAGGTTGGGCTTTAGGGGGTTAGGGTTAGGGTGATGAAAGGTTGGGCTTTAGGGGGTTAGGGTTAGGGTGATGAAAGGTTGGGCTTTAGGGGGTTAGGGTTAGGGTTAGGGTGATGAAAGGTTGGGCTTTAGGGGGTTAGGGTTAGGGTGATGAAAGGTTGGGCTTTAGGGGGTTAGGGTTAGGGTGATGAAAGGTTGGGCTTTAGGGGGTTAGGGTTAGGGTTAGGGTGATGAAAGGTTGGGCTTTAGGGGGTCTGTTGTGACTGCGTTCTTCTGCGTTTTAACTTTTATTCAATGACAGTCGGACGCAGCCATTCAGTGTCATCGAACTTAATTCAAACTTAATAATGGGTTAAACTATTTTAGATGACCGAAAAATAACGATGAATTCTTAATCCTTAATTCTTTCAAAGAAAGTATAACAGCTGTGTTCTATTTTGCAGCTCCCGGCTACAGATGGCGACTTCGGTCGTCGGTTCATATAACTAAGTATTTAGAGTAATAAAACACATTATGATAATCAGTACACAATTTATTTGAGTAAAAAATAATAACTATGAAATAGCACCTGTTTTCAAGCCAAAATTGCAGGTATTTATCCACCTCCCACGGCGGTAAGATGTGACACAAGGTCGGAAAGTGGGATTTGATAAGTCAGCACCCTAGAGGAAGAGCGCTTATGACCTTACAAAATTGCCTGGGCAGCCCCGTCGGCATTCCCCGGTAGGGGCGCCTCAGGCACTACGCGATAATCTTACTCCACTCCAAAGAAGGGAGGCAAAGCCTGGGAAGGTGGACCTTCTAGAACTGCACAGGACACTGTCGTATCCATCGGAACAGATACTACGCTTTAATCTTAGCCAAAAGGCAAAGAATTTATTTAGGATGATGCATTCCTCGGAAACACTCATTTCTATATTAAATGAAAATTACATCCCTCGGAATGCACCACACCTTAGGCATGACGCCCGTTGTGGAAGGGGAAAAGGTCGGAGTCGGGGGTCTTTGTGACATTTAAAGCCAACGCCTGTCAGTATTCCCCGGTAGCGGCGCCTCAGGCGATAGCAATAAACTGACCATTCTCAAAATGTGAGAAGGTAAAGACTGGGAGGGTGGTCCTCCCAGAACTGTGCAGGACAAACCCACAGACCAGCGGAATCAAGACCCGAAGGCCAAGACGAAACCGGTCTATAGGGTGTAGTATCCATCGGAACAGATACTACACTTTGATCTTGGCCAAAAGGCGAAGAAGCCAAAATTGCAACACGTCCATTGAACAGTGAAGAGTTAAGAGGGTTTGATAGTTTGCACGAAGAGGTAATACAAAAAATAGAATTGAGATTTTCGTCAAATCTGGCATTTCGCAAATTCTAGTTAACTTCTAGTTTTAGACGTGGCCGAGAAATCAGACGAGATTTCGCTTACGCGATTTCTAGTTTCTAGACGAGATATGAACTTAATCCAGAGATGAACTTACCTCGGACTGACTTTCACTCCAACCCTGAAATAGAAAGACTTACATCACATCAAATCTGTTGCTAAGGTCACTGGGGAAAATTGTTGGATCATTCTACCACTCCAGAAAGTCTCTAACTCCTGATGCAATCTTTTGACTATATAAGAGCCAGATAGGTCCTAAGATGGAGTACTGCTCCCACATATGGGGAGGTGCCGATGAGAGCACTCTTTCTTACACTGACAGAGTACAAAATCGACGAGTGTAATTTAGTGGGGGGGTGATCTCTTCTCTTCCCTACAGTCTTTCTTACAGAATAGAAGTTGCTAGTCTTTCTCTACTCTATTGTTATTTTCATGGAAGGTAATCGACTGAGTTTCAACTGTGGTTCATTCCCGTTTAAAACATTCACAGCAAGAATTCGCGATGCTACCACCACTGGAAACAACTTTCATTTCTTCCTATGTGTACCTAAAACCAAAAAGAATTTCCACGAATAGGGTTTCTTTTCAAGAACTTTCCATCTGTAGAACATATTACCATGGGACTGCCTCCCTGCAGACTTCAACATGATCGTCTTCAAATTTAATGTCAACAAACACTTGTTGAGCCATCCTCTTAAGTAATCAAATTTTGTTCACCCCATTCATCGTTTTCAATCCTCTCATAGTCTTTATGCCTTGATGAGCAGTGACTAGTTAGTAAAAAATGCCAGTCACACGCAGGCATTTACATCGAATTAAAACAACCCCGACTGTAACCTTATTAGCTCATGTAGCTGAATCAGGACCGCACTGTAGAACTAATAGAGGAAATAAAACGCGGGCACAAGCCACAAGTACAAATAATCAGCAATGTATAAATATAAGAAAATATGTACACGTAAAAATCCTGGATAAAAATATTAAATTGCAATTAGATTCGGGCTCAGACGTGTCAATAATAAATCTACATACGTGGAAGAGGTTGAATAAACCCACTCTGTTAAGAACCAACAGGATAGCCAGCACAGTGACTGGCGAAAGAATTAAATTTGACGGTGAGATAATTACAAATGTGTCCCTAATGGGAGATACCAAAAAATAAAAAATACTGATGTTAAAAGACGCTAATAACTTTTTTGGAACTGATTGGATGCACGCATTTAATTTATGAGAGTTACCGATAAATACATTTTGCAAAAAAAAATAGATAGTTGGGCGACCAAATCAGAAAAACTAAAGCTGGAATTAAAAGAATCTTTTCCCGAAGTTGTTTTGCTGGCGGCCCTTGTCGATGTACAAAGATGGCGGCCAAATCTCAACTGAACGAAAACGCCCAACTAGTATTTAAGAAAAAAAGAAATGTGCTTTTTGCCTCGATAGCGAGCTTAATTTTTCTATTGCATACATTGACGACGTTCTAATCAACAGTAAAGACATTGAACAGCACCGGAAACATGTCAACCAAATATTTTCGCAAATCCAGGATTATGGGTTTAAAGTGAAAGAGGAAAAACGTTTTTTTTTTTTTTTTTTTTTTTGAGGAAATAAAATACCTGGGTCATGTTATAGACAAGGACGGAAGAAGGCCGGACCCAGAAAGAGTTTTCTGGGATTAGCAAATTACTACCAATCTTTCATTCCAGAGATGCCTAATTTGCGTGCTCCACTGAATGAACTATTACAAAGGATAAGGTCTGTGAGTGGACGGCCGAATGCCAGGGGCATTCGATAAAACCATTGAAATGCTGACTTCAGATTTATTCCTTACGCATTACAACCCGGATTTAGACATAATCGTGATTAGCGACGCTAGTTCATATGGATTAGGAGCATGCATTCTGCATATAATGCCGGATGGAAGCCATAAACCCATCGCGCATGCATCAAAGACCTCGCTGCCGGCGGAGAAGCAGTATTCCCAAATTGAGAAGGAGGCTCTAGAGATAATACTTGCTGTAACCAGGTTCCAGCGCTATATACACGGTAGATTGTTCACGTTACAGACGGAGCATAAGCCGTTAATTACCATTTTCGGATCGAAAAAAAGGCCTACCTGTGTATACGGCAAATAGATTACAGAGATGGAGAACGATTTTACTGAACTATAATTTCAAAATAGAGTATTTACCCTAAAAAAAGATCTATCACGCGGATGGATTGTCTTGACTGGTGCCAAGACAGAGAGAGACACTAGAAGACACCGTGATCGCTTTCCTGCAAGCAGAAGGGGATATAGAATCAATTTTTTGCAACGCGGTTAAAGAGCTCCCGGTGACTTTATATGAATTTAAAAACAAAAGCCTCCGAGGATGAATTCATCATCAGTACAAAATCAAAAATGGCAGATAAGGGCGTGCATTTTACGGAGAGCTTTTAATTCTGCGATGATGTACTCATGTACAACGAGAGAATTGTCATTCCCAAGAAATTACAAAAGAGAATTCTGAGGGATTTTCACGTTGGCCATCCGGGGACAATCAGGATGAAGAGTTTGATGCGGAGCTTTGTGTACTGGCCTAGAACTGATCAGGACATTGAGTATGTCGTAAATACGTGTAATAGTCCGTGTCAAGACCGAGCTTGGTCGAGAGTACATGTGGATTTTGCGGACCCATTGGAAGGATTCTACTATCTAATCGTGGTTGATAGTTTTTCCAAGTGGACCGAAGTATTACGTTGTAAGAAACCCACTACGGAGGTGACAATCACCTTCTTGCATGAATTGTTCGCCCGTTTTGGGGTATTCGATTGTTTGATTAGCGACAACGAAACGCAGTTTACGTCATCCGACTTCAAAAAACTTTGCGAGATTTTTCAGATCAGACACATCACGACTCCCCCGTATCATCCTCGGTCAAACGGCCAGGCGGAACGCTTTGTGGACACTCTAAAAACAGCCCTAAAAAAGCTCGCGATACTCCCACGGAAAAGGTTCTGTCACAGTTTTTAAGTGTACAGAATCACGTCAAACGTGAACATACCATCCTCATTGTCTCCCGCAGAGATGATTTTTGCACGGAAAGTGAAATCAGTTTTTTTTTTAAATTACTGCCTAAACAGACCAAACATAGGCGAGCCTCTACTGTACCAAAGAAACGATACATCCCAGGAGACAGAGTATATTTTTAAATGTTTAAAAACAACTCATCTTTTTGGGAACCAAGTAAAATAGAGAAAAGGATTGGATCTATGGTCTACATAATCAAAGGATCTCAGTTCACTCATAAGAGACACCTAAACCAGATTAGGAAAAGACTGCCAGGTGACACTGACAGATCTCCCCAGGTAGAAGAAGTGATGGAAGTAATATACGATACCTTTGACTTACCAGTACCCCAAGCAGCCACAGAAAAGCGGCAGTCTAAAAGGAAACGGATGGCTCCAGATTATATCGAAATAAATCCAAAACGGAAACGATATTAAGACTCATGAGGAGGTAAGGCTTGGGAGGAGGGTGTTATGGTGCCGTACCTATATGACGAACAATTGGACTCGTCCATTCATAATAAAATACTGGAAGCATTTAGGCTTCTTGTAATTGGATTGAACTCTAGTCTCCCCTGGCAGTCAGGACTGATATACAACTTCTCTTGTTCTCTGTACACATCTTTTCTTCAATATATATTGTTCAACTAACCTACCCGTGTTTCGTGTCTTCATTTCGGTCTCTAAACAGGGTCACAACAGAAAGGAAAAATCCTTTTGCTAGATACAGCAGTGACAGAGACCACATGATTGGCATTTCGATCGGCGTCGGAATCGGGCACCGACTTGTGACGAATACAGCAAGTGGACGATCACGGTCTGTGTAGTAAACTCATACGGACACAGGTTCACAAAGATAAGTTAAACTTAGATGTGGATTAAACAAACAGCGACATGGCACACACTCTCTCTCTCTCTTTCTTTCTTTCATTTTTTTCTGTGCGTAGAAAAGTCAACAAGAACATCTCATGCATTCTGCGATGATAAGTCGTTATCTTGAGACTGTCCCATGAATGTTCTAACATGCGATGTAATTGGATAACACTGCGTATTTCAACTGCGTGAAGTCACTATAATTGGCAGATGGCGCACTCTGGCGGCAGTTGTTGCAATTGTTGGCAGCTGACAAAAAAGACATCGTTCATAAAATGATAAAAACAAATAAAACACGACATACAACGATCAACAAGAATAAAAAAATAAAAAATAAATGAAGAATACTAATACAACATATAATATATATATATATATATATATATATATATATATATATATATATATATATATGTATATGTGTGTGTGTGTAGAGAGAAATAGAGGGTAAGATAATACTTTAAAGATATAAATAATATATTTAACCAGTAGACTGACTCTTTCTCTCTCTCTACACACACACACACACACACACACACACACACACATATATATATATATATATATATATATATATATATATATATATATATATATATATATATATATATATATATATATACAGGGTGGGCCAAAATAAGGGTCCTATCTTTAAATTTGAATAACTTGAATTTGAATAACTTCCACAAAATAAAAGTTAAACTCACCAAACTTTATGTGTGTGTAGACTGACCCTTCCGAGATTTTTTGAAATAAACAAAACAAATTTTAGCCGAAAAACACTTCTTAAAACTTACAAAAACTAAAGTATTGTTTTTTACACTGTTTTGAGTTTTTTAAGCAAAAATAATGTTTTCTAAATGAGGGTACGTTCCTTAGGGCTAATACGGCTCATGCTTGCTTCGGAAGGGGTCCTTTACTTATTCTAAAAAAAAAAAAATCAATAAATAAAAAAGTTATGAATTTTTAAAAATAGGACCCTTATTTTTGCCCACCCTGTATATATATATATATATATATATATATATATATATATATATATACACACACACACGGCACAATCACGTTGACACACCGGTTCCTGTTAGATCACCGAAGTTAAGCGCTAAGTACTAAATGGGTGACCATTTAGGAATACCAGGTGCTGTATGTGCTCTCTGCTTATCTCGGCATTGTTTCCACTCGTCTTGTACTACTACTTGCCATTGGAATCAAGCAATGCCGACTCAGGAGAGCGGTTGTTGCGGATTGCGCAACCCTTGCAATTACAAATTCACGCGGGCAGCCCCTGGTGGGGCACTCATACGTCGAAATCGACGGGAGAGTCCATCATCATATCATATACATATAAATTATTTATTACCTACAGACATCGATGTTTCATGCTTACGCAATCTTCAGTGCAGGAAGCTAATTCCTGACGGTCGACAGGCGCGAACAAGTCAGGAGAGTGACCGGTTGGCCACCAGAAATCAGCTCAGAATTTAGGAGGAATTTAACTTTTGTAAATACCAAGTCGGTGAGTATTCACAGCAAGCGGCGTAGAGTGATCGACAACAACAACAAATCGTGTTGGATCTCGCAATGAAGCTAGTAGTACTGCTTGTTATTACTCAGAATGTCGATATATATATATATATATATATATATATATATATATATATATATATATATATATTACAAGTTTACACCCTGCGTCAAAAATGACGAGAAAATATGCTTCTCCGGTGTTCGCACCCGCTATTTATCTGGATATATTACTAAAAATATTTATATAAAACCATAGTATAACAGTAATTAATTTTTTTTCATATATAAATTATTACGCCAGTATTCGCGGAAACGCCTCGAGTCTGCTCTCGGCCTGCCAAGCCAGTCGGACATTCGAAGGAAACTATGGACTGTGATACAATTATATATAAGGAAATCAGGATTTCTCGATATTTAACTAAACAATGTCGAAGTGACGAATAAGGGATTTATTAATTATTTATTGAATTATTAATCTTATAGTTTACTCTTTCACCGAATGCTTTATTAAATCCGATTGTTTAATAAAATCTTGACTTAAAAAAAAATAAAAATTATTACGATAATTTCTAAGTGAAAAAAAAATATCCATCGTTGACTTTTTATTATATTCAGGCGTCGGGCTAAGTCTGAGGTGGTCGTCTGGCTTTCTATGTGCTTTCTCGCTTACCCTCACTATCTGCGATGGCCTTTTGGCTAAGATCAAAGTGTAGTATCTGTTCCGATGGATACTACACCCCATAGACTGGTATTGTCTTGGCCTTCGGGGCTTGATTTACGCCGGTCTATGGGTCTGTCCTGTGTAGTTCTAGGAGGTCCACCCTCCCAGGCTTCGCCTCCCCTCTTTGGGGAGGAGTAAATTTTTTGCTTACTGCCTGAGGCACCCCTACCGGGGAATGCCGACGGGGCTGCCCAGGCAATTTTTGATGGTCAGAGTGCTCACTTCTCGGGCGCTGGCTTTTCAACCCCCACTTTCCGACCCGACCTTGGGTCACATCTTACTTGTGGGAGTAGGATAAAACTGGCCTTGTGCCTAACTCCTGGAGAGGAGTAAATAATACTATCTGCGATGGCCTTTTGGCTAAGATCAAAGTGTAGTATCTGTTCCGATGGATACTGCACTTCATAGATCGGTATTGTCTTGGCCTTCGGGGCTTGATTTCCGCCGGTCTATGGGTCTGTCCTGTGCAGTTCTAGGAGGTCCACCCTCCCAGGCTTTACCTCCCCTCTTTGGGGAGGAGTAAGTTAATTGCTTACTGTCTGAGGCGCCCCTACCGGGGAATGCCGACGGGGCTGCCCAGGCAATTTTTAATGGCCAGAGTGCTCACCTTCTCGAGCACTGGCTTTTCAAATCCCACTTTCCGATCTTGTGTCACATATTCCTATTGTGGGTAGGGGTTAAATAACGCCTTTTGGCTAAGATCAAAGTGTAGTATCTGTTCCGATGGATACTGCACGCCTGTCCTGTGCAGTTCTAGGAGGTCCACCCTCCCAGGCTTTGCCTCCCCTCTTTGGGGAGGAGTAAGTTAATTGCTTACTGCTTGAGGCGCCCCTACCGGGGAATGCCGACAGGGCTGCCCAGGCAATTTTTAATGGTCAGAGTGCTCACCTCTCGGGCGCTGGCTTTTCAACCCCCACTTTCCGACCCGACCTTGGGTCACATCTTACTTGTGGGAGTAGGATAAAACTGGCCTTGTGCCTAACTCCTGGAGAGGAGTTAATAATACTATCTGCGATCTTGGCCTTTTGGCTAAGATCAAAGTGTAGTATCTATTCTGATGGATACTGCACGCCTGTCCTGTGCAGTTCTAGGAGGTCCACCCTCCCAGGCTTTGCCTCCCCTCTTTGGGGAGGAGTAAGTTTATTGCTTACTGTCTGAGGCGCCCCTACCGGAGAATGCCGACAGGGCTGCCCAGGCAATTTTTAAATGGTCAGAGTGCTCACCTCTCGAGCGCTGACTTTTCAAACTCCACTTTCTCGACCCGATCTTGGGTCACATCTTACTTGTGGGAGTAAGATAACACTGGCCTTGTGCCTAACTCCTGGGGAGGAGTAAATAAAACTATCTGCTATTGTTTCGTCCGCTAGAAAAAGGTATGCTAACTTTTGCGTGACGGGATTGAATTAAAAGTTTGGTTAAGCGAAAGGGGGAGGGTGAAGTGGGGGGGGGGAGGTGAGAGAAGGAAATTGTTGTTTTTGGTTTTTCAGAACATGATTTAGTTTTGCAAAGAGAAATAACAATAAAACATCAATGTTTGGTGCATTTTGGGCGAGGAAGCCGTTGTCTCCAGACAGCCTGATCTGGTAGCAGCATGTGCTAAATTAAAAGTAAAATTAAGTAACGCAACACTTTTGTAACATAGACACAAATAATTGGTATTATTTCGATTATTCGGACTACTGTTCTCATCTTGAATGTTATTCTCACAACGTTTCGGCCGATGTAACCTCCGACCTTCTTCAGGTGTATCTTGTCGAACTCGGGAATCTTTCTGTTAAACTCGGGAATCTGCACGGAATTTCGAACGGAACTCTTTATTTAATCCACGGGAGTAACATGCTCTCATTCCATCAGCCAAGGACTCGTGGCGTAACGGATAAAGTACTAAGTAACAAAAAAAAATCAGCTTTAGGTGAAGTCTTCTGAAGGTTGAAGGTTCAGTCCTCAGTGGGGGCGATACTAGGAATTGCGAATTACTGGCTGACGGAACGAGAACATGCTGGTTAAATAAAGGGAAATTCTGTGCAGATTCCCGAGCTCGATAAGATACACCTGAAGAAGGTCGGAGGTTATATCGGCCGAAACGGTGTGAGAATAACACTCAAGATGAGAATAGTAGTCCGAATAATCAAAAGTATACCAATTATCAATCCTAATCTAAAAAAAATCAGAAACATAAGACACAAATAAGTTTTAAAAGTATGGCATTATTTGCGCAACTGTACCATCAGCCGTAAAACATTAGTCGTTACCTGGGAAAAAGGGGGAGCGTAGGGAGTGTGCCTTTATTGCATCTGGTTCATTTCATGATAGCGAAAGGCATCTTATCTGAAATAAGTCTATTTTTAGCATAAAGCGGTCGAAGAATTACAAAGTGGACCAACGTTAGTGAAACGAAGAACATGACGAGCAAAGTCTTATTTTCTTTCATCTTCAAATAACTTGCAATAAAACACAAATTAGCAGGAAATCATTTTGCAGTTTTTAAGTATTTTTTATAGAATCACTCCCGTCTCCAAATCGGACTCCAAACTATCTTTTTCAAATATTTTTGGGCCGGTGAAAACGAATATGTTATTCAAACCCATTGAAAATTATTAGTTTGCAAGATATTTACATTTTAACTTATGACCTATTTTGGGTCTTTTCTAGGATTAGGATTAGGATTAGAGTTAGGGTTAGGGTTTTGATGTGTTGTAGCGCAACTGGCCACTGCACTAAATGATTTCATTTTTTATTTTATAATAACCATTTTCTTCTGTAATGCCTTGCTAACTACTACAACTGGAGAAGACATGTTATTTTTATAGAATCACTCCCGTTTAAAACGCGGGTTCCAAACCGACTTTTTCTTATGTAGTTTTGGTCGTTAAAAATAAATATGCCATTTAAATCCATCGCAAATTATTAAATTGAAAGATATTTAAGTTTTAAATTATGACCATTTCCGTATCCTTTCCGCCTATTTTCACTCCCATAACCCCCCCCCCCCAAAAAAAAAACGATTAGAGACGGGAGTGATTCTATAAAATAACTTTTTTTTATTTAAGTGTATAAATATTGGTGTGATTTCACTGTAAAAATAAACTTTTGTCAAACACGACAATTTTAAGGTGAGTAATTTTTTTATCAGAAATGTGGATGAGCGCTACAAATGATATCTAATCAATGATTTTTTTTATTGTCGTTATGAAAAATTGTATCCGGTAACGTTTGAAACGATCCTCAGATTAACGTTACATTCGCATGAATTGTGAAATTCGTACATGGTTTTATCACTTTGAATTATTAAAAAATTTAACTAAGATTTCACATGTCACATGTCACAGGACACTAGTATTTCACATGCAATATTTTTCACGACACTAAGATATCACATGTTGCATGCCACTAAGATTTCACATGTCACATGACATTAAGATTTAATATGTCACATGAAACTAAGATGTCACTTGCCACATGAAACTAAGATTTCATATGTCACATGTACCCTCGCACTAAGATTTTACATGTAAGATGACATTAAGATTTCACATATCACATCTTACATCGCACTAAGATTTAACATGTCATATATTAAGATTTAATATGTCACATGAAACTAAGATGTCACTTGTCACATATCACATGACACTAAGATTTCACATATTACATGTCACATGACACTAAGATTTCACATGTCACATGACACTAAGATTTCACATGTCACATGACATTAATATTTAATATGTCACATGAAACTAAGATGTCACATGTCATATGATACTAAGATTTCACATGTCACATGTCATATGATACTAAGATTTCACATGTCACATGTCATATGATACTAAGATTTCACATGTCACATGTCATATGATACTAAGATTTCACATGTCACATGTCATATGATACTAAGATTTCACATGTCACATGTCATATGATACTAAGATTTCACATGTCACATGTCATATGATACTAAGATTTCACGTGTCACATTTACATAAAGAAAAGTGAAGAATTTACCATCTGTTACGTTGTCGTTTCTTAAAATCAATTATTAAATCAATCGTCACTTACTTCACCATCATCATCATCGTAGTGTGTTGCATTTCGTCACCACATCATCATCATCGTCTAGTAGAAATTCGATAATTGTATCCTTCATCTGTTGTATGTTGCGACCATGTATTCTATTGCATCTGACACAAACGCAGACCCCTAGAACAAATACTACACATTGATCCTAGCCCGAAGGCCAAACAAGTGTATTTCAGTTCGAGTTGCATTTTCAACACAACAGCAATATCAGATGAAATTTTGAAAATTATTATTTTTGCATTGCAGTTTCAGCGATCGGGCGATCCGATTTTTATAAAAAGAGGTGGAGGGTGATAACGTACGTACGAACATGAATATGCCATAGCGTATTATTATATAGATCATTATACAGTACATTTTTACTATAACACATATCATATTTAGCCAAAAATAAAAATGAAATTCTTCTTTTTAGCTAAAAAAATATCTGCAACAAAATAATTTAAAAAATATTTTAGACTTTAGACTTTCCTATATAAATTTTCTGTAAAATGAGCACCCTCTTTTGGGCTAGTCAGCGGTTACCATTTTTTCTCAATATTTTAGAGGTTAAGGTGATTTTATATTAGATGAAGGGAGGTGTGGGTTAACTAAGCTTATATATATTTCTTTTTGGGGCGGGGGAGGTGGGGGTTGGATCGCTGGCCCAAAAAGTTGTGTCGGGGGGGGGGGGGGCATGTGTTTGCGATTTTCTTTTGGCCAAGAATTTATTTAAGGAAAACGTTTAGATTTTTTCTTGTGTTTAAGTGTATTGTTTCATTTTGTTTGTTTTTGGTTCGTTTTTAATTATTTGGATACAAAAACGTATTTTTTTCAAGTTATTTAACGCATATGTGTTATTTTATTCTTGCATCGAAGAGGGTAATGGATTTTCTCTTTTTCTTTGGGGGGGGGGGGTTAATGAAAGGAATTTTGTTTGTTTTTCTATTTGTGGGGTAGGGGGACAGGACACGCAAGGCATGGACCATAGAGACTATGTAATTAAGGTGCTCATTTGCCAGTTTCTGTTTTATGGGCAAACGAGTGCGCTCTCGGTTCATTTGGGCATCATGTGAGGGACAAAGGCATGGCGAAAGCGAAAGCATTCAGAAAGCAAAAACAATTCCTTTTTTGTTTTTTTTTAGGGGGCCGCGGGATCCTTCTATAGAAGTCCTTTATCCTTGTAAAAAAACTTACGCAACTTTCTACGGAAGCCAAAATAGTTATATGTAAAAACGCAAGGTACTTACATCACGACTGCCAATCTATGGATGCCGATTCAGAATTAGCACCTAATATTGTTTCCAAACTTTATTTTATTGTAAAAAAAAAAATTACCCCCTCCCATTTTTAAGCCATAAAAAATGTACGCTAAAACATTAAATATTGTTTCTGCACTTAATTTTACTGTAGAAAAAAAAATCCCCCCCATTTTTTTAGCTAGAAAAAAATGTACGCTAAAACATTACATATTGTTTCTGCACTTTATATGATTGTAGAAAAAAAAATTCCCCCCCCCCATTTTTTTAGCTAGAAAAAAATGTACGCTAAAACATTAAATATTGTTTCTGCACTTAATTTTACTGTAGAAAAAAAAATGACGCCCTCCATTTTTAAGCCATACAAAATGTACGCTAAAACATTAAATATTGTTTCTGCACTTTATATGATTGTAGAAAAAAAATTACCCCCCCCCATTTTTTAGCTAGAAACAAATGTACGCTAAAACATTAAATATTGTTTCCATACCTTTATTTAGTTGTAGAAATATTATCCCCCTTCCCAATTACTTCTCAACATTTCTTTGGCCAGCAACCCCACCCCCAAAATATAAGCTTAGTTAACTCACATCTCCATCCATCTCGCACATCTGCTTTCCCTCTAAAAAAAAATCGGTTACTCGTCCCTATTTACCGTTAACTGGTCCGGAAGAGGATGTTAATTTTATGTTGAATGTATATAGGAAAGTTATCCCCCACTGTTATATCTAAAATATTTATTCTCTTTTAAAAAATTCTTTTTTTTTCGGATATTTTTTCAGGATGTTTACATGTAATCACCGAAAAAAAAAGAATCCATTTTTTTTGGCTAAAATACGATGGATGTGATAGTAAAAAAGTACCTATTATACAATTTTTGAGAAAATTATAAAGATATCCTTAACGTTATAAAGATATCCTTAACATTATAAAGATATCCTTAACGTTATAAAGATATCCTTAACATTTTAAAGATATCCGTGACATTATAAAGATATCTGTGATATTATAAAGATATCCTTAACATTATAAAGATATCCTTAACGTCATGAAGATATCCTTAACATTATAAAGATATCCTTAACATTATAAAGATATTCTTAACATTATAAAGATATCCTTAACATTATAAATATATCCTTAAAATTATAAAGATATCCTTAACATTATAAAGATATCCTTATCATTATAAAGATATCCGTGACAGTATAAAGATATCCGTGACATTATAAAGATATCTGTGACATTATAAAGATATCTGTGACATTTTAAAGATATCCTTAACATTATAAAGATATCCTTAACGTTATGAAGATATCCTTAACATTATAAAGATATCCTTAAAATTATAAAAGTTTTCCTTATCATTATAAAGATATCCGTGACATAATAACGATATCTGGGAGATTTATTCAATAAATAAAAACAGATAATAGTTCATATATATTTATTAATTTTATAAAGTATTTTTTTAGGTTTATAAAAGAAATTCATGGACACGTGTTTCTGGCTATGAACCGTCATCAGCATGGCTACCTTGGGATCGAACCCTCGATGCAATTGTCTATAGGCTGGTGTTTTACCACCAGACAATAACTGCCTGCCTGACATATGTAAGATTTTTTTATCGTCTATCATGTTACGCAGCTTTTGTTATTGTTTTTACTGGCGATAGAACGCCGGTGTATTTTTCTAGTATTTATCCGCTACCTAAGCGGTTAAGAATATGCAGAGTACTGCGTTCAGTCGCCCTTAATCGGACGTGTCATCAATTTTTATTTTTCATATATATTTATTAAATGATTTTTATTAATTAATTTTTACGTACATGCTTTATATACGTAAAACTTAATTCATAAAAATTATATATATATATATATATATAGTAGAGAATGGTAGTTTGCTTGAAGCATTGCTGGGTATAGTAGTAGTATGTTTTTTTTAAGGCTGTGGGCAATGCAAATTGCGGGTAAGATGCAAGTTGTAAGGAACAAAAACAATAAATCGAATACGAAATATGACTTACTATTTATTTTTCCTAAGATCTTACATAACAGCAAGAGTGTTATTAGCTGTTTGTGTGGTGTCCGGATGATTAAAAAATCATTATTTAATATTTCGGAAAAAGAAACTTCCCTTTGTCAAAAATAATCAATACCAGAAGAATTCCCCGAATATGCAGAGAATCTGACAAAATAAAATGGCTGCCAAACTGCTGTTCTGCTTTGGCAGCCATTTTATTTCGTATTCGATTTATTGTTTTTGTTCCTTACAACTTGCATCTTACCCGGAATTTGCATTGCCCACTGCCTTTAAAAAAACATACTATATATATATATATATATATATATATATATATATATATAGCATAATATAAAATGAAATAATAAAATAAGGTGCAAATCAAATTTTATTAGAATTCAAAGTTCAGGCAAAGTATCTTAAAGTCCTTAACTCATGAGTTTTCAAAGATAATTCTTCTCCTCAGAAGACCATTACCGCAGTGACATCACTGCAGGTGATGAAATTACACTTTGAAAATATATAAAAATATATGCAAAAATGCATAAAAGTATATAACACATCAAATATATCAGCCCAAAACATACTTTTGTTAAAGCTATACAATCCAAATCATACAATTTAAAACAAATGCAGGAAAGATATTGTTGTAAACCATGTAATTTAGGTTATAATAATTAATAACTCGTAAAACAAAATGGATGACTTTTTAACAGAAAGGTTTAACAGATTTATTAAAAAGTGAAATAAGAATGAAATGAGTTATTTAGCCGCTGTAACGCGAGATGAAATATGAGCCAGTCTGATCCGTGTCAATGTTTACTTTTCACTCCGGAAGCCACTCGACAAGGGGCGATAACTCTTAAATGGTCCAAGGGACATAACTGCGTTTTCTTTAGTTATCCTAACAGATATCCAAGAGGTTGATTGAAGATTGATCCAGGTATTAAGTGACAGTCCAAAAATGAAAGATGTTTCACTAATTAAAAAATATTAGTTGCCTCTTATATCTTCTGTTGGATTAACTTTATATATATATATATATATATATATATATATATATATATATATATATATATATATATATATATATATATATTCTATATACGCAGCTTTGTTATTGTTTTTACTGGTGATAGAACACTAGCGTGTTTATTTAGTATTTATCCGCACCCTAAGCGGTTACGAATATGCAGAGTACTGCACCCAGTCGTCATCAAAAGCTGCATAACAAATAATAGTTAATATTAATAAAATGTTATTTTTCAAAACGAATATCTAAATATCAGGAAGATTCGTTGGATGTTCTGCTGGCTTGGCAGACCGAGAGCAGGCTCAAAGCGTTCTCAATTAACAATGGTCACCAGCGTATCGCGTTATTATATATTTTGATTACTTGTGGCCCTGCTGTATGTCTAGGGTTTGTTACCGGTTATTTTTTTTATTTTTTTATCATAGTTCACCCCGAACAAGGCAGGCCGCCATTGTAGACGTAACGGGCTACTGAGAATTAGGGTGTAAGTTTTAGGGGTCGTCCTAAGTCGGGAGGTGTGCAGCGAGATGTCTGTTTACATTAGTTTTAAATTTCTGCATGCCGGTACAGTCATGGAAACAGGGAGCGGGGAGGGAGTTCCAGAGGCCGGCAATACGAAGAAAGAAGCTATTGGAGTAGAAGCCTCTCCGGCATCTGGTGACATCCACAGTGAATGGGTGGGATTTAGCTGATTGTCGGGTTTGTCTAGTGTATTTACGTTGAGGGAGTACTAGAGCAGCAATTTCATCGGAGCACAATCCATTGAAGTACTTGTAAAACAGGACACGGATGCAACATTGCGGTAATGGGACAGACACTGGAGCTTGGTGGATAGTGAGGGACTTATTAAATTAGCGACTCTTTTGGGGGTACTGTTATAGAGGACGCACCATGTTTCCGTGGCTTCGCGTCGTTAACGTTCGGGCAGATCTCGGAAGAGCCCGAGAGTTGACGAAACTATTAACCAATCAGGTTGCAGCAGGCATTAGACTATCAGGCTACAGCAAGCAGTCGATAACTTTTGGAAGTAATTAATCGCGTTCAATAACAAAAATGAATTTCTATCATTGCTGTCAGCTCGTTGAATCTCGCGAAGGACTAAATGATTTCTGCCAGAAACAGAACCAGTACACAAGAACACTTTTAGACCAGCTGCAACCCTAACCCAGAAACTGTCATAAAAGGGGAGAAAAAAACAGAAAAAAAGATTGGAAAAATAAACCATTTGCTTTCAAGCAGTTCGTTCGTAAAGAGAAAAAAAATGCCTAAAAACAGTTTTTTCGGTGTTTATGCTAACAAGAAAAAAAAACATTGACAGAAAATGTAAAAAAAAGACATTGAAATAAAAATAAAAAAAACATTGACCCTCTCCCCTCCCCCCCCCCCCCCCCCCCGAAACGTTTGCTTAAAATTTCAAACAAAATCATCTTATATTTTTAATAACATTTCATTAACAATGTTTCCTTTGGCAAATAAATAAATAAATAAATAAATAAATAAACATCAGATTTATAACAGTTGTTTAGCTATGGTTTGTTATTATCGTCTGCCAGTCTTCAATTTAGCGTTTGACAGTTTTCGCCTCGTACACTCTCGGGCGCTTCCGAGACCTGCCCGAACGTTAACGACGCGAAGTCACGGAGAAACATAGTTCGTCATCTTTTTTGGACCTTGTCTCCGACTAGTGGATGATGCTGTTACTTATGCCAGAGTGTTTAATACAAGTCGCATTCCATACAATCAACCTGCCGTTTGCAAAGCTAAACACCGTCAGGCCATCGGGTCGTTTGCCATTCCCTCTAGCAACAAAGTCAGCGATGTCGGACATAACTCCAGATATTTTTGTTGCTTATTGGGTTGTATCATGATACAAGGGAAGTAACTCTAGATATTGTTTGAATGCTTGGCAAGTGTTATCATGTTCAATACAAGGGAAGTAACTCTAGATATTATTTGCACGCTTATCAGGTTATATCATGTTCAATACAAGGGAGTCAGCCTGGTTGTTCCAACGCATCTCCCTGGCTATCGTTCGTGGCAACGCTATGTCAGTAACGGCGACATCACTTCCGTTCTAATCATCATCTGTTAGGTACGTGCAAAATCAATGGCCGATTCCCAAAATGAAAAAACATTTTGACCCCCCCTTTACACTAAAATTCAGGAAATCAACCAATTTTACTGAAATTTTCAATATTTATTAATCAACAATCACGGAATATAATGAAATCATTATTATTTTTTTTAAATCTTAGTGAAAATGTATTATTTTTTTAAAAGAAAATACACCTTTACTAAAGTTATATTTTTATATATTAATAAAAAAAATGCATGATTTTTTAACTGTTGCTTATGTAAATAAAGGATCGTAGATGTTAACAAGTAAATTTTTTTTTTCAAAATATTTCGTATATATTACGAAAAAGGCCAGTAAATACCGTGTTAATAAAATCACTATAACTCGAAGAAAAATTAATTTTTTGAATTAGCGATATTATTATTGAATAAAGCATTGTTTAATCAATATTTTCACCAAAAAAATAATATAATTGCAAAAAATATTTCATGTGATTTTAATGATTAGAGTTTTTGGAAAAATAAAAAATGCGACATAATTATATTTCTCTTTCATAGAGGAACGTGGCATCATACGCGCAAGAAATTTTTTTTATAATCTTGAAAATAAACCAAAAATTGACAAATTTGAGATCCAGGAACTTAACGAAAAAAAGAATTTAAAAAATTGAATAATTTCTACTAACGATGAACTTTCATTAGTATGGTAGACGCGTTCTGTAATAACCAGGTGGGATTAGCCTTCCAACTCACTTTTACAGCGCACTCAAATTTTTTTTTTTTTTAGAGATTCAACAATTTCGTTCATTTCACAATTCATCGTCAATTATTTGGAAAGATTTGTATTTGTTTTGTCTTGTTTTCATTAATAAATATTTAAGTTAAAAACAATTATTTATTAATAAATAAAGAGAATTCAAACATGACATTTTCTTTCAAAATTGAATTCTGTTTATCAATAAATAACTGTTTTAACTTTTTTTTCAATGAATAAATCGTCAGTGTAGTCATTGACTTTAATTTACTTTTTCACACTTCAAATAAAAAAATAAAAACACTTTATTTTCAAAAGAATCAATGTAATTTATCGTTACGACACGTTAAGAATAAATCGAGTAACTAAAGTTTTAAATCATGTAAAAAAAATTGATAAAATTGACGCAGTTCGTAACGTAAAAATATTTTTAACATTTAAAAAATAGTTTTATTTCAAATTCTAAGGAAAAACATTGGTAAACAGACGTCATCAATAATTTCAGAGTATTACTAAATTAAAAACTGAACCTTTTCAGTTAAAAATAATTGTGTACACTCACAAATAATTAAATAAGCATTTCCTCTTTTATTATAAAAAAATTAGGGTACTTAAATTTGTTTATAAGCTTAAAAAGAATGAAGATATTAATGGATAATATTTTTTCAACTTCTATAAACTATTATTACATTTTTATATATAAAGTTAAAAATGATAAATTATGACATTTTTAGTCTTCCATATATTTTGCATAGCGATGCCAGTTTGTAAACAACGTCCTTTTCCGATGAAGTTATGGCGGATTTTACTCATTTATCACATTTGAAGGGTTAATTTTGCTAATTTTTAGTCAAACGTGGGATTTTTTTGTTAATTCAGTGTCTTATGACTTTAATTTAATAATTATCTTTGAAATAGTTCCCAAAAACTTATATTTATCTTTTAAGGGATTTTTACAAGTAATTTTTTCAAAGTTCAAAATTCATTGAATTTTTGGGGTTTTTGACCGTCGTAATTACATATTTTATTATAATTTATTTTTCACACGTAAATATGCATTTTTTTTTCGTTTAGAGATTAAGTTTAGGCTTTTATCTTTCAAACACAATCAAAGTTTACACGGAAACTAATTAAATAATTAATGATAAGCGCTCTTTAATAAGCATAGTCCGTACAAGAAGCCGCCATGTTTGCACGTACCTATCATCTGTTGACTCTCTCTTTCTTTCTCTGACAATTGTTTCAAGCTTTATTGTTTGTTTGTTTTTCTCTTTATGGAATACTAAATAATTTTTTTAAAAAACGTTAGACAATAATGACTATTACGTCGAAATGCAGCCTGCTAGACGTTGTAATGATGTCGGCGAAATACAGTCTATCGACGCTTGCGTTCACTACTGCTATGTGTACTAACATCACGCAAATACAAGGGAAGTAACTCTAGATATTATTTGCATGCTTATCAGGTTATATCATGTTCAATACAAGGGAAGTAACTCTAAATATTATTTGCACGCTTATCAGGTTATATCATGTTCAATACAAGGGAAGTAACTCTAGATATTATTTGCACGCTTTCAGGTTATATCATGTACAATACAAGGGAAGTAACTACAAATATTGTTGCGGGCTAATCGCCCGCAACAATATTTGTAGTTACTTTCAGCACATGAAAAAAATCGGAGGGACACAACTCCGTTTTATTTATAGAAGTGGCGACTGGAAATCGATAATTGAACGAACAGTCTAACGACGGCTATGTACCACGTGACGAAAATAAATTGCAAATGAACGATCGGTTTAACATAAATCTACGTATAGATCTACGATTATCTTGAACTTTTCAACTTTAAGATGGCTGCCATTGAAACAACATTCTCCTAACCGAATTAGTTCTAGTATTATAACAATTTGGTTCATTTAATAATTTAAGGATCAAAAAGCTGAAAAGTTCAAGATAACCAGATCTACTTAAGTAAAAAATAAATTAATAAGAATAAAAAAGCAAGAAAAGCTTTGTCAGAAAATTTTATTTTTAAATTTCAATTGCAATAACAAAAATACTAATTCTGTTCGTCTCATTCAAAATGGTGAAATTAAAGAAATCAACGTATGGATAGATTTTTTTCAATTCTTTTTTTAGCATGAATCATTTTTTTTGTTTTTTTGATTTCAATTCTTTTTTTAGCATAAATCATTTTTTTGTTTTTTTGATTTCAATTCTTTTTTTAGCATAAATCATTTTTTTATTTTTTTTTATTTCAATTCTTTTTTTAGCATAAATCATTTTTTTGTTTTTTTGATTTCAATTCTTTTTTAGCATAAATCATTTTTTTTGTTTTTTTGAGTTCAATTCTTTTTTTAGCATAAATCATTTTTTTGTTTTTTTGATTTCAATTCTTTTTTAGCATAAATCATTTTTTTTGTTTTTTTGATTTCAATTCTTTTTTTAGCATAAATCATTTTTTTGTTTTTTTGATTTCAATTCTTTTTTTAGCATAAATCATTTTTTTGTTTTTTTGATTTCAATTCTTTTTTTAGCATAAATCATTTTTTTGTTTTTTTGATTTCAATTCTTTTTTAGCATAAATCATTTTTTTTGTTTTTTTGATTTCAATTCTTTTTTTAGCATAAATCATTTTTTTGTTTTTTTTATTTCAATTCTTTTTTTAGCATGAATCATTTGTTTTTGTTTTTTTGATTTCAATTCTTTTTTAGCATAAATCATTTTTTTTGTTTTTTTGATTTCAATTATTTTTTATTAAAAGAAATATTTCTACCAGTCACATTCATATCGATAAAGTATAAAGACTTGTTTATAAATGATCAATTCCTGGAGGATTTGGTTTCAAAGAACAAACAGAAAAGACCAGCTTCAGAAGGGAAGCATAACATTTTTCTTTATGACATCAAAATGCAAGAGAAAAATAAGGGAGGGGAAGAAAATCCCTTTTTGCATAGAATAAAAAAGAGTTGGTAATTTCACAGATTAGGACCCACGCTAACTTTGACCCCGTGTTAGGGTTAGGGCTTGCAGAGAATAAAAACACTTTTCTCTCGATTGCAGAGTCATGAAAATAGATTGTTTAAGAATTTAAGCAAAATATTGTTTTTTGTATTCTGTACAATAGTAAGTATGTACCGACCAAGTTCATCCTTCGGTGCCCAAAATGAAAATGCTTAAACTCGTTTCTGCGCATACGGCTCGATGCATGCACTCGCCTGAATTAATAAAAACAAATGAAAACATTTTAAGCCAATCAGATGCATTTCTCTGAATTTATCAAATAATACTGTTTTGATCCACCCAAAGTAAATAAAAAGCCAGATTTTTCCTTCAACAGTATGTTGTATGCAAACGCCGGTGCATTGGTGGAGGTGAATGGTTTGAGATCTGAGCCCTTTAAATTATCCAGATCTATTCATCAGGGTTGTCCTCTTTTACCGATGCTCTATGTACTTGTGTTGGCACCTTTCCTTCACAGGCTAAGGGGGAATCCGGTTCTACGCGGAATTGTTTTGACAGGTGCTTGCACCACGTTAATGTACTCTGCCTATGCCGACGATGTAACTGCTTGTAACGAGCAGTGCCGAGATTGGTGTCGTTGACAGAAATCAAAATGTATGAAACGGTAACAAAGGGCCAACATTAACTTTTCCAAAAGTACAAGATTTGTTTTGTGTTTTTTTTAATTCAGATTAATGATTACTCAGTATTTGTGTAATTGAGCGTGGAATAAAATTCATTGAGATTTTGTGTTTAATAAATTGTTTACTGAGAGTCGATATTTGTGTTCTGTTTCACTGACCGTTTTATTTTTGCGACAATTGGATCCACTTCGTCTTTCAATTTAATTTAAGGGTACTACTCCAGATGAAGCGCCTAATTTCCGTGACTGCTCGGCGGCAACGATCGGGCAGATCGCGGAAGCGCCCGAGAGCTGCCGAGACGAAAACGAGGCTGAAGCAGAGCTGACCGATCACGTTGCTGCCAATAATCTGCGCTCAGCACAACAAAACAAGCGGTAGGAAGATCTTTCGAACCGGCCACAAACGTATCCGTAAACCCTGACCCCCGACGAGAAAATATATGAAATTCCCTCCCCGCCCCCCCAAAAAAATATACAAAAAAAACTTGCCTAAATATCCTGAGAAAAATAACATACTTCTTTGTTTTATGTAAAAAAAAAGGACAAAAAAAGTTGCCTAAATATTGTAAAAGAAATAGCATTTACTTCTTTGATTTATGTAAAAAAAGACAACAAAAAAATTAAAATGGTTCATTTGGCCCACAAAAAAATTAAAAAAGAAGTTTATTTATACTTCTTCAGCTACGGTTTGTTCTTTTTTTTTTTTTTCATTTTTTTTCAAATATATGTATTTTTTTTCTTTTGTATTCTTCGTCCTATATTGTCGTCTGCTACTCTTCCATTTTTACGACTTTCAGTTTTGCTTTAACCTCGTTTTCGTCTCGGCAGCTCTTGGGCGCTTCCGCGATCTGCCCGATTATTGCCGCCGAGCAGTCACAGAAATTAGGTGCTTCATCTGGAGTAGTACCAATTTAAGACTTTCTTCATTTTTTCAATTACTTCATTTTTTTTGCTACTTTATATTTTTTACCTAATTCTTCCACGTATTAAGCTCCAGTGAAATATTTTACATGCTGTGCTCAGGTCAGAGCCGAAATGCTCACAATTCGTTCAGTAGATTGAATATCAGACTGGTTTTCCATCATGAAGTACATCAAAGGGCAATCGATCAAATATGTAAAAACGAGAGTATAGAAGGATTACAGTCAGAATGATTCATCCAGTGTGGAGTATACCAAAATGGACATTCCAGTTCCTAGTCGCAAGCGTTGTTGGCTTGTAGTTGGCATTATAGGTTCGGTAGAAAGAAAGATGCGCATAGCCACATCGGTTTTGCTTTTTGAAGTTCTCAGCTGCGTTTGGGTTTCAATCGATATTCTAGAGCTGGTAGAAGGAATAGCCTCATTGGTTTTGAAGGGTAAAGTTGTCAGCTGTATTCTGGTTTCAATCGGCCTTCTAGATCCGTTAGAAGGAATAACCATCTTGTTTTGATGTTTGAAGTTGTCAGCTGTGTTTGGGTTTCAATCGTCTTCATAGGTCTGTAAGGAATAGCCGCTTTGTTTTTGCAGAGGTCAATCGGCCTTATAAAGTTGGTAGAAGGAATAGCCTCATTGGTTTCGAAGGTCAAAGTGGTCATTGGTATTTTGGTCTAAATCCGTCTTATAGAACTAGTAGAATGAACAGCCTCATCAGGTTCAAAAGGCAAAGGTGTCAGTGATATTTTGGTTTCAATCGGTTCTTTAGAACTGATAGAAGAAACAGCTGCATTGGTTTCGCGGGTCGAAGTAGTCAGCGGTATTTGCCTTTCAATCGGCTTTAAAGAGCTGATAGAAGAAATAGTCGCATTGGTTTCGGGGGTCGAAGTAGTCAATGGTATTTTTCTTGTAAATGACCTTACAAGTGCAGTAGAAATCATTTGTGAAGTAGTTTGATAAGTTCCAGGTGTCACCAGTGACATCATAATCTCAGGAGAAAGAATAAAACCATTGTTTTCCGAAGTCTCGGTAGATGGCGCTTGGGTCATTTTTCCTGCTAAAAAAAGTAGCTTTTTACTTCTGGCCTACAAGAATCGGATGTTACACAAGAACAGGTAAATGTGTGTGATATCCAGTTCTCTAAAATGAGACACTCTGGCTGGGACAAAAATAAAAATTTCACTAGTGGAGAAGAATTTCTTTGCCTCTGACCGAAGATGAAAAAAATTACACCTCAATCCAAATCAAAAAATCCCGGCAGCTTGCTTGTTTTCATTTGAAGCATGCATAAAAAACGCCCAACAAAAAGATTTCAAAGAAAATGTTCAACGTTTTTTTTTTTCAATCAATTCTTTTTGATTTCATAAAATAAATCGGCACAATTTGATCTTATGAAGTCGAGATATTTGTAAGACTCTGTGGATCTTGTTATCCTGTTTGTTTGCTCTGTGCACACCGAATGACGGCTCAAAGGGATGAATTCACACAGGGATGAAGTTATTCACTGAATGACGGCTCAAAGGGATGAATTCACACAGGGATGAAGTCATTCACTTAATGACGGCTCAAAGGGATGAATTCACACAGGGATGAAGTCATTCACTGAATGACGGCTCAAAGGGATGAATTCACACAGGGATGAAGTCATTCACTGAATGACGGCTCAAAGGGATGAATTCACACAGGGATGAAGTCATTCACTGAAATAGTGTTTGCAAAAAAGTGTAAATCATTTATGACGTCATAAAGAGATAATTTCGCAAAGGGATGACGTCCTCCACTCAAATTGATGTGTAAGACACCTTTATGGCGTCACAAAGAGATGATTTCACAAAGGGATGAAGGGAAAGGGAGATATACGTAATGAGAGGGGGAGGGGCTTCATATTCTGATAGCTCAGGGGCCCCTTAAGATATAAAGTGGGCTTCGTATCTCATATTAGTATAGAACAGTGTTTCTTTTTTTTTTTTTTGATTTATCTTCCTCCCACAGCCGGTGATGTGACACAAGGTCGGAAAAGTGGGATTTAAAAAGCCTGCGCCCGAGAAGATGAGGACTGTGGCCTACAAAAAATGCCTGGGGAGCCCCGTCGGCATTCCCCGGTAGGGGCGCCTCAGGCAGTAAGCAATAAAATTACTCCACCCCAAAGAGGGGAGGCAAAGCCTGGGAGGGTGGACCACCTAGAACTGTACAGGACAAACCCACTGGCAGAATCAAGGCCCGAAGGCCAAGACGATACCGGTCTATAAAGTGTAGTATCCATCGGAACAGCTACTACACTTTGATCTTAGTCTCCCTCCCATAGCGGTAAGATGTGACACAACGTTGGAAAGTGTGATTGAAAAGCCAGCACCCTAGGGGAAAAGCACTCTGGCCTACAAAAAATGCCTGGGCAGCCCTGTCGGCATTCCCCCGAAAGAGGCGCCTCAAGTGATTAGCAATAAACTAACCCCTTCTCAAAGGGTGAGAAGGCAAAGTCTGGGAGGGTTGACCTCCTAGTACTGCACAGGACAATCCCACAGACCGACAAAATCACTGCCCAAAGGCCAATATGGTATCGGCCTAAAGAGTGTAGCATCCATCGGAACAGATACTACACTTTGATCTCAACCAAAAAGGTCTTAACCCTATTCTTGTCTAGTTTTTTATATTTGGAAATTCCAAAGTCTTTTCATAAATATTTACTAATATATATACAGGGTGAGCCAACAGTAGGTGGACAGTAAAAAACATTAATAATAATAATTAATAATTGCATTAATATAACTGATACATAAACCTATTCCAAATGCTGTCCACCTACTTTTGGCTCACCTTGTATAACAAATACTGAACCAACGTGTCACGGGTGGTCTTACAGCTCTCCCGAACATCATCCCAGTCTAACAATACTAAACTACTAGTGACAATAGCAAATAATCTCAATATCCTATCGTAGACTTTTTCACTCGATCCTTTTCACCCTGTTTTCTCTTCTTTCCTTCTTCTGTTACACTTTTTTTTTCGGCATTCACCGTTTCTTTTCTAATCAACAAAAATGTCTGTCTCCACATCACTTATTTAAATCTATATTCTATATTCTTCAATTATACATCTGCTGGCTTAAGATTATTACTTGCAGGACCCGTAGAAATTCGACAATTGTATCCTTCATCTGTGGTATATTTCTACCATACATTCTATGACATCCGGCACAAACGCAGACCCCTAGAACAAATACTACACATTGATCCTAGCCCGAAGGCCAAAAAGTGTATTTCAGTTGCATTTTCAACACAACAGCAATATCAGATGAAATTTTAAAAATTATTATTAGCTACAGTGAACAGAAAGGGTGGGGATGAAATTGACACATTGGAAAGTTAGCACCTAAAGATTAATAAGAAATAAACAGGGATGGGTCAAGCTGATTTGTCAACAATAGGTTTTTAAAGAGCAATTCATGAAAATGAAAAGCTGAGGTGGGAAAATGTGTGAAAAAGGAAAGACAAGTTAAAGGTTAGGAAAAAAACAAAAATATAAATGGGTTTAAAAATAGAAAAATACGAGAGATGTATTAAAATATATATATATATATATATATATATATATATATATATATATATATATATATATATATATTGAAGAATTGCATTGTAGAATGTCATCACCGCATCCTTTTACATAGGCATTAGGTATTTTAGTAAAATATTACCGTTGCCTCCTCCTCGCTGTCAACAGAAAAATGCAACAAAACTTACTGTACACATTAGTATGGTGTCCACTTTATAACTACTGTTGTTACATGATAGACAAACATCGCTGTATTAAAGCAATTTGTAACAATCAGCTTCTCTTCACTTTGTTTAGACTGACACAAATCTTTTTGACAATAAGAGATGGGGGGGGAGGGAGTTATATTTCAAACTAAAACGAATTATTGAAAATCATATTTTTATAAAATGGAACTACTACACAATGGTAAAAAAAGTGCACATTGTTTTAATCTGTATTTTCATTATTTTGAACTAGCAGGGCTTCCCGGTGTTGTTTGAGGCAAAAGTGTAGCATATTTGTATTAAAACTTCTCTCTCCCCCTTTTCTCTCCCCTCCCCCTTTCCTCTCCCCTCCCCCTTTTCTCTCCCCTCCCCCTTTTCTCTCCCCTCCCATTTTTTCTCTCCTTTTCCCCTCTCCTCTCCACCTCCCCTTTCCTCTCCCCTTTCCTCTCACTTCCCCTTTCCTCTCCCCTTTTTCTCTCACTTCCCCTTTCCTCTCCCCCTTTTTCTCTCACTTTCCCCTTTCCTTTTCCCCTTTTCTCTCACTATTTCTCAATCTATTCTTCTCTCTGGACACACACTTTTATAGATTACTCGAGGAATGAGTTGGTGTAAAAGAAAAAAACTCATTAGAAAAAAATCAGTTACTTTCCTTTTGTTACTGGGAAAAAGATACCCCCCCCACACACACAAAATCGTGGCCAGTTTACCCTCAAAGAATAAATATGTTTTTCTGAATATGAGATATTATTCATTTCGGGCAACGCTACTCAAGAATATACCAACTTTGTGGGTCTTTGTTTTCTAGTGTTTGACTTTGAGCTGGAAATACACTTCCCTTTATATAATAGATGTTGTGTCAATAAAGTGTTAAAGCTAAATGCATTTTATTATCTTTATTATTGATATATATATATATATATATATATATATATATATATATATATCATCTTAATGTGTATATATAAACCATCTCTTTTTATTTGCAGGTTAGAAGAATGGTCTATTCGGGAGTCATGCTTAGAGCTGGAACGTCGAGAACGTGAGGGCCTGGATCTGATATCAGCTGACCTCATCGATCCTGCTAAGTTCAATCTACCATCAGAGGAGGAGATAGGAGATATGGAAATTATTATTTAACTTAGTAGATATCCCCCTCCTCGTCAAATTCCGTGGAAGTTTTTTTTTTTTTATTTGGCTAGCTATGTTAGCTTCCATTACTTCCATGGTTTAATGTTTTGTATAGTTAGACATTTTCTGGTTTTTTTTTTAACAGAAAATATAAAATAAAAAAATTAAAAATTCTTTAAAAAAAGTTTCTCTTTTTTTCTTTTTCGTGTTATTCAATGGATTTGTCAGTTTGCCATTAAATGATACCACCAGATACTGAATACCAATCCCATCTAATCCCTAACCAATGCCATCTAACCCCTAACCAATGCCATCTAACCCTTAACCAATCCCATCTAACCCTTAACCAATGCCATCTAACCCTTAACCAATGCCATCTAACCCTAACCAATCCCATCTAACCCTAACCAATCCATCTAACCCCTAACCAATGCCATCTAACCCTAACCAATCCAATCTAACCCTAACCAATCCCATCTAACCCCTAACCAATCCCATCTAACCCCTAACCAATCCAATCTAACCCTAACCAATCCCATCTAACCCCTAACCAATCCCATCTAACCCCTAACCAATGCCATCTAACCCTAACCAATCCAATCTAACCCTAACCAATCCCATCTAACCCCTACCCAATCCCATCTAACCCCTAACCAATGCCATCTAACCCCTAACCAATGCCATCTAACCCTAACCAATGCCATCTAACCCCTAACCAATGCCATCTAACCCCTAACCCCTAACCAATGCCATCTAACCCTAACCAATCCCATCTTACTTCTAACCAATCCCATCTAACCCCTAACCAATCCCATCTAACCCCTAACCAATGCCATCTAACCCCTAACCAATGCCATCTGACCCCTAACCCCTAACCAATGCCATCTGACCCCTAACCCCTAACCAATGCCATCTAACCCCTAACCAATCCCATCTAACCCTAACCAATCCCATCTTACTTCTAACCAATCCCATCTAACCCCTAACCAATGCCATCTAACCCCTAACAAATGCCATCTAACCCCTAACCAATGCCATCTAACCCCTAACCAATGCCATCTAACCCTTAACCCCTAACCAATGCCATCTAACCCCTAACCAATGCCATCTAACCCCTAACCAATCTCATCTAACCCTAACCAATCCCATCTAACTTCTAACCAATCCCATCTAACCACTAACCAATGCCATCTAACCCCTAACCAATGCCATCTAACCCCTAACCAATCCAATCTAACCCTAACCAATCCCATCTAACCCCTAACCAATCCCATCTAACCCCTAACCAATGCCATCTAACCCTAACCAATCCAATCTAACCCTAACCAATCCCATCTAACCCCTAACCAATCCCATCTAACCCCTAACCAATCCAATCTAACCCTAACCAATCCCATCTAACCCCTAACCAATCCCATCTAACCCCTAACCAATCCCATCTAACCCTCTAACCAATGCCATCTAACCCTAACCAATCCAATCTAACCCTAACCAATCCCATCTAACCCTAACCAATCCCATCTAACCCCTAACCAATGCCATCTAACCCCTACCCAATCCCATCTAACCCCTAACCAATCCCATCTAACCCTAACCAATCCCATCTAACCCCTAACCAATGCCATCTAACCCTAACCAATCCCATCTAACCCCTAACCAATCCCATCTAACCCCTAACCAATCCCATCTAACCCCTAACCAATGCCATCTAACCCTAACCAATCCAATCTAACCCTAACCAATCCCATCTAACCCTAACCAATGCCATCTAACCCCTAACCAATCCCATCAAGATGCAAATATTTAAGTTTTATGAATGTCTATTATCTCATGTAGATTTGGTGTCTCTCTTTAACCAAAATGGTAACGTTTTTTTTGGTCCCCCGATTTATAAAATTTTTCTCCGCAATCATCCATGTAATTTCTCTGAAATTTTGCATGAAGTTGTAACTTTGGTCAGGGTAGAAAGTGACATTCTCCGATTTTTGAAAAAAAATTACATTTTCTGCCCCATAACTTTTCATCCATCCATTCAATTTCTCTGAAACTTGGCCAAAATGTGGAGGCAATTGTTCCTAATAGAAAATAAGTATCGCTGACCTTGGAAAAAATCTGGTTCGCTCCCCCACGAGGTGAAAAGCCCCCAAAATGGCAAAAATGACCCATTTCTCCCATAACGTTTGATCCATCCATTCAATTTTTCTGAAACTTTGCAAAAATGTAGAGGCAATTGTTCTAGATATAAAATGAGCATCCTTAACCTCAGAAAAATTCTGGTTCGCGCCCTCAGGGGGTACAATGGGGGTCAAAAATGCCCCAAATTGCCCAAATTTATTGCATTTTACACTCGTCACATACAGAGGGGGACCACACATGCGCGACTTGTTGGGTTTTTGTTTTTTTTTCCAAAATAATTGCACATCTCTTATCACTCCCTTCTAAGTGGTGTTGCCTCGCACAATCAACATGTCTCTCCCCTTTTTGTGTAATGGGGGGGGGAGTACTATCTGGAAGGTAGACCTTTTGGGAGTGGGTGTAATTCTTTTAAAATATGAAATTAATATCAAAAGGCAGTAATGTGTATTGGTAGTTAGTCACCTCCTCATGAGTGCAGGATATGGTTGATACTAAATTAAGTGTAAAATTTTTTTTGGTCCACTTGGTATTCCCTCAGACACTCGCTTAATGAACCTTCCCCATCCACCTTTAGTGCAATCGATAGGTATTGACTGGGAGGAGGAGGAGGAGGAGGAGGAGAATCATCATCATCATCATCATCATCATCATCATCATCACCACCACCACCACCACCACCACCACCACCATCATCATCATCATCATCATCATCATCATGGTTTTTGATCATTGATGGAGGAACCCCTTCCCTGGTTTCCTTCCACCTTGTTTTGTCCCTGGCTAGGTGTGACCATGTAGAACCCAGTTGGCTCCATTGGGTTTTTGGTCTTCCTATTAGTCCTTTCATTGCTCGGGTCCATTTTGTTGTTCGAGATGCCCACCTGTTGTCTGTAAATCTGCCTATCTATGTTTAGCCGTTCATATGATGGTGATGATGTTGTTTCTTCCAGTTTGCTGTCTGATCCAGGTGTTTTGTTTTCTTTCACGTAGACTGATGTCGAGCATAATGAGAGGATATAACTGTTCATTACCTGACGCATATCAGTAACATGTAATGTCTGTTATATTTCTAGAATGAAATGGTGCTTACCACAGAAAATGAGATGTAGATACTCCCCCTCCTCGTCAAATTCCGTGGAAGTTTTTTTTTTTATTTGGCTAGCTATGTTAGCTTCCATTACTTCCATGGTTTAATGTTTTGTACAGTTAGACATTTTCTGTTTTTTTTTTTTAACAGAAAATATAAAATAAAAAAATTTTAAATTCTTTAAAAAAAATTTCTCTTTTTTTTTTTTTCGTGTTATTCAATGGATTTGTCAGTTTGCCATTAAATGATACCACCAGATACTGAATACCAATCCCATCTAACCCCTAACTAATCCCATCTAACCCCTAACCAATGCCATCTAACCCCTAACTAATGCCATCTAACCCCTAACCAATGCCATCTAACCCTAACCAATGCCATCTAACCCCTAACCAATGCCATCTAACCCCTAAATAATCCCATCTAACCCTTAACCAATGCCATCTAACCCTTAACCAATGCAATCTAACCCTAACCAATCCCATCTAACCCCTAACCTATCCCATCTAACCCTAACCAATCCCATCTAACCCCTAACCAATGCCATCTAACCCTAACCAATGCCATCTAACCCCTAACCAATCCCATCTAACCCTTAACCAATGCCATCTAACCCCAACCAATGCCATCTAACCCCTAACCAATCCCATCTAACCCCTAACCAATCCCATCTAACCCTTAACCAATGCCATCTAACCCTTAACCAATCCCATCTAACCCCTAACCAATGCCATCTAACCCTAACCAATCCTATCTTACCCCTAACCAATGCCATCTAACCCTAACCAATGCCATCTAACCCCTAACCAATCCCATCTAACCCTTAACCAATGCCATCTAACCCTTAACCAATGCCATCTAACCCCTAACCAATGCCATCTAACCCTAACCAATCCCATCTAACCCTTAACCAATGCCATCTAACCCCTAACCAATGCCATCTAACCCCTAACCAATGCCATCTAACCCCTAACCAATGCTATCTAACCCCTAACCAATGCCATCTAACCTCTAACCAATGCCATCTAACCCCTAACCAATGCCATATAACCCCTAACCAATCCCATCTAACCCATAACCAATGCCATCTAACCCTTAACCAATGCCATCTAACCCCTAACCAATGCCATCTAACCCTAACCAATCCCATCTAACCCTTAACCAATGCCATTTAACCCCTAACCAATGCCATCTAACCCCTAACCAATGCCATCTAACCCCTAACCAATGCTATCTAACCCCTAACCAATGCTATCTAACCTCTAACCAATGCCATCTAACCCCTAACCAATGCCATATAACCCCTAACCAATCCCATCTAACCCTTAACCAATGCCATCTAACCCTAACCAATCCTATCTAACCCCTAACCAATGCCATCTAACCCTAACCAATGCCATCTAACCCCTAACCAATCCCATCTAACCCTTAACCAATGCTATCTAACCCTTAACCAATGCCATCTAACCCCTAACCAATGCCATCTAACCCTAACCAATCCCATCTAACCCTTAACCAATGCCATCTAACCCCTAACCAATGCCATCTAACCCCTAACCAATGCCATCTAACCCCTAACCAATGCTATCTAACCCCTAACCAATGCCATCTAACCTCTAACCAATGCCATCTAACCCCTAACCAATGCCATCTAACCCCTAACCAATGCCATCTAACCCCTAACCAATGCCATATAACCCCTAACCAATCCCATCTAACCCATAACCAATGCCATCTAACCCCTAACCAATGCCATCTAACCTCTAACCAATGCCATCTAACCCCTAACCAATGCGATCTAACCCATAACCAATCCCATCTAACCCCTAACCAATGCCATCTAACCCCTAACCAATGCCATCTAACCTCTAACCAATGCCATCTAACCCCTAACCAATGCCATCTAACCCCTAACCACTCCCATCTAACCCTTAACCAATGCCATCTAACCCCTAACCAATGCCATCTAACTCCTAATCAATCCCATCTAACCCCTAACCAATCCGATCTAACCCCTAACCAATGCCATCTAACTCCTAATCAATCCCATCTAACCCCTAACCAATCCCATCTAACCCCTAACCAATGCCATCTAACTTCTAACCAATCCCATCTAACCCATAACCAATGCCATCTAACCCCTAACCAATGCCATCTAACCCCTAACCAATGCCATCTAACCCCTAACCACTCCCATCTAACCCTTAACCAATGCCATCTAACCCCTAACCAATGCCATCTAACCCCTCACCACTCCCATCTAACCCTTAACCAATGCCATCTAACCCCTAACCAATGCCATCTAACCCCTAACCAATGCCATCTAACCCCTAACCACTCCCATCTAACCCTTAACCAATGCCATCTAACCCCTAACCACTCCCATCTAACCCTTAACCAATGCCATCTAACCCCTAACCACTCCCATCTAACCCTTAACCAATGCCATCTAACCCCTAACCAATGCCATCTAACTCCTAATCAATCCCATCTAACCCCTAACCAATCCGATCTAACCCCTAACCAATGCCATCTAACTCCTAATCAATCCCATCTAACCCCTAACCAATCCCATCTAACCCCTAACCAATGCCATCTAACTTCTAACCAATCCCATCTAACCCTAACCAATCCGATCTAACCCCTAACCAATGCCATCGAACCCCTAACCAATGCCATCTAACCCTTAACCAATGCCATCTAACCCCTAACCACTGCCATCTAACCCCTAACCAATGCCATCTAACCCTAACCAATGCCATCTAACCCCTAACCAATGCCATCTAACCCCTAACCAATGCCATCTAACCTCTAACCAATGCCATCTAACCCCTAACCAATGCCATCTAACCCCTAACCAATGCCATCTAACCCCTAACCAATGCCATCTAACCTCTAACCAATGCCATCTAACCTCTAACCAATCCCATCTAACCCCTAACCAATGCCATCTAACCCCTAACCAATGCCATCTAACCTCTAACCAATGCCATCTAACCCCTAACCAATGCCATCTAACCCCTAACCAATGCCATCTAACCTCTAACCAATGCCATCTAACCCCTAACCAATGCCATCTAACCCCTAACCAATGCCATCTAACCTCTAACCAATGCCATCTAACCCCTAACCAATGCCATCTAACCTCTAACCAATGCCATCTAACCCCTAACCAATGCCATCTAACCCCTAACCAATGCCATCTAACCTCTAACCAATGCCATCTAACCCCTAAACAATGCCATCTAACCTCTAACCAATGCCATCTAACCCCTAACCAATGCCATCTAACCCCTAACCAATGCCATCTAACCCTAACCAATGCCATCTAACCCCTAACCAATGCCATCTAACCCCTAACCAATGCCATCTAACCTCTAACCAATGCCATCTAACCCCTAACCAATGCCATCTAACCTCTAACCAATGCCATCTAACCCCTAACCAATGCCATCTAACCCGTTACCAATGCCATTTAACCCCTAACCAATGCCATCTAACCTCTAACCAATGCCATCTAACCCCTAACCAATCCCATCTAACCCTAACCAATCCCATCAAGATGCAAATATTTAAGTTTTATGAATGTCTATTATCTCATGTAGATTTGGTGTCTCTCTTTAATCAAATGGTAACGTTTTTTTGGGTCCCTCCGATTTATAAAATTTTTCTCCGCAATCATCCATTGAATTTCTCTGAAATTTTGCATGAAGTTGTAACTTTGGTCAGTGTAGAAAGTGACATTCTCCGATTTTTGAAAAAAAAATACATTTTCTGCCCCATAACTTTTCATCCATCCATTCAATTTCTCTGAAACTTGGCCAAAATGTGGAGGCAATTGTTCCTAATAGAAAATAAGTATCGCTGACCTTGGAAAAAATCTGGTTCGCTCCCCCAGGGGGTGAAAAGCCCCCAAAATGGCAAAAATGACCCATTTCTCCCATAACGTTTGATCCATCCATTCAAGGGGGTACAATGGGGGTCAAAAATGCCCCAAATTGCCCAAATTTATTGCATTTTACACTCGTCACATACAGAGGGGGACCACGCATGCGCGGCTTGTTGGTTTTTTTTTTTTTTCCAAAATAATTGCACATCTCTTATCACTCCCTTCTAAGTGGTGTTGCCTCGCACAATCAACATGTCTCTCCCCTTTTTGTGTAATGGGGGGGGGAGTACTATCTGGAAGGTAGACCTTTTGGGAGTGGGTGTAATTCTTTTAAAATATGAAATTAATATCAAAAGGCAGTAATGTGTATTGGTAGTTAGTCACCTCCTCATGAGTGCAGGATATGGTTGATTCTAAATTAAGTGTAAAATTTTTTTTGGTCCACTTGGTATTCCCTCAGGCACTCGCTTAATGAACCTTCCCCATCCACCTTTAGTGCAATCGATAGGTATTGACTGAGAGGATGATGATACTGATCATCATCATCATCATCATCATCATCATCATCATCATCATCATCATCATCATCATCATCAGGGTTTTTGATCATTGATGGAGGAACCCCTTCCCTGGTTTCCTTCCACCTTGTTTTGTCCCTGGCTAGGTGTGACCATGTAGAACCCAGTTGGCTCCATTGGGTTTTTGGTCTTCCTATTAGTCCTTTCATTGCTCGGGTCCATTTTGTTGTTCGAGATGCCCACCTGTTGTCTGTAAATCTGCCTATCTATGTTTAGCCGTTCATATGATGGTGATGATGTTGTTTCTTCCAGTTTGCTGTCTGATCCAGGTGTTTTGTTTTCTTTCACGTAGACTGATGTCGAGCATAATGAGAGGATATAACTGTTCATTACCTGACGCGTATCAGTAACATGTAATGTCTGTTATATTTCTAGAATGAAATGGTGCTTACCACAGAAAATGAGATGTCCGTTATGGATTTCGCATTTCATTGTTTTATTTTCATACATATAAGCATCATCCTCCTCTTCCTCCTCTTCCTCCAGTTTTGGTCTTTAAGGTACTGCGAGTGTTCCGGACTCGGGGTGAGTAACATCAGATGTCTCGCGCCTTCTTTCTATTCAGTCCGATCCAAAGGGGTTAATACCAGTCATGTTGCAAGCAGTCAAGTCACTCAATCCAGGTTTTCCTTGGTCTTCCACACACTCTTTTGCCTGGGATATCCATGCGTGTTATTGAGTTGATGCAGGGGGTGGCACACTGTACATGGTCAAACCACCTGAGACGCCAAGCATGTAAGGCGTCCCAAATTCCACCAATACAAAGAAGTTTCTGATAGAGGACAGCTGAAAGGATTCTCTCCTCCAATTTTGCTGCTGCACATCCATCTGATCATCGCACGGTCATTACACTGAAGACGTTGCAAGTCAGAAGCCTTTGGGGCCCGTTTCCCACTGCTATGCAAGATGGCAGAGCTAACATAGGCCGAAAAGACCTAGGCCCCCTCGAATCCTGAAAGAAATGTGCCTAGATGTAAAAATTGGCAGCAGCTTCCTGAACCTTCCCCATGCAACTGACAGCGAGTAGTGAATTGATCTCTCTGTTCATTCGTAAAACATCTCTAAGAACGACAGAAACTTGACGCCTAAATAAAACTAATCACATTTAGACGAGAGAGTATGCCTTGTTTTTCGCTGTGTATGAGAATCTTTGTTACAGCCCAATACAATGATGATGATACTGGACGTGTGGCGATAATGGCGGCGATGTTCCACAGCAGTCCCGAAACGAGGAGAGAACTCAACCGCTGAACGACATCGAGACGACCCCCCTCCACGACGAAGAAGAAAAGGTACGAGTAATTAAAGGACTATGTAACAACCCTCCGAATGACCAAAGTCTTTGCGGTGAGCGGCAGTTAAGCTTGTGAGTAAATAATTAAATACAAATTAGCCACAAATAAAAATAAATGAACTTAAAGATAAAGGGAGACAACTATAAATCCCGGTGACTTACATTTATTATCGCCCTTAGATCTAACGTCATTTGGTTGCAATTGAGTTAAAATTGATTTCAGAAAAACTGGTATCTTATTTTTGCTATTTTGTTAAAACTACACTTCAGAGGGTCGAGTAAATCACGCATTTTAAAGAGACGTTACCTCTGACCTTATCTAGTCATTAAATTGTAAAATATAAAACCGATACAACAGAAACAAATTAAAAAAAAAAATCTTATTCATATGAAGTTAAGTATGTGTATATGTTTATATATTTCTATGTATAGGATTCACTTCTAAACTAATCAACCGATAATTATTAATTTCGAAGTAGAGTTGTGCTAGGCGTAAGGAGTGGTGATGTGGGCTATATTTAGCTTAATTTAGTTTTATGCAAGGGAGTTGCATACCCTACCCTATCTTAGATGCTGATTTTCTCCACCGTTTTAACTTGGTGATGGATATGCGTCGACACAATCTAGTAGAATCACATACTAAATTATCAGTACGTGGTTTGAAAGCTTTTAGATCACTCGCTAGTCCCGTATTTTTTTTTATAGCGTCTACTGAAGACCATTATCTGTGGTTACTAAATTCCCTTTCCGGATTTGACCAATTTGAATTTCAACCACCGATTGTCATGGCAAATAACACCCTACCTGAGAGTTCATCATTCAAACTCCTCGGCCTAAACTTAACAGGTAACATGAATTGGAACAAATACATTGAAGACATTGCCAAGGCTGCCGCAAAGAAGGTTGGCTCCCTCTACCGTGCTAGTAAACTCCTCACACCTGACATTATCCTGTATCTCTACAAAGCCACCATCTGCCCATGCATGGAGTATTGTTGTCACATCTGGGCTGGTGCATCATCTACTAGTCTCTCCCTCCTTGACAAGGTCCAAAAAAGAATCGCCAACCTAATAGGACCCTCACTGTCAACCAAGCTTCAGCCTCTGTCCCATCGCTGCAATGTTGCATCCTTGTGCTTGTTTTACAAATACTTCAATGGATTATGCTCCGATGAATTGGCTACTGTGGTGCCCCCTCAATGTAAATTCACTAGACTAACTCGACAATCAACTAAATCTCATTCATTCACTGTGGAGGTCCCCAGATGTCGGAGAGCCTTCTACTCAAAACGCTTCTTTCCTCGTACTGCTGGCCTCTGGAACTCCCTCCCTGCCCCCTGTTTCCCCAACAGTACAGACATGCAGAAATTTAAAACTCATGTAAACAGACATCTCGCTGCACTGATCCCAATCTAGGTTGACCGCCCCCTACCTTCTCCCCTTTTTTTTTCTCAGTAGCCCCTTTCATCTACAGTGGCGTCCTGCCTTGTTTGGGGTGAACTGTGTTAAAAAAAACAACAAATAAATAAAAAAATAAAAATAAATGAACTTAAAGATAAAGGGAGACAACTATAAATCCCGGTGACTTACATTTATTATCGCCCTTAGATCTAACGTCATTTGGGTGCAATTGAGTTAAAATTGATTTCAGAAAAACTGGTATCTTATTTTTGCTATTTTGTTAAAACTACACTTCAGAGGGTCGAGTAAATCACGCATTTTAAAGAGACGTTACCTCTGACCTTATCTAGTCATTAAATTGTAAAATATAAAACCGATACAACAGAAACAAATTAAAAAAAAAAAAATCTTATTCATATAAAGTTAAGTATGTATATAGGTTTATTTTACACCAACAAGGACGGAGTAATCCAATATGATCAGGATTTACAGATACACTGATGAGGCCAATTTTATTTGGCAAAATATTGTAATTATTATAAACTAAAATGAAAGTTTATAAAAAAAAAGAAAAGAAAATCTGTTACGATGTTTCTTTTAAATTAATATCGCATCTTAAATATGCTTTTCTTATTCTTAATCTCTAATAGATGCTTACAAAAAAAATATGAACTCTATATTTGATATGTTTATATATTTCTATGTATAGGATTCACTTCTAAACTAATCAACCGATAATTATGAATTTCGAAGTAGAGTTGTGCTAGGTGTAAGGAGTGGTAATGTGGGCTATATTTAGTTTAATTTAGTTTAATGCAAGGGAGTTGCATACCCTACCCTATCTTAAATGCTGATTTTTCTCCACCGTTTTAACTTGGTGATGGATATGCGTAGATGCAAACTATTAGAATCACATACTAAATTATCAGTACGTGGTTTGAAAGCTTTTAGATCACTCGCTAGTCCGGTATTTTTTTTATAGCGTCTACTGAAGACCATTATCTGTGGTTACTAAATCCCTTTCCGGATTTGACCAATTTGAATTTCAAAATAAATCAGCCTGTTCACCCTTTAATGCTTCCTCTGTTTTTTCACGTCCTCGCCGCGTCTCTCCCACGAAGTTAAAAGCAGTAAAAGCCGATTTTAATCACATGATTCAGCTAAGGATTATTCGTTCCTCTTCTAAGCCCTTGAGCATCTCCTTTGCATATGGTTTCAAAGACTTTCGGAAATTGGCGTCCCACCGGAGATTTCTGTTGTTTTAACACGCTTACCGTTCCTAATCGCTCTCCTGTCCTTTATTACATAGCTATAAAATCTTTTACCAATTGGAACTGGTAAAGGATACCACCAAATTCCGGTTAATTTGGCTGATATTCTGAAGACTGCTGTGACTACTCTTTTTGCACCCCATAGATCAAAGTGTAGTATCTGTTCCGATGGATGCTGCATCCCATAAACTGGTATTGTCTTGGCCTTCGGGGCTTGATTTATGCTGGTCTATGGGTCTGTCCTGTGCAGTTCTAGGAAGTCCAGGCTTCGCCTCCCCTCTTTGGGGAGGAGTAAGTTTATTACTTACTGCCTGAGGCGGCCCTACCGGGGAATGCCGACGGGGCTGTCCAGGCAATTTTTAATGGCCAGAGTGCTCACCTCTCGGGCACTGGCTTTTCAAACCCCACTTTCCCGACCCGACCTTGTGTTATATCTTACTTGTGGGAGTAAGATAAAAACTGGCCTTGTGCCTAACTCGTGGAGAGAAGTAAATAAATACTCTTTTCAGAGCGTTCCAATTTTTAACGATGCCGTTCAGCTTACATAACGCAGCTAGTACTGTTCAGAATTTTATGGACGCAGTCGTACGTGACACAGATTTCGTATAGAACTACGAGGCCTGAGACGTAAGGGACCATATCTGCAGAGACATCCTAAGTGGAGAGTTGTGTAGCGAGATGCTTGTTCACATTACATTTAACTTTGATGTAAGTCTTCCATTACAGGTCTGGAGTGAAAGTCAGTCCCAGGAGCATATTAAAGCAGTAAGGAGGCTTCTTTAAGGAGAGAGCCATTCATTTCAACTCAAGAAAAGTGAGGATCTGAGCGATAGTGATGAAAGGAGAGAAGCTTGTCCTAAAATTCTATGAGCGATGCTTCTGACAAAGGGGGAAGAATTGCTGTTTTCTGGGTCGGAATCTATCTAACACTTATCGTAGGCTAGTTTTTGACCTTAAAGCAGTATTTTCTTTTTTTTTAGCTTCTTACATCAAATGGCTTCATACCTTGTCTGGAGCGATTTCCATTAAAACAACAAAAAAAAACGTATTAAAAGTAACAAGCTACTTTTTGCTACACGTGTTCCAGGTCGGAAGAGAGAGAATCAGAAAGATCTTGATCATCAATGCTCTTCGAAGTGCTGCTGTAGATGGTTGTATCATTTGCGTAGATGTCAACGAATGATCTCAGAATATAGTTCGGAGGATCATTGATTAATATCAGGAAGAGGGTCGGGCCCAGTACGGATCCTTGAGGCATGCCGACATTGATTCTATGCGCTTCTGACTTCTATCCCCCAACAACTACTTTTCTTGACCTATACGAGAGAAAGGGAATTTGATAGTTGAGAGAACATTTCCATAGCTACCAAGCTTGTGAAGCAAATCTTTGTGCCAGACCTTATCAAAGCTCCTGTTGATAAATTCACTGATCCTGTGTGATATTACAGTCAGCAGGTCAGCTGTTGATCCTGCAGGAAGAAATCCATATTGCTTGTCACTAAGTAAATTTAACCCTTATCTTCGTATTGCCTCTCTACCTTGATAAATGGTGACCCATTAGTTAAAGAAAAAAAAAAAAGATTGTTTTTACTGAGGTGTTTGACAACTTCTGGATTTATCACAGATTCAAGCAACTTACTCATGACGCACAGGAGACTGACCGGTCTGTACTGAGATGCAGAAGATCGATCTCCAGTATTTTTAAATACTGGACAAAACTTCATGGTTATCAACTTGTATTTTATGTCAGGCATTTTTGGGGGGCAAAAAGTCGAATCAATCTGACAATTAAAGAATGAATGAAAGAATACAATTGCGCTTTTTTAAAAATAGGAAATAATAAAAAAGTGCAATAACCCTTTTGTGTGGAAGCCGGTGATTAACAGAATAACAGATTAACGGAATAACAGAATAATGGAATAAATGAATAATGCAAAGTGACAAAAAGATAAGTCTTTTCCGATTAAAACCGGGGACCAACAAATAAAACAAATAACTTATATCCGGTATCTATACACACACGACGAATACTTTGAAAATACGAAAACTGTAATTAAAATCTGTAAAACTTTGTGCTACGAATGTAGGATAGTTATCTAAGTATTAAATGGAGATTCCCGAGTTTTGTAGACAAATTACGGAATTTGCCGAGGCATGCAGAAGATAAATTATCGAGACAAATATTTGTGAAAAACCTGACCCTTTAGCCAGTTTACGTTTGCAGATTTCTGATTTGTCCCCGTTTTCAAATAAAGAATATCACCCACCTTCTTTTTCTTCTTCTTCTTCTTCTTCTTCTTCTTATAATAATATCTCATAAATATGTCTAATTCCAATTCATTGGCCTCTGTCCTCTATTCTTAGCCACAACGAAAAATAATAATAATAAAAAAAAACAATTTATCGGCCTCCATTTGTAGTCCCCCCCACCCCCCCCTAAAAAATGAAAGCAAAGAAATTTTTTTTTTAAACATTGCCTATTTCTGGTCAAGCAAGAAAAATACACAAATTGCTGAAAAAAGAGCTTGTTCTGTTCGTCGAGCTTTAGAGTAGCTACAGAGGTCACAACTGCATCCTTCAACAACTTGTATCTTTGTTTCAATATATATATATATATATATGGTAAGTCAATGAAATTGATTAGACCTGCAAATGGAAGCAAATCAATATCTTCAGTTGTTCAAAACAAGGAGCAGTTTAGTTAATAAAAACATTTATTTTTCTTCTCTTTCATTCCTTAAACCAGGCTTTTCAAAGATTAAAATCTTATCATCAGAGGAAAATTATGATTGATAAGTTGACAGAGGAGGACTGTCAAAGTTTGAACTTTAAATTTTTTTTTTTAAACTCTTTCAAATTTAGAACTTTGACAGTCCTCTTCTGTCAACTTATCAATCATAATTTTCCTCTGATGATAAGATTTTAATCTTTGAATAGCCTGGTTTAAGGAATGAAAGAGAAGAAAAATAAATGTTTTTTTATTAACTAAACTGCTCCTTGTTTTGAACAACTGAAGATATTGATTTGCTTCCATTTGCAGGTCTAATCAATTTTCATTGACTTACCATATTTTTGCTCTATCCAGTATATTGAGCTTTCCTTATTTCACAATAGGTCCAACTCTCTAAAAGTTTACCTTTTAGTTATAATTTTATTATATATATATATATATATATATATATATATATATATAAATATATATATATATTGAAATATATTGAAAAATATTGATTGAAAAGAGACGAAACGTATACGTCCATAGATAAATAAATAAACAATAACAAATATTTATATTTGAAGCTCCTCGTTAAAAAAAGTAGAGCACTGTAATTGGTAGTAATAACACAGCGTGACGTCACTTGCTTTATATGCATCATTCCTTCACTTATAGAAGTTGAATGCCTGTACGTTTCGCCGCCTTTAAATGTGTTAAAATTATCATTGTTTATAAGCTGTTCAGAACTGGCTTAACTGGCGACGTTGGATTGGGTTGAAAAATACTTGTAATCCAGGTTTTCGAATCGTGTGACCGGTGGTGAATAGTCATACTTCTATGCTGATGAGTCTTGATTGAAAAGAGACGAAACGTATACGTCCATAGATAAATAAGTAAACAATAACAAATATATATATATATATATATATATATATATATATATATATATATATATATATAGTCTCGGAAGTTTCTCAACCATTAAAACTATATAAAAAAAAAAAAAAACTAAAAAAACTAAAAAAAAAAAAAAAAAAAAAAAACTTATAGTCTCAAGTCTTCCAGTGGAAAATCACTCATGTAAGTCAATTTATTTTTTACAGTTATTATATTAGTTAGTTTCTAACACTATTTTAAGGGATCATCAGTTGTTTACCATGAAAAACTGTTTCGGGAATTTAAAAACAAGACAGTATTTAATTCCATGGCTTCCCAGCTATATATATAATTGCTTACTTGGTGTCTAATTACTATGGATTAAATTTAATGCAAATCTGAAATATACGATGAAAATGTAACAATGTGAACATCAGTCATTATTCTTTTTCGTTTTGTTTCTTGAACCTTGTTTTCATTTTGTGTGGTTGCTTTTCAGATTTTACCGAGCCAATATTGGCTGCCGCGGGTGCTTGTAATGAATAGGCACCGAGAGAATATCAGTATTTACGCAACCAGTTACGAATATTGATGGATAATCCTGAGTCCCGGAAATTGTCGAAGTAGTTTATGATTTTAAAGTCACGAAAAACGTGTAAAAAGGCAGACGTGTAGCCGTCATCAATTAGATTTACTCTGTTTTGCGTATCAGTGTCCCTGTGAGCTGGTTTGGCCAATCAGCTCAGAGGGTCATTGATATCATTAGTTCCCTAAGGGACTACTTGAGCTCCCTTAGGATATGCAGACGATCAGCAGACGGTACCCTGGCACCAGCCAGGAAGGATCGTCTCAGCCTCTCTTCTGCCTCCTTGTCCACTGGACGCTCACGGCGCCGGCTATCTTCGCCTGAAGATATTTGAACTAAGGACTTATTTTCTTCTTCTTCTTTCGGACACTGTCCAAAGTTTCTTTCACCTAATGGTATAGGTAATTTTATATACGAAAAAACCCCTTTTGTTGTTGTTGTAAAAAGGTTTCGTTGTTTCGTTAATTCATTTCGTGTGTTGAATTAAGATAGGGGATAACATATCCTCCATTCTTACAGACGAAACTAAGTATCCGAAGAGTTAGAGATTAGGGTTAAAAAATGTGCCCCCCCCCCCCAAAAAAAAAGAAACGTTGCAAAAACTTCCACAAAAAGAATAATAACAGAAAAGAAAGTGGTTTTGAAGTTGTAAACTGTTTCTGCAATTTCCGGGATTCAATCATGATTCTTTGTCGATACTTGGAACTGACACCAATAAAATCTGAAATCCTCTGGATGCCCATTCATTACAAGTACCAGGATCTGTGCAAGAACTTTTTTCTTTTATCATATTTATGTACAATATGCTCATAGATCTACGGTTATCTTGAACTTTTCAACTTTAAGATGGCTGCCATTGAAACAACATTATCTTAACCGAATTAGTTCTAGTATTATAACAATTTGGTTCATTTAATAATTTAAGGATCAAAAAGCTGAAAAGTTCAAGATAACCAGATCTACTTAAGTAAAAAATAAATTAATAAGAATAAAAAAGCAAGAAAAGCTTTGTCAGAAAATTTTATTTTTAAATTTCAATTGCAATAACAAAAATACTAATTCTGTTCGTCTCATTCAAAATGGTGAAATTAAAGAAATCAACGTATGGATAGATTTTTTTCAATTCTTTTTTAGCATAAATCATTTTTTTGTTTTTTTGATTTCAATTCTTTTTTTAGCATAAATCATTTTTTTGTTTTTTTGATTTCAATTCTTTTATTAGCATAAATCATTTTTTTGTTTTTTTGATTTCAATTCTTTTTTAGCATAAATCATTTTTTTGTTTTTTTGATTTCAATTATTTTTTTAGCATAAATCATTTTTTTGTTTTTTTGATTTCAATTCTTTTTTAGCATAAATCATTTTTTTTGTTTTTTTGATTTCAATTCTTTTTTTAGCATAAATCATTTTTTTTGTTTTTTTGATTTCAATTATTTTTTAGCATAAATCATTTTTTTTGTTTTTTTGATTTCAATTCTTTTTTAGCATAAATCATTTTTTTTGTTTTTTTGATTTCAATTATTTTTTATTAAAAGAAATATTTCTGCCAGTCACATTCATATCGATAAAGTATAGAGACTTCTTTATAAATGAATAATTCCTGGAGAAACAGAACAAACAGAAAAGACCAGCTTCAGAAGGGAAGCATAAAATTTTTCTTTATGACATCAAATAGCCAGAGAAAAATAAGGGAGGGGAAGAAAATCCCTTTTTGCATAGAATAAAAAAGAGTTGGTGCTTTCACAGATTAGGACCCATGCTAACTTTGACCCCGTGTTAGGGTTAGGGCTTGCAGAGAATAAAAAAACTTTTCTCTCGATTGCAGAATCATGAAAATAGATTGTTTAAGAATTTAAGCAAAATATTTTTTTTTGTATTCTGTACAATAGTAAGTATGTACCGACCAAGTTCATCCTTCGATGCCCAAAATGAAAATGCTTAAACTTGTTTCTGCGCATACGGCTCGATGCATGCACTCGCCTGAATTAATAAAAACAAATGAAAACATTTTAAGCCAATCAGATGCATTTCTCTGAATTTATCAAATAATACTGTTTTGATCCACCCAAAGTAAATAAAAAGCCAGATTTTTCCTTCAACAGTATGTTGTATGCAAACGCCGGTGCATTGGTGGAGGTGAATGGTTTGAGATCTGAGCCCTTTAAATTATCCAGATCTATTCATCAGGGTTGTCCTCTTTTACCGATGCTCTATGTACTTGTGTTGGCACCTTTCCTTCACAGGCTAAGGGTGAATCCGGTTCTACGCGGAATTGTTTTGACAGGTGCTTGCACCACGTTAATGTACTCTGCCTATGCCGACGATGTAACAGTGCTTGTAACGAGCAGTGCCGAGATTGGTGCCGTTGACAGAAATCAAAATGTATGAAACGGTAACAAAGGGCCAACATTAACTTTTCCAAAAGTACAAGATTTGTTTTGTGTTTTTTTTTATTCAGATTAATGATTACTCAGTATTTGTGTAATTGAGCGTGGAATAAAATTCATTGAGATTTTGTGTTTAATAAATTGTTTACTGAGAGTCGATATTTGTGTTCTGTTTCACTGACCGTTTTATTTTTGCGACAATTGGATTCACTTCGTCTTTCAATTTAATTTAAGGGTACTACTCCAGATGAAGCGCCTAATTTCCGTGACTGCTCGGCGGCAACGATCGGGCAGATCGCGGAAGCGCCCGAGAGCTGCCGAGACGAAAACGAGGCTGAAGCAGAGCTGACCGATCACGTTGCTGCCAATAATCTGCGCTCAGCACAACAAAACAAGCGGTAGGAAGATCTTTCGAACCGGCCACAAACGTATCCGTAAACCCTGACCCCCGACGAGAAAATATATGAAATTCCCTCCCCGCCCCCCCCCCCAAAAATATACAAAAAAAACTTGCCTAAATATCCTGAGAAAAATAACATATTTCTTTGTTTTATGTAAAAAAAAAGGACAAAAAAAGTTGCCTAAATATTATAAAAGAAATAGCATTTACTTCTTTGATTTATGTAAAAAAAGACAACAACAAAATTAAAATGGTTCATTTGGCCCACGAAAAAAATTTAAAAAAAAAGTTTATTAAATGAACAAACCGTAGATGATATGGTTTGTTCATTTATTTATTTATTTTTCATTTATTTTCAAATATATGTATTTTTTTTCTTTTGTATTCTTCGTCCTATATTGTCGTCTGCTACTCTTCCATTTTTACGACTTTCAGTTTTGCTTTAACCTCGTTTTCGTCTCGGCAGCTCTTGGGCGCTTCCGCGATCTGCCCGATTATTGCCGCCGAGCAGTCACAGAAATTAGGTGCTTCATCTGGAGTAGTACCAATTTAAGACTTTCTTCATTTTTTTAATTACTTCATTTTTTTTGCTACTTTATATTTTTTACCTAATTCTTCCACGTATTAAGCTCCAGTGAAATATTTTACATGCTGTGCTCAGGTCAGAGCCGAAATGCTCACAATTCGTTCAGTAGATTGAATAGGTCTGTAAGGAATAGCCGCTTTGTTTTTGCAGAGGTCAATCGGCCTTATAAAGTTGGTAGAAGGAATAGCCTGATTGGTTTCGAAGGTCAAAGTGGTCATTGGTATTCTGGTCTAAATCCGTCTTATAGAACTAGTAGAATGAACAGCCTCATCAGGTTCAAAAGGCAAAGGTGTCAGTGATATTTTGGTTTCAATCGGTTCTTTAGAACTGATAGAAGAAACAGCTGCATTGGTTTCGCGGGTCGAAGTAGTCAGCGGTATTTGCCTTTCAATCGGCTTTAAAGAGCTGATAGAAGAAATAGTCGCATTGGTTTCGGGGGTCGAAGTAGTCAATGGTATTTTTCTTGTAAATGACCTTACAAGTGCAGTAGAAATCATTTGTGAAGTAGTTTGATAAGTTCCAGGTGTCACCAGTGACATCATAATCTCAGGAGAAAGAATAAAACCATTGTTTTCCGAAGTCTCGGTAGATGGCGCTTGGGTCATTTTTCCTGCTAAAAAAAAGTAGCTTTTTACTTCTGGCCTACAAGAATCGGATGTTACACAAGAACAGGTAAATGTGTGTGATATCCAGTTCTCTAAAATGAGACACTCTGGCTGGGACAAAAATAAAAATTTCACTAGTGGAGAAGGATTTCTTTGCCTCTGACCGAAGATGAAAAAAATTTACACCTCAATCCAAATCAAAAAATACCGGCAGCTTGCTTGTTTTCATTTGAAGCATGCATAAAAAACGCCCCACAAAAAAGATTTTGAAAGAAAATGTTCAACGTTTTTTTTTCAATCAATTATTTTTGATTTCATAAAAGAAATCGGCACAATTTGATCTTATGAAGTCGAGATATTTGTAAGACTCTGTGGATCTTGTTATCCTGTTTGTTTGCTCTGTGCACACCGAATGACGGCTCAAAGGGATGAATTCACACAGGGATGAAGTTATTCACTGAATGACGGCTCAAAGGGATGAATTCACACAGAGATGAAGTCATTCACTGAATGACGGCTCAAAGGGATGAATTCACACAGGGATGAAGTTATTCACTGAATGACGTCTCAAAGGGATGAATTCACACAGGGATGAAGTCATTCACTGAAATAGTGTTTGCAAAAAAGTATAAATCATTTATGACATAATAAAGAGTTCATTTCGAAAAGGGATGACGCCCTCAACTCAAATTGATGTCTAATACACCTTTATGGCGTCACAAAGAGATGATTTCACAAAGGGATGAAAGGAAGGGGAGATATACGTAATGAGAGGGGGAGGGGCTTCATATTCTGATAGCTCAGGGGCCCCTTAAGATATAAAGCGGGCTTCGTATCTCATATTAGTATAGAACAGTGTTTCTTTTTTTTTTTTTGATTTATCTTCCTCCCACAGCGGGTGATGTGACACAAGGTCGGGAAAGTGGGATTTGAAAAGCCAGCGCCCGAGAAGATGAGGACTGTGGCCTACAAAAAATGCCTGGGGAGCCCCATCGGCATTCCCCGGTAGGGGCGCCTCAGGCAATAAGCAATAAAATTACTCTACCCCAAAGAGGGGAGGCAAAGCCTGGGAGGGTGGACCTCCTAGAACTGTACAGGACAAACCCACTGGCAGAATCAAGACCCGAAGGCCAAGACGATACCGGTCTATAAGGTGTAGTATCCATCGGAACAGATACTACACTTTGATCTTAGTCTCCCTCCCATAGCGGTAAGATGTGACACAACGTTGGAAAGTGGGATTGAAAAGCCAGCGCCCTAGGGGAAAAGCACTCTGGCCTACAAAAAATGCCTGGGCAGCCCTGTCGGCATTCCCCGATAGAGGCGCCTCAAGTGATTAGCAATAAACTAACCCCTTCTCAAATGGTGAGAAGGCAAAGTCTGGGAGGGTTGACCTCCTAGTACTGCACAGGACAATCCCACAGACCGACAAAATCACTGCCCAAAGGCCAATATGGTATCGGCCTAAGGAGTGTAGCATCCATCGGAACAGATACTACACTTTGATCTCAACCAAAAAGGTCTTAACCCTATTCCTGTCTAGTTTTTTTATATTTGGAAATTCCAAAGTCTTTTCATAAATATTTACTAATATATATATACAGGGTGAGCCAAAAGTAGGTGGACAGTAAAAAATATTAATAATGATAATTAATAATTAATAATAATAATAATAATAATAATAATAATAATAATAATTAATAATTGAATTAATATAACTGATACATAAACCTATAACAAATGATGTCCACCTACTTTTGGCTCACCTTGTATAACAAATACTGAACCAACGTGTCACGGGTGGTCTTACAGCTCTCCCGAACATCACCCCAGTCTAACAATACTAAACTACTAGTGACAATAGCAAATAATCTCAATATCCTATCGTAGACTTTTTCACTCGATCCTTTTCACCCTGTTTTCTCTCCTTTCCTTCTTCTGTTACACTTTTTTTTTCGGCATTCACCGTTTCTTTTCTAATCAACAAAAATGTCTGTCTCCACATCACTTATTTAAATCTATATTCTATATTCTTCAATTATACATCTGCTGGCTTAAGATTATTACTTGCAGGACCCGTAGAAATTCGACAATTGTATCCTTCATCTGTGGTATATTTCTACCATACATTCTATGACATCCGGCACAAACGCAGACCCCTAGTACAAATACTACACATTGATCCTAGCCCGAAGGCCAAAAAAGTGTATTTCAGTTGCATTTTCAACACAACAGCAATATCAGATGAAATTTTAAAAATTATTATTTTTGCATTGCAGTTTCAGCGATCGGGCGATCCCATTTTTATAAAAATGGGTGGAGGGTGATAACGTACGTACAAACATGAAAATACCTTTGCGTATTATTATATAGATCATTATACGGTACATTTTTACTACCGCACCCATCATATTTTAGCCAAAAATAAATATGAAATTCTGCGTTTTTTATCCTCCCCCCCCAAAAAAAAGAGATATCGGCAATAAAGGAATTAACAATTTTTGTTGCACTTTAGAGTGGGGGATCACTTTCCTATATAAATTTAGTGTAAAATGAGCCCTCAATTTTAGGCCAGTAAATGGTAGCTATTTTCTTTCTTAATATTTTTTAGGTTAAGGTGATTTTGTATAAGATGGAGGGAGATGTTGGATAACTAAGCTTATAGATTTTTTTTGTGTGGGGGGGGGGGGGAGGGGGGGTCGCTGGCTCAAACAAGGTGTGTTGGGGGTAGGGGGCATTTTTTTTTTGCCAAGAATTATTTAACAAAAAACTTGTTGATTTTTTAGCCAAGAATTTATTTAACAAAAAACTTGTTGATTTTTTCTTGTCAAGAATTTATTTAACAAAAAACTATTTTTTTCTTTTCTCTTTTTTCTTTTTTCTTTGTGGTTAATGAAAGGACTTTTTATGAGATTGGGGGTTGGGCCTGTGGCACGGTACGCAAGGCATGGCCCGTAGAGGCTATGTAATTAAGGTGCTCATTTGCCAGTTTCTGTTTTATGGGCAAACGAGTGCGCTCTCGGTTCATTTGGGCATCATGTCGGGGACAAAGGCATGGCGAAAGCGAAAGCATTCAGAAAGCAAAAACAATTCCTTTTTTGTTTTTTTAGGGGACCGGGGGATCCTTCTATAGAAGCCCTTTTATCCTTGTAAAAAACTTATACAAGCTTCTACGGAAGACAAAATAGTTATATGTAAAAACGCAAGGTGATTACGTCACCACTGCCAATCTATGGATACCGATTCAGAATTAGCACCTACATTAAATATTGTTTCCGGACTTTTTTTTATTGTAGAAAAAAAACTACCCCCCCCCCTGCCAATTACTCCCCCACATTCTCGCACGACATCTATTTTATCTCTAAAAAAAATTAAAAAATTGGTTACACTTCCTTATTTACAACTAACTGGTCCGGAAGAGGGTGCTCATTTTATGTTAAATTTATATATGAAAGTAACCCCCCACTCTTATATCTAAAATATTCATTCTCTTAAAAAAAGTTTTTTTTTCGGATATATTTTTAGGCTGTTTACATGTAATCGCCTAAAACAATAGAATCTCATTTTTTTTTGGCTAACATACGACGGATGTGATAGTAAAAAAATATACCTATTATACAATTTTTGAGAAAATTATAGAGATATCTTTAACATATTCTTAGCATTATAAAGATATACGTGACATTTATTCAATAAATAACAACAAATAATAGTTTATATTAATAAAATATCCTTTTTCAAAGCCAATATGCAAATATCATTAAGTTTCATTTGGATGTTCTGCTGACTTGGCAGGCCGAGAGAAGGCTCGATGCGTTCCCACGAATAGTGGCGATGGAGAGGTGCTCATTAAGCCGTCAATTAACGTTGGTCACTAGCGTATCGCATTATTCTATATTTTGATTGCTTGCGGTCCTCTGCTGACGCTGTTGCATGTCTAGGGTTTGTTATCGGTTCTTTTACTGTCGAGGGCGCAAAAGTGTCGATACAATTTACATCCCGTATGAGCAACTTGAGGTTTGCAAAGGGAAACACTGTCAGGCCATCGGGTCGTTTGCCATCCATTCTGTCAAGGCCAACTGGTCCGAGGATCGACTGGAAGTCAGCGATATCTAGTGCCCGTCGGATGATATCATTGAGGGCGCTGTGTCTAAAGAATCTCCCTCACATTTTTAAGTCTGATTATCATATATACCATACCATATGATGGACCTTCCCGTCGATTACGACGTATGAGGATCCAACAGCTTTTAGAAAAGCTGCTAGAAAACCCACATACCATATATAACTCCAAATATTATTGCATGCTTATCAGGTTATGTCATATTCAATACAAGGGAAGTAACTCTAGATATTTTTGCTGTTTATCGGATTTGTCATGTTCAATCAAAGGGAAGTAACTCTAGATATTATGGCATGCTTGTCAAGTGTTATCATGTTTAAGTAAGATGTGACCCATAGCTGAAATGAATAAACTTTTTTTAAATTAATATTTAACCATTTTATGTAAGAAAATTTTTTATAAACGCTAACATTTTAAACCATTTTTTTTGTAACTGAAATAAACTGTTTTTATAAACTTTAGAACGCAAAAATAATAACTTTTTTAAACCATTTTTTTTTGTGCAATTACGCATTGTTTTTTTTTTAAACATTTGTTTTGTAACTGAAATGAACTGTTTTTATAAACTACAGTTTATAAAAACAGTTCATTTCAGTTACAAAAGTTATTATTTTCGCGTTCTACAGAACGCGAAAATAATAACTTTTTTAAATCATTTTTTTTTTTTTGCAATTACGCATTGTTTTTTTGTTTTTTTCCATTATTTTAGCTGGAGGGGTAAGGGCTTGTTTTTCGTTTTTGGAGGGGGGCTTAGCGAAATACAGGCAGAAGAGGAGGACCGCAGAAAAAAACGTCGGACGCCAGCCTCGTTTTCGATTTCGGCAGGTCTCGGACGCTTCCGTTAGCTGTCGGCTTGCTGCTGCCGGGCAGTCACGGAAATTAGGGTCAATATCTAAAACAGTACCAAAATAATTTCTTGTTTTTTTTCCCACCGTTTTCACAAAAATAAATATGGTCGCTCCTAGTGCATTCGTTAGTAATCCCCCCCCCAATTCGGCCATGTTTTTTCCCAACTTGCGGTGAAAAAACTATTGATTTCTAATAAATAGCACTTCAAACGGGTTTAAAATACAAACAAATAGCACATGCAAGTTTGAAACTAACTTTTACAGCTTACAGTTACTTTTATTTGTTGTAAATTTGTTTTTTTTAGCGTTTTTACTCTGCTGAGTCTCGTAAAAGATGCCCAAAAAACAATGCGTAATTGCAAAAAAAAAAATGGTTTAAAAAAGTTATTATTTTCGCGTTCTACAGTTTATAAAAACAGTTTATTTCAGTTACAAAAAAAAAATGTTTAAAAAAAAACAATGCGTAATTGCAAAAAAAAAATGGTTTAAAAAAGTTATTATTTTCGCGTTCTAAAGTTTATAAAAACAGTTTATTTCAGTTACAAAAAAAATGGTTTAAAATGTTAGCGTTTATAAAAAATTTTCTTACATAAAATGGTTAAATATTAATTAAAAAAAAGTTTATTCATTTCAGCTATGGGTTTGTTCATTTATTTCATTTTTTGTATAAAAATATATGCATTTCTTTTTCTTTACGTATATTCATCGTCTTACATTGTTGTCGTCTGCCGACTCGGCAGGTCTCGGACGCTTCCGTTAGCTGTCGGCTCGCTAGGTCAACCCCATCCTCCTCTTCTGCCTGTATTTCGCTAAAACCCCCTCCAAAAACGAAAAACAAGCCCTTACCCCTCCAGCTAAAATAATGGAAAAAACAAAAAAAAAATGCGTAATTGCAAAAAAAAAAAAAAAATGGTTTAAAAAAGTGGGTATATGTTACGACGCTCAGCAGAGGCGCGAACGGGGTCCAAAAAAAGAACGAGAAAGGGTTTAAAAACATAAATTTGCAACAAGTGAAGTTGACCTACTACGAGAATAGATATTTTCCTACTTACCTATGTAATTTGTTTTTATTTTTACGTATTATAAATGGGTTTTCATTAGATGTAAAAAAAATAATTTCTTGTTTTTTTTCCCATCATTTTCACAAAAATAAATATGGTCGCTCCTAGTGCATTCGTTAGTAATCCCCCCCCCAATTCAGCCATGTTTTTTTCCCAACTTGCGGTGAAAAAACTATTGATTTCTAATAAATAGCACTTCAAACGGGTTTAAAATACAAACAAATAGCACATGCAAGTTTGAAACTAACTTTTACAGCTTACAGTTACTTTTATTTGTTGTATATTTGTTTTTTTTAGCGTTTTTACTCTGCTGAGTCTCGTAAAAGATGCCCCTAATTTCTAACCCTAATTTCCAACCCTGCCCTAAACCTAAACCCTAACGAAATCAACAAAAATAATCAATAAAAAAAGTTTAAAAAAAGAAGAATAAATTTCGTTAAAAAATGTAAAACAACACTTACTTGATTAACTTTTCACTGTTATCACTGTTATTTATTTGTTATGTTATGTTTAATAAAAAAAAACGTGAGAAAAAAATAACTTTTTAATTAAAACACTTATTTGAATCTTCGTTAAAAAAATAAATATTTATTTCAAACAACATTCTTTTGCTTGTTTTGTCTCGCTTTTAAATCCAGCCTCGTTTGAGTTTTTTTAGACGCGGGTAAGTCAACGGATTTTTCATTCGGAACTGTCCGGTGTTTAACGTAAACATCCGGAAAGCACCGATGCTGAGGAACTTTTATCGCGGGTAAAAAAGTATCATCATGTTCAATACAAGGGAAGTAACTCTAGATATTATTGGATGCTTGTCAATTGTTATCATGTTCACTACAAGGGAAGTAACTGTAGATATTATTACATGCTATTTCAACCGATCGCTGTGGAGACGCGCGATTTCTTCGGCAGCCTTGGTCTATTAATGACGCGCAACACCGGAGACAATCGCGAATTGTCTTGGCTCTACGAGCGTCTCTCTATCGCCATTATTCGTGGAAACGCATCGAGTCTCCCATCGGTCTACCAAGCCAGCCGGACATTCGAAGAAAACTGTTGACTGTGATATGATTATATAGAAGGAATCGAGATTTCTTGATATTGAACTAAACAATGTCAAAGTGACGAATAAGGGATTTATAAATTATTTATTGAATTATTAATCTTATAGTTTACTTTTTCACCGAATGGATCAGTGTAATATATTTGTTTCTTATTTTTTATTTGTGATTGAATAAATAATTATTAAACGAAAAAAAAAATTACATACTTGTCAATTGTTGTCATGTTCAATACAAGGGAAGTAACTCTAGATATTATTGCATACTTGTCAGGTTTTATCGTGTTTAATACAAGAAAAGTAACTACAGAAATTGTTGCGGGTCATCATGCAGCACGTGACGAAAACTGATAGTCACAACTCCGTGTTATAATGGGTGATATCCATTTCCTGCCCTGTTTTATAGAAGTGACAAATAGAAATCGAAATTTAACGAACAGTTTAACGCGTCTGTCTCCAACAACGGCTATGCACCACGTGACAAAAATAAATATAAATTTAACGAATGGTTTAACGCATTTTTCTCTAAAAACCTTTTATGAGAAATGTTTTTTTTCTTTGCTTGGGTTAATTTTTATTTCTTAATAAACCTATGTTGCATAAGAACCATGACAAGTTTGCAGGAGGAAGGAAAAGCGTTTTGATGCCTTTAAACTGCCGAATGACAGTATATCTCTGAAGTTGTTACAAGACGGACCGTTTTTTCCTTGTGCAGAAAGAACGTGGGACACTTGCCAGTGTGTGGCTGGCTTTGCGTGGCAGTATGTGTAATACAATGCACCCAAAGGGTGGGACGATCAAACAAGTGACACCGTCCTCGACTGAATGATTGCAGAAATTGTTAAGAGAGAAAAACACGAGGATCCGGGCCAATGAGAGTTGTGTGTCAATGGAGAAGAAATGAACATATGGGTCGACGACAATTCACTAGCTCTGGGAGACTTGTTGGAGAAAGTTGTGTTGCAGGATGCAGGGCCGGCGGGACAGTTATAAAAGTGTGTGTGTGGGAGGGGGGTGCCCGGTTAAACACATGCACCCAGCAGTAGCCAAATATGGAGATTTCCTACACTCCTTGGTTAATGATACAAGATCTATCATTCGACAAATAGAAAGATTGGATCAGAAAAGGAATAAACAGAAGTTGGCACTCCTGTTCAACCAAATATGTATAAAAGAAGGATTGTTGCCTAATTATACAATATATATATATATATATATATATATATATATATATATATATATATATATATATATATATATATACATGAGCCATATGGGAAATCTACAGTTGACTTATTTTGGGTATTTGGACCTTTTTTTTTCAAACAGAACATTTTGTCTTTTCTAAAAAGTGCAAGGAAGACAGATCCAATATTGACATACTGATGTTGGTTGGTCTCCTATGAACGAAACGAATTCGTAAAAAATTGCACCAAAGATTGAATTGACTGTTTTGAAAATGTTTCGTGAGATAAATAAAACCTTGGCCATACTTGTATATACTCTGTTGTTGCAAGTTTGCAATCATCGAGCTTTCCATTGAAAGAGGTTGGTATACGTACAGTATAGTAGGTATGTGCTAAAATATATATTTTTGCACTTATCTCCGAAACAGTTACATGGTAAACAGCTGATGATTCCCGTGTTAATATTAGACGCTTAAGGTCTCCCGTTTTTGTTTCACTCTTAGATACTTAACCCCCCCCCCCTTTTTATTTTTTTATTTACTTATTTTTATATATATTTTTTTATTTATTAATTTTCCAACGAATGTTAAGTCTGCAATATCTTGGATTTAGTTAGTTTCTCTGGGAATTTAAACTGCATTTTACTTTTTTTTTTTTAAATTACTCAAAGTTTCTTTAGACTATATATTGGGTATTTAGATCTGTATGGCTAGGTTTCCTTCCTCTTATCTAATTACCTTTCTAGTACCTAAGGTACTTAAGCTTTATTTTTTATTTATTTATTTTTTAATGCCACTTTAATTCCTATATAATGTTATTGCTAGCTACCATATTGCAGAATGGTTCTTGGGTGTAGTGTTTAAATAGTATTATTATTATTATTTTTATTTTTTTTAAAATTTGTTTTTTTTATTATTATTATTGTTATAATTAATGTTATTTGATATGCAAATTATCATATCATACGGTAGTCTTAAGGGTAATATATATTATTATTATTTATTTATTTATTTATTTATTTATTAGTGAAATTTTAAGCTGAATTATTTCGACACTTGATTATTGGGGAAATGGTTGTTTAATCAGTACCATTGGAGAGCCATGAATATTATAACTGTCCTGTTTTTAAATCTCCGAAACAGTTACATGGTAAACAGCTGATGATTCCCGTGTTAATATTAGACGCTTAAGGTCTCCTGTTTTTGTTTCACTCTTAGATAATTACCCCCCCTTTTATTTTTTTATTTACTTATTTTTATATATATTTTTTTATTTATTAATTTTCCAACGAATGTTAAGTCTGCAATATCTTGGATTTAGTTAGTTTCTCTGGGAATTTTAACTGCATTTTACTTTTTTTGTTGTTGTTTAAATGACTCAAAGCTTCTTTAGACTATATATATATATATATATATATATATATATATATATATATATATGCAGACATTGTTAAAAATAACAGAATTCGTCTGTTTAATTTTGTATTAAAAAAAAAAAAATTAATAAATGTTCCATAGGTTTCACAGGTTTCACAAACTTTTCGATTCTTCATCGAATCATCCTCAGGTTTCAAAAAGATCATTTCGCAAAGGGATGACGTCCTCCACTCAAATTGATGTGTAAGACACCTTTATGGCGTCACAAAGAGATGATTTCACAAAGGGATGAAGGGAAAGGGAGATATACGTAATGAGAGGGGGAGGGGCTTCATATTCTGATAGCTCAGGGGCCCCTTAAGATATAAAGCAGGCTTCGTATCTCATATTAGTATAGAACAGTGTTTCTTTTTTTTTTGTTTTTGATTTATCTTCCTCCCACAGCGGGTGATGTGACACAAGGTCGGAAAAGTGGGATTTGAAAAGCCAGCACCCGAGAAGATGAGGACTGTGGCCTACAAAAAATGCCTGGGGAGCCCCATCGGCATTCCCCGGTAGGGGCGCGTCAGGCAATAAGCAATAAACTTATTCCACCCCAAAGAGGGGAGGCAAAGCCTGGGAGGGTGGACCACCTAGAACTGTACAGAACAAACTCACTGGCAGAATCAAGGCCCGAAGGCCAAGACGATACCGGTCTATAAGGTGTAGTATCCATCGGAACAGATACTACACTTTGATCTTAGTCTCCCTCCCATAGCGGTAAGATGTGACACAACGTTGGAAAGTCGGATTGAAAAGCCAGCGCCCTAGGAGAAAATCACTCTGGCCTACAAAAAATGCCTGGGCAGCCCTGTCGGCATTCCCCGATAGAGGCGCCTCAAGTGATTAGCAATAAACTAACCCCTTCTCAAAGGGTGAGAAGGCAAAGTCTGGGAGGGTTGACCTCCTAGTACTGCACAGGACAATCCCACAGACCGACAAAATCACTGCCCAAAGGCCAATATGGTATCGGCCTAAGGAGTGTAGCATCCATCGGAACAGATACTACACTTTGATCTCAACCAAAAAGGTCTTAACCCTATTCTTGTCTAGTTTTTTTATATTTGGAAATTCCAAAGTCTTTTCATAAATATTTACTAATATATATACAGGGTGAGCCAAAAGTAGGTAGACAGTAAAAAAACATTAATAATAATAATTAATAATTGCATTAATATAACTGATACATAAACCTATTCCAAATGCTGTCCACCTACTTTTGGCTCACCTTGTATAACAAATACTGAACCAACGTGTCACGGGTGGTCTTGCAGCTCTCCCGAACATCACCCCAGTCTAACAATACTAAACTACTAGTGACAATAGCAAATAATCTCAATATCCTATCGTAGACTTTTTCACTCGATCCTTTTCACCCTGTTTTCTCTTCTTTCCTTCTTCTGTTACACTTTTTTTTTTCGGCATTCACCGTTTCTTTTCTAATCAACAAAAATGTCTGTCTCCACATCACTTATTTAAATCTATATTCTATATTCTTCAATTATACATCTGCTGGCTTAAGATTATTACTTGCAGGACCCGTAGAAATTCGACAATTGTATCCTTCATCTGTGGTATATTTCTACCATACATTCTATGACATCCGGCACAAACGCAGACCCCTAGAACAAATACTACACATTGATCCTAGCCCGAAGGCCAAAAAAGTGTATTTCAGTTGCATTTTCAACACAACAGCAATATCAGATGAAATTTTAAAAATTATTATTTTTGCATTGCAGTTTCAGCGATCGGGCGATCCCATTTTTATAAAAATGGGTGGAGGGTGATAACGTATGTACGAACATGAAAATACCTTAGCGTATTATTATATAGATCATTATACGGTACATTTTTACTACCGCACCCATCATATTTTAGCCAAAAATAAATATGAAATTCTGCGTTTTTTATCTCCCTCCCCCCAAAAAAAGATATCGGCAATAAAGGAATTAACAATTTTTGTTGCACTTTAGAGTGGGGGATCACTTTCCTATATAAATTTAGTGTAAAATGAGCCCTCAATTTTAGGCCAGTAAATGGTAACTATTTTCTTTCTTAATATTTTTTAGGTTAAGGTGATTTTGTATAAGATGGAGAGAGATGTTGGATAACTAAGCTTATATATTTTTTTTTGGGGGGGGGGGGAGGGGGGTCGCTGGCTTAAACAAAGTGTGTTGGGGGTAGGGTGCATTTTTTTTTGCCAAGAATTATTTAACAAAAAACTTGTTGATTTTTTAGCCAAGAATTTATTTAACAAAAACTTGTTGATTTTTTCTTGCCAAGAATTTATTTAACAAAAAACTTGTTGATTTTTTCTTGCCAAGAATTTATTTAACAAAAAACTTGTTGATTTTTTCTGGCCAAGAATTTATTTAACAAAAAACTTGTTGATTTTTTTTGCGTTTTGTTTAATTTTGTTTCTTTTTTTTGTTCGTTTTGGTTATTTGATTATAAAAACATAGTTTTTTTTTAAAGTTACTTAATGCAAAGTGTAGTATTTTTTTCTTTTCTCTTTTTTCTTTGTGGTTAATGAAAGGACATTTTATGAGATTGGGGGTTGGGCCTGTGGCACGGTATGCAAGGCATGGCCCGTAGAGGCTATGTAATTAAGGTGCTCATTTGCCAGTTTCTGTTTTATGGGGAAACGAGTGCGCTCTCGGTTCATTTGGGCATCATGTGGGGGACAAAGGCATGGCGAAAGCGAAAGCATTCAGAAAGCAAAAACAATTCCTTTTTTGTTTTTTTAGGGGACCGGGGGATCCTTCTATAGAAGCCCTTTTATCCTTGTAAAAAACTTATGCAAGCTTCTACGGAAGACAAAATAGTTATATGTAAAAACGCAAGGTGATTACGTCACCACTGCCAATCTATGGATACCGATTCAGAATTAGCACCTACATTAAATATTGTTTCCGGACTTTTTTTTATTGTAGAAAAAAAACTACCCCCCCCCCCTGCCAATTACTCCCCCACATTCTCGCACGACATCTATTTTATCTCTAAAAAAAATTAAAAAATTGGTTACACTTCCTTATTTACAACTAACTGGTCCGGAAGAGGGTGCTCATTTTATGTTAAATTTATATATGAAAGTAACCCCCCACTCTTATATCTAAAATATTCATTCTCTTAAAAAAAGTTTTTTTTTCGGATATATTTTTAGGCTGTTTACATGTAATCGCCTAAAACAATAGAATCTCATTTTTTTTGCCGAAAATACGACGGATGTGATAGTAAAAAAATATACCTATTATACAATTTTTGAGAAAATTATAGAGATATCTTTAACATATTCTTAGCATTATAAAGATATACGTGACATTTATTCAATAAATAACAACAAATAATAGTTTATATTAATAAGATATCCTTTTTCAAAACCAATATGCAAATATCATTAAGTTTCATTTGAATGTTCTGCTGACTTGGCAGGCCGAGAGCAGGCTCGATGCGTTCCCACGAATAGTGGCGATGGAGAGGTGCTCATTAAGCCGTCAATTAACGTTGGTCACTAGCGTATCGCATTATTCTATATTTTGATTGCTTGCGGTCCTCTGCTGACGCTGTTGCATGTCTAGGGTTTGTTATCGGTTCTTTTACTGTCGAGGGCGCAAAAGTGTCGATACAATTTACATCCCGTATGAGCAACTTGAGGTTTGCAAAGGGAAACACTGTCAGGCCATCGGGTCGTTTGCCATCCATTCTGTCAAGGCCAACTGGTCCGAGGATCGACTAGTGCCCGTCGGATGATATCATTGAGGGCGCTGTGTCTAAAGAATCTCCCTCACATTTTTAAGTCTGATTATCATATATACCATACCATATGATGGACCTTCCCGTCGATTACGACGTATGAGGATCCAACAGCTTTTAGAAAAGCTGCTAGAAAACCCACATACCATATATAACTCCAAATATTATTGCATGCTTATCAGGTTATGTCATATTCAATACAAGGGAAGTAACTCTAAATATTTTTGCTGTTTATCGGATTTATCATGTTCAATCAAAGGGAAGTAACTCTAGATATTATGGCATGCTTGTCAAGTGTTATCATGTTTAAATCTTACTCCCACAAGTAAGATGTGACCCATAGCTGAAATGAATGAACTTTTTTAAAATTAATATTTAACCATTTTATGTAAGAAAATTTTTTATAAACGCTAACATTTTAAACCATTTTTTTTGTAACTGAAATAAACTGTTTTTATAAACTTTAGAACGCAAAAATAATAACTTTTTTAAACCATTTTTTTTTTGCAATTACGCATTTTTTTTTAAACATTTGTTTTGTAACTGAAATGAACTGTTCTTATAAACTGTAGAACGCGAAAATAATAACTTTTTAAAATCATTTTTTTTTTTTTTTTGCAATTACGCATTGTTTTTTTGTTTTTTTTCATTATTTTAGCTGGAGGGGTAAGGGCTTGTTTTTCGTTTTTGGAGGGGGGCTTAGCGAAATACAGGCAGAAGAGGAGGACCGCAGAAAAAAAACGTCGGACGCCAGCCTCGTTTTCGATTTCGGCAGGTCTCGGACGCTTCCGTTAGCTGTCGGCTTGCTGCTGCCGGGCAGTCACGGAAATTAGGGTCAATATCTAAAACAGTACCAAAATAATTTCTTGTTTTTTTTCCCACCGTTTTCACAAAAATAAATATGGTCGCTCCTAGTGCATTCGTTAGTAATCCCCCCCCCCAATTCGACCATGTTTTTTTCCCAACTTGCGGTGAAAAAACTATTGATTTCTAATAAATAGCACTTCAAACGGGTTTAAAATACAAACAAATAGCACATGCAAGTTTGAAACTAACTTTTACAGCTTACAGTTACTTTTATTTGTTGTAAATTTGTTTTTTTTAGCGTTTTTACTCTGCTGAGTCTCGTAAAATATGCCCCAAAAACAATGCGTAATTGCAAAAAAAAAAATGGTTTAAAAAAGTTATTATTTTCGCGTTCTACAGTTTATAAAAACAGTTTATTTCAGTTACAAAAAAAATGTTTAAAAAAAAAACAATGCGTAATTGCAAAAAAAAAAATGGTTTAAAAAAGTTATTATTTTCGCGTTCTAAAGTTTATAAACTTTAAACAGTTTATTTCAGTTACAAAAAAAATGGTTTAAAATGTTAGCGTTTATAAAAAATTTTCTTACATAAAATGGTTAAATATTAATTAAAAAAAAGTTTATTCATTTCAGCTATGGGTTTGTTCATTTATTTCATTTTTTGTATAAAAATATATGCATTTCTTTTTCTTTACGTATATTCATCGTCTTACATTGTTGTCGTCTGCCGACTCGGCAGGTCTCGGACGCTTCCGTTAGCTGTCGGCTCGCTAGGTCAACCCCATCCTCCTCTTCTGCCTGTATTTCGCTAAAACCCCCTCCAAAAACGAAAAACAAGCCCTTACCCCTCCAGCTAAAATAATGGAAAAAAACAAAAAAAAATGCGTAATTGCAAAAAAAAAAAAAAAATGGTTTAAAAAAGTGGGTATATGTTACGACGCTCAGCAGAGGCGCGAACGGGGTCCAAAAAAAGAACGAGAAAGGGTTTAAAAACATAAATTTGCAACAAGTGAAGTTGACCTACTACGAGAATAGATATTTTCCTACTTACCTATGTAATTTGTTTTTATTTTTACGTATTATAAATGGGTTTTCATTAGATGTAAAAAAAATAATTTCTTGTTTTTTTTCCCATCGTTTTCACAAAAATAAATATGGTCGCTCATAGTGCATTCGTTAGTAATCCCCCCCCAATTCAGCCATGTTTTTTTCCCAACTTGCGGTGAAAAAACTATTGATTTCTAATAAATAGCACTTCAAACGGGTTTAAAATACAAACAAATAGCACATGCAAGTTTGAAACTAACTTTTACAGCTTACAGTTACTTTTATTTGTTGTATATTTGTTTTTTTTTAGCGTTTTTACTCTGCTGAGTCTCGTAAAAGATGCCCCTAATTTCTAACCCTAATTTCCAACCCTGCCCTAAACCTAAACCCTAACGAAATCAACAAAAATAATCAATAAAAAAGTTTAAAAAAAGAGGAATAAATTTCGTTAAAAAATGTAAAACAACACTTACTTGATTAACTTTTCACTGTTATCACTGTTATTTATTTGTTATGTTATGTTTAATAAAAAAAAACGTGAGAAAAAAATAACTTTTTAATTAAAACACTTATTTGAATCTTCGTTAAAAAAATAAATATTTGTTTCAAACAACATTCTTTTGCTTGTTTTGTCTCGCTTTTAAATCCAGCCTCGTTTGAGTTTTTTTAGACGCGGGTAAGTCAACGGATTTTTCATTCGGAACTGTCCGGTGTTTAACGTAAACATCCGGAAAGGACCGATGCTGAGGAACTTTTATCGCGGGTAAAAAAGTATCATCATGTTCAATACAAGGGAAGTAACTCTAGATATTATTGGATGCTTGTCAATTGTTATCATGTTCACTACAAGGGAAGTAACTGTAGATATTATTACATGCTATTTCAACCGATCGCTGTGGAGACGCGCGATTTCTTCGGCAGCCTTGGTCTATTAATGACGCGCAACACCGGAGACAATCGCGAATTGTCTTGGCTCTACGAGCGTCTCTCTATCGCCATTATTCGTGGAAACGCATCGAGTCTCCCATCGGTCTACCAAGCCAGCCGGACATTCGAAGAAAACTGTTGACTGTGATATGATTATATAGAAGGAATCGAGATTTCTTGATATTGAACTAAACAATGTCAAAGTGACGAATAAGGGATTTATAAATTATTTATTGAATTATTAATCTTATAGTTTACTTTTTCATCGAATGGATCAGTGTAATATATTTGTTTCTTATTTTTTATTTGTGATTGAATAAATAATTATTAAACGAAAAAAAAATTTACATACTTGTCAATTGTTGTCATGTTCAATACAAGGGAAGTAACTCTAGATATTATTGCCTACTTGTCAGGTTTTATCGTGTTTAATACAAGAAAAGTAACTACAGAAATTGTTGCGGGTCATCATGCAGCACGTAACGAAAACTGATAGTCACAACTCCGTGTCATAATGGGTGATATCCATTTCCTGCCCTGTTTTATAGAAGTGACAAATAGAAATCGAAATTTAACGAACAGTTTAACGCGTCTGTCTCCAACAACGGCTATGCACCACGTGACAAAAATAAATATAAATTTAACGAATGGTTTAACGCATTTTTCTCTAAAAACCTTTTATGAGAAATGTTTTTTTTCTTTGCTTGGGTTAATTTTTATTTCTTAATAAACCTATGTTGCATAAGAACCATGACAAGTTTGCAGGAGGAAGGAAAAGCGTTTTGATGCCTTTAAACTGCCGAATGACAGTATATCTCTGAAGTTGTTACAAGACGGACCGTTTTTTCCTTGTGCAGAAAGAACGTGGGACACTTGCCAGTGTGTGGCTGGCTTTGCGTGGCAGTATGTGTAATACAATGCACCCAAAGGGTGGGACGATCAAACAAGTGACACCGTCCTCGACTGAATGATTGCAGAAATTGTTAAGAGAGAAAAACACGAGGATCCGGGCCAATGAGAGTTGTGTGTCAATGGAGAAGAAATGAACATATGGGTCGACGACAATTCACTAGCTCTGGGAGACTTGTTGGAGAAAGTTGTGTTGCAGGATGCAGGGCCGGCGGGACAGTTATAAAAGTGTGTGTGTGTGGGGGGGGGTGCCCGGTTAAACACATGCACCCAGCAGTAGCCAAATATGGAGATTTCCTACACTCCTTGGTTAATGATACAAGATCTATCATTCGACAAATAGAAAGATTGGATCAGAAAAGGAATAAACAGAAGTTGGCACTCCTGTTCAACCAAATATGTATAAAAGAAGGATTGTTGCCTAATTATACAATATATATATATATATATATATATATATATATATATATATATATATATATATATATATATATATATATATATATATACATGAGCCATATGGGAAATCTACAGTTGACTTATTTTGGGTATTTGGACCTTTTTTTTTCAAACAGAACATTTTGTCTTTTCTAAAAAGTGCAAGGAAGACAGATCCAATATTGACATACTGATGTTGGTTGGTCTCCTATGAACGAAACGAATTCGTAAAAAATTGCACCAAAGATTGAATTGACTGTTTTGAAAATGTTTCGTGAGATAAATAAAACCTTGGCCATACTTATATATACTCTGTTGTTGCAAGTTTGCAATCATCGAGCTTTCAATTGAAAGAGGTTGGTATACGTACAGTATAGTAGGTATGTGCTAAAATATATATTTTTGCACTTATCTCCGAAACAGTTACATGGTAAACAGCTGATGATTCCCGTGTTAATATTAGACGCTTAAGGTCTCCTGTTTTTGTTTCACTCTTAGATACTTAACCCCCCCCTTTTTATTTTTTTATTTACTTATTTTTATATATATTTGTTTATTTATTAATTTTCCAACGAATGTTAAGTCTGCAATATCTTGGATTTAGTTAGTTTCTCTGGGAATTTAAACTGCATTTTACTTTTTTTTTTTTTTTTTTTTTTAAATTACTCAAAGTTTCTTTAGACTATATATTGGGTATTTAGATCTGTATGGCTAGGTTTCCTTCCTCTTATCTAATTACCTTTCTAGTACCTAAGGTACTTAAGCTTTATTTTTTATTTATTTATTTTTTAATGCCACTTTAATTCCTATATAATGTTATTGCTAGCTACCATATTGCAGAATGGTTCTTGGGTGTAGTGTTTAAATAGTATTATTATTATTATTTTTATTTTTTTTAAAATTTTTTTTTTTTATTATTATTATTATTGTTATAATTAATGTTATTTGATATGCAAATTATCATATCATACGGTAGTCTTAAGGGTAATATATATTATTATTATTATTATTATTATTTTATTATTATTATTATTATTATTATTATTATTATTATTTATTTATTTATTTATTTATTTATTTATTTATTTATTTATTTATTTATTTATTTATTTATTAGTGAAATTTTAAGCTGAATTATTTCGACACTTGATTATTGGGGAAATGGTAGTTTAATCAGTACCATTGGAGAGCCATGAATATTATAACTGTCCTGTTTTTAAATCTCCGAAACAGTTACATGGTAAACAGCTGATGATTCCCGTGTTAATATTAGACGCTTAAGGTCTCCTGTTTTTGTTTCACTCTTAGATAATTACCCCCCCTTTTATTTTTTTATTTACTTATTTTTATATATATTTTTTTATTTATTAATTTTCCAACGAATGTTAAGTCTGCAATATCTTGGATTTAGTTAGTTTCTCTGGGAATTTTAACTGCATTTTACTTTTTTTGTTGTTGTTTAAATGACTCAAAGCTTCTTTAGACTATATATATATATATATATATATATATATATATATATATATATATATATATATGCAGACATTGTTAAAAATAACAGAATTCGTCTGTTTAATTTTGTATTAAAAAAAAAAAAATTAATAAATGTTCCATAGGTTTCACAGGTTTCACAAACTTTTCGATTCTTCATCGAATCATCCTCAGGTTTCAAAAAGATCATTTCGCAAAGGGATGACGTCCTCCACTCAAATTGATGTGTAAGACACCTTTATGGCGTCACAAAGAGATGATTTCACAAAGGGATGAAGGGAAAGGGAGATATACGTAATGAGAGGGGGAGGGGCTTCATATTCTGATAGCTCAGGGGCCCCTTAAGATATAAAGCGGGCTTCGTATCTCATATTAGTATAGAACAGTGTTTCTTTTTTTTTTGTTTTTGATTTATCTTCCTCCCACAGCGGGTGATGTGACACAAGGTCGGAAAAGTGGGATTTGAAAAGCCAGCGCCCGAGAAGATGAGGACTGTGGCCTACAAAAAATGCCTGGGGAGCCCCATCGGCATTCCCCGGTAGGGGCGCGTCAGGCAATAAGCAATAAACTTATTCCACCCCAAAGAGGGGAGGCAAAGCCTGGGAGGGTGGACCACCTAGAACTGTACAGAACAAACTCACTGGCAGAATCAAGGCCCGAAGGCCAAGACGATACCGGTCTATAAGGTGTAGTATCCATCGGAACAGATACTACACTTTGATCTTAGTCTCCCTCCCATAGCGGTAAGATGTGACACAACGTTGGAAAGTCGGATTGAAAAGCCAGCGCCCTAGGAGAAAAGCACTCTGGCCTACAAAAAATGCCTGGGCAGCCCTGTCGGCTTTCCCCGATAGAGGCGCCTCAAGTGATTAGCAATAAACTAACCCCTTCTCAAAGGGTGAGAAGGCAAAGTCTGGGAGGGTTGACCTCCTAGTACTGCACAGGACAATCCCACAGACTGACAAAATCACTGCCCAAAGGCCAATATGGTATCGGCCTAAGGAGTGTAGCATCCATCGGAACAGATACTACACTTTGATCTCAACCAAAAAGGTCTTAACCCTATTCTTGTCTAGTTTTTTTATATTTGGAAATTCCAAAGTCTTTTCATAAATATTTACTAATATATATACAGGGTGAGCCAAAAGTAGGTGGACAGTAAAAAACATTAATAATAATAATTAATATTAATAATAATAATTAATAATTGCATTAATATAACTGATACATAAACCTATTCCAAATGCTGTCCACCTACTTTTGGCTCACCTTGTATAACAAATACTGAACCAACGTGTCACGGGTGGTCTTACAGCTCTCCCGAACATCACCCCAGTCTAACAATACTAAACTACTAGTGACAATAGCAAATAATCTCAATATCCTATCGTAGACTTTTTCACTCGATCCTTTTCACCCTGTTTTCTCTTCTTTCCTTCTTCTGTTACACTTTTTTTTTTCGGCATTCACCGTTTCTTTTCTAATCAACAAAAATGTCTGTCTCCACATCACTTATTTAAATCTATATTCTATATTCTTCAATTATACATCTGCTGGCTTAAGATTATTACTTGCAGGACCCGTAGAAATTCGACAATTGTATCCTTCATCTGTGGTATATTTCTACCATACATTCTATGACATCCGGCACAAACGCAGACCCCTAGAACAAATACTACACATTGATCCTAGCCCGAAGGCCAAAAAGTGTATTTCAGTTGCATTTTCAACACAACAGCAATATCAGATGAAATTTTAAAAATTATTATTAGCTACAGTGAACAGAAAGGGTGGGGATGAAATTGACACATTGGAAAGTTAGCACCTAAAGATTAATAAGAAATAAACAGGGATGGGTCAAGCTGATTTGTCAACAATTGGTTTTTAAAGAGCAATTCATGAAAATAAAAAGCTGAGGTGGGAAAAATGTGTGAAAAAGGAAAGACAAGTTAACGGTTAGGAAAAAAACAAAAATATAAATGGGTTTAAAAATAGAAAAATACGAGAGATGTATTAAAAAAAAAATATATATATATATATATATAATGAAAAATTGCATTGTAGAATGTCATCACCGCATCCTTTTACATAGGCATTAGGTATTTTAGTAAAATATTACCGTTGCCTCCTCCTCGCTGTCAACAGAAAAATGCAACAAAACTTACTGTACACTTTAGTATGGTGTCCACTTTATAACTACTGTTGTTACATGATAGACAAACATCGCTGTATTAGATTAGGGTTAAAAAAATGTCCCCCCCCCCCAAAAAAAAAAGAAACGTTGCAAAAGCTTCCATAAAAAGAATAATAACAGAAAAGAAATTGGTTTTGAAGTTGTAAACGGTTTCTGCAATTTCCGGGATTCAATCATGATTCTTTGTCGATACTTGGAACTGACACCAATAAAATCTGAAATCCTCTGGATGCCCATTCATTACAAGTACCAGGATCTGTACAAGAACTTTTTTCTTTTATCATATTTATGTACAATCTGCTCATAGATCTACGGTTATCTTGAACTTTTCAACTTTAAGATGGCTGCCATTGAAACAACATTATCTTAACCGAATTAGTTCTAGTATTATAACAATTTGGTTCATTTAATAATTTAAGGATCAAAAAGCTGAAAAGTTCAAGATAACCAGATCTACTTAAGTAAAAAATAAATTAATAAGAATAAAAAAGCAAGAAAAGCTTTGTCAGAAAATTTTATTTTTAAATTTCAATTGCAATAACAAAAATACTAATTCTGTTCGTCTCATTCAAAATGGTGAAATTAAAGAAATCAACGTATGGATAGATTTTTTTCAATTCTTTTTTTAGCATAAATCATTTTTTTGTTTTTTGATTTCAATTCTTTTTTTAGCATAAATCATTTTTTTGTTTTTTTGATTTCAATTCTTTTTTTAGCATAAATCATTTTTTTATTTTTTTTTATTTCAATTCTTTTTTAGCATAAATCATTTTTTTGTTTTTTTTATTTCAATTATTTTTTTTATTAAAAGAAATATTTCTGCCAGTCACATTCATATCGATAAAGTATAAAGACTTCTTTATAAATGAATAATTCCTGGAGGATTTGGTTTCAACGAACAAACAGAAAAGACCAGCTTCAGAAGGGAAGGATAACAATTTTTTTGTGACATCAAAATGCCAGAGAAAAATAAGGGAGGGGAAGAAAATCCCTTTTTGCATAGAATAAAAAAGATTTGGTACTTTCACAGATTAGGACCCATGCAACTTTTCAATCGGTGTTCTAGCCTAATCAGTTTCTAAGGGGTAAAGTTTCTAGGTTTCAAGCAGCAATGAGTGACATTTTGGTTTCAATCCTTTTTTTAGTGCTGGTAGACGAAAAAGGCTCATTGATTTCTACAGGCAAAGTGGTCAGCAGTATTTGCCTTTCAATCGGCCTTATAGAGCTGATAGAAGAAATAGTCGCATTGGTTTCGGGGGTCAAAGTAGTCAATGGTATTTTTCTTGTAAATGACCTTACAAGTGCAGCAGAAATCATTTGTGAAGGAGTTTGATAAGTTCCAGGTGTCACCAGTGACATCATAATCCCAGGAAAAAAAATAAAGCCATTGTTTTGCGAAGTTTCGGTAGATGGCGCGATAAAAGTTTACAGTAAGGGCCCCCAATAAACTACCTGTACACATGCGCCAACAAACGGAAGCGCAACAGTCTAAGTGAAGACAGGAAGCGCACAATTTAAAATTGATTGAAAATGAAGATTGCTGAACTGCATGAACGCGTGTCAAGTACTACAAATTTATTTAATTTTCTTAAAGAATTAAAATTAATAAAAGAGTCTAGAGTATGTGTTTGCGGGTCTACCATGAAATGGGTTAGTAGTACACAATTAACCGATGGCTTTATACTGCGATGAGGAATTCAAATATGTAGGAAGAATCCCCATCAATGGGAATATATTTGTGAATATTTACTTAGAAAAGAACACAAAGACGTTTTTACTGCATTAGTAAATAAAATTAACCATTTGTATCCGGTTTAAATTTAGGTGTTTGTTTTTTTATTTTTCATTTTCATCCAATTGCACTTACATTTATGCGAAAT
>OY744518.1:205071600-205144100 GCA_963556195.1 Sepiola atlantica
GTTAGTGGTAGGTTCCAGTGCGGTTTTGTAAGGAAAGGAAGGCCGATTACTCGCAATTAGGCATACTTCGAAATGTGAGAAGAAGAAAAAGAAAATGTGTGACGTTCTTTATTTAAAAAAAACGAGTACGAACCAGAAATCTGCAAAGATAAACTGGTGAAATGGTCGGGTTTTCCAAATATTTATCGTCTGCAAATCTCGCCAAAAAGAAGAATTTGTTGTTGAAAGTCTGGAATATCTGTTAACTTCTTAGATGTAACTTCTGCTTTTAAACCATTAAGTTTTAGTTAGGGTTAGGGTCACGGTTAGGGTTAAAGTTAGGGTTAGGGTTAGAGTTAGGGTTAGGGTTAGGGTTAGAGTTAGGGTTAGGGTAAGGGTTAGGGTTAAGGTTAGGGTTAGGGTTAGAGTTAGGGTTATGGTTAGAGTTAGGGTTAAGGTTAGGGTTAGAGTTAGGGTTAAGGTTAAGGTTAAGGTTAGAGTTAAGGTTAGGGTTAAAGTTAGGGTAAGGGTTAGGGTTAGGGTTAAGGTTAAGATTAGGGTTAGGGTTAAGGTTAGGGTTAAAGTTCGGGTTAGGGTTAGGGTTAGAGTTAGGATTAAGGTTAGGGTTAGAGTTAAGGTTAGGGTTAAGGTTAGAGTAAGGGTTAGGGTTAGGGTTAAGTTTAGGGTAAGGTTTAAGGTTAGGTTTAAGGTTAGAGTTAGGGTTAGGGTTAGAGTTAGGGTTAAGGTTAGGTTTAGAGTTGGGCTGTTTGAATATTCTACCATAAAACAAGGGCAAACGTCTGTGTTTTTTAATTCATTTTTTATGTTTCTGAATTTTTGAGATGAGGATTGATAATTTGTATAATTTTCATTATTCAGATCCTGAGTGTTATCATCACAACAACGTTTCAAGTTTTCGAACTTGTGGATATTTCTGTCGAACTCGGGAATCTGGATGGAATTTGGAGCGGAACCCTTTTATTTTATCTACGTTCTGTCAGCCATGACCGGGTCTTCAGTAATTCACAATTCTTCGTCTAGCCAGCACTGAGGATTGAACCTTCAACCTTCAAATGACTATCACTTATAGCTAAATTTTATCCAGTACTATATCTACTGCGGACAGTTCTAGTATGAATTTTGGAAGCTTTAACCTATTCTTGTATTTAATGTGTAGTTTTACTACTTATCACTCTGTATCACTACCTTTATTACTATATATATATGTATATATATATATATATATATATATTACTTCCATGTTAATACTCTGATGAGTGTGGACGAAAGCCGGCTTAGTACATTAATTGATTTTTTTTTAATCGTTTCCTCTCATTTTTATACTTGTTTAATTTCATTCTACCCTCCCAAAAATGTCCCAAACGTCCGTATTCCTCGCCGTTTTTAAATTTTGTACCACGAAAAATTTATTTAAATATATATATATATATATATATATATATATATATATACAGTGATATGATTTCAGAAAAACTGGTATCTTATTTTTTATATTTTTTTAAAACTACACTTCAGAGGGTCGAGTAAATCACGCATTTTAATGAGACGTTGCCTCTGACCTTATCTTGTCATTAAATTGTAAAATATAAAACTGATGCAACAGAAATAAATAAATAAAAATGAATCTTATTTTTATCTTTTTATATAAAGTTAAGTATGTGTGTATGTTTATATATTTCTATGTATAGGATTCACTTCTAAACTATTTAACCGATCATTATAAATTCTGGAACAAAGCTGCTTGACGTAAGGGTGGGTAATGTGGCTTATATTTAGTTTATTTTAATTTCATGCTAAGAGGGTAACGAGGTGGTGGTGGTGGAAGCTCTTCGTAAAAATTCAGATACCTCCGATTTTTGTGAAATTTTAACAATAGTTATTAGACATTAATTAATGAATATTTTCCAAATTTCAGTTTATTTTTGTAGTATTTTAAATGATTTTTAAGGGGCATAATATGGACACAACTTCCCATTTAAACATTCAAATATTTCATAATCATTAGGCGCCACTGAAGCAAGATTCCCTTCATTTCAATATATTCTAGAGAACACTTAAGTTTAAGCCTTAAATTTTAAACATTTTCTAGAATCACTTTGGATCCAAATTTAAAAAAGAATTCTAGACATAAGGTTTAGTATCTATTATAACTTATACCAGTCATACTCTATTAGGTACTATACTGCAATTAACAAAGGACACCTAATTATCTCCCCCTTCATGCGGAGACTCAGAAATGCGGCCATATTTAACTTGATTTCATGCGTGTAATTGTTTGTTATTAAAACCTTCATTCATCTAAATCTCCATCTGTTCATAAGAGTATCATTATGTTGTGATTTTAATCTTCGTAACGGGACATAAAAGTGGTGCAAAACTGTTTTGTTCCGGGAATTCATTTTACCCGTCCTGGGACGGGTATTCTTCTAATATATCTATATGAATATATATATCTAATATATCTATATGAATATATATATCTAATATATCTATATGAATATATATATCTAATATATCTATATGAATATATATATCTAATATATCTATATGAATATATATATCTAATATATCTATAGGAATATATATATCTAATATATCTATATGAATATATATATCTAATATATCTATAGGAATATATATATCTAATATATCTATATGAATATATATATATCTAATATATCTATATGAATATATATATCTAATATATCTATATGAATATATATATCTAATATATCTATATGAATATATATATCTAATATATCTATATGAATATATATATCTAATATATCTATATGAATATATATATCTAATATATCTATATGAATATATATATCTAATATATCTATATGAATATATATATCTAATATATCTATATGAATATATATATCTAATATATCTATAGGAATATATATATCTAATATATCTATAGGAATATATATATCTAATATATCTATATGAATATATATATCTAATATATCTATATGAATGAAAGATTCTATCGGAGCATTATTCTTCGAAAAAAACTTTCTTTATAAAAACTCTTTATAAATGAGTAAATATTTCGATAGTTTCTTAATTTAGTTCGAATTTACTTGCCTCCCCACGAGGGCAAAGTTAGACACAAGATCGACTTTTCATGGGGAGAATATCCAGCACGCATCAAAAAGAAGCATTTTTGATGGGGCGAAAATTGAAATTACCCAAGTCAAGAAGGATTTCTCCTCCCTTGACCGAGGACAGAACAGATACTACACTTTGAATTATTTATTTACAAAAAATATGAAATATAATTGAACAAATTACACTCAAGGCCATTAAAAGAGTGGAGGGTCGTTGGTAATCCTCTGTCTATTCTACTCTTAACTAAACTCAGGAGCGGCCACCACAATACCACATTTACTCTCGGGGCAATTCTACTTAAAATATCCGCATCATTCTATTATTCTTCTCTTCTTTCGTGTGAATCATATGATCCTGGTGTTGGCATTAGTTTCCCCGCTGTTTTTCTAGTTAGAAATCTTTCTGGAAAGACATCGGGTACTTACGGGAAGGACCACAAGAAGGTTGCCAACATCTCTAAGTGAAATATTTTTATTTATTTATATTTTAATTATTTACTTTTTATTTTTCAGTGTGTTTTATTTTCGTATTGTTTTTTCGTAATTTTAGAATTTTTTTAATATAAAGTAAAGTAATTAATCTCTCATTTTAAATATTCTAGATTTTATTAAATTTATTCATTATCATATATTCAAGAAATATTATTAATTATGAGTTTCATCAAATTAGTTTATCGAATTAATGTAATATGTTATTTACTATAGAATTATAACATTAAATTCGGTTGTGAAGGGGGAATAACTCTGTTTGATATTCGGGTCATATATATATACATATATATATATATATATATATATATATATATATATATATATATATATATATATATATATATAAATATTTATATATATATATATATGTAAAAATAAAAATGAAATAAAGGATAAGCAAATCAACAACTAGCAAAAATAAACTTAAAAACACATATTGAATAGTTCTACCAAAATATTTCATTTGTTAATACAATCATCATCAGTTGGTAGCAGAACTTTAATTAAAAACAGAAAAGTTTTCAAATTTATACAAAGAACGCAATTTGGGGAAAAATATAGTCACGTGTAATAAACAGTAGAAAGGGAGAAAGAAAGAACGAAATGTCAAAAAAGAAAAAGAAAAAGAAAGAAAAAAAATCAGCCGTTAGCATGTTAAAGCCGATCGGAAATGCTGTAAGTTAATAAAGTTGTGAAGGAAGATTAGTAGTAATTTAAAATGAATGACAGCTAGGAATTCAACACAGAAGGAGGAGGAGGAGGAGGAGGAAGAAGGACTCAAAGTTGTAGAAGTTACCGTTATCATATTGATTTAGGTTCATTTCAATTAGAATCGATCAGGCAGAAGATGTAGAAATATTATAGAATCCAGATCTTTGCATAATTGTGTTATTATGACGTAGGATTAAACATGATTCTATGAGACGACAGAGTTTAGTGTCGTGTATATGTTTTATTGAAATCGCCCTTATTTATATATATATGTTTAACTATTTGAAAAAAAGAAAGAATAACGAAACGCGTGCAGAGAGACGTTAACATTGGTTCGATCGAAGTAACTAACACCTTTCACTAGTAATTCGGCCTTTTTTGAAAGTTGCCAACATTCTAACTGAAATTGTTTATGTGGAACGAGCTGGATTTGAACTTGGCACACACAGGTCGTCAGTCTGTGTCGTTAACCACTTAGCCACCGTCAGATGTGGTCTTTGTTCAATTTGGACACGGCTCTAACTCGGAAGATTTTTAGAAATAATTAAATGTTTTTCGAATCCCGGTTAGGGGAGATGACGATTTTAGGTTTTGCAGATCTGTCGACGTCCTCCTACATACAGCGCCTGGTATTCCCAAATGGTCACCCATCTGGTACTGACCAGGCTCAACATTGCTTAACTTCAATGATCTAATGAGAACCGGTGTGTCAACGTGATTATGCTGCAGATCTTACGGACAGTGTAAACCTGAAACTTTTAAATTCTAATTAACAGATTTTCCGTGATCTTTTTGTGACGTGACGGCTACTTGGCCTTTTGGCCAAGATCAAAGTGTAGTATCTGTTCCGATGGATACTGCACCCCATAGACTGGTATCACCTTGGCCTTCGGGGCTTGATTCCGCCGGTCTATGGGTTTGTCCTGTGCAGTTCTAGGAGGTCCACTCTCCCAGGCTTTACCTCCCCTCTTTGGGGAGGAGTAAGTTTATTTCTTACTGCCTGAGGCGCCCCTACCGGGGAATGCCGACGGGGCTGCCCAGGCAATTTTTAATGGCCAGAGTGCTCACGTTCTTGGGCGCTAGCTTTTCAAGTCCCACTTTCCCGACCCGACCTTGGGTCACATCTTACCTTGTGGGAGTAAGATAAAACTGGCCTTGTGCCTAACCTCCTGGAGAGGAGGTAAATAAATACTCATCACATATGGACTTTATGGACGGGATTTCAGTTCTTTCTGAAATACGGAGTTATTTTGCAATCTACTGCGTGGATCACGACCAACAGTGTGCTCCGCGTGCCGAATAAATCTAGAAGATATAATGTTATCAGGGTGTCTAGAATATCCCTTACGTATTGATAATGGTGATAGCTTCCCATCTTAAGACTTAACTCTACTGTGAACTTTACAAACGATCAAGCTACTTTTAAAAATGTTTCTGTTTCTAAATTGTCATATTGTTGTTATTGCGTGAGAAGCGAAACAATACTATTTTCGATGGTGAAAGGCTTTAAAGAAAGAATTCGTAAACTGAAATCTATTGAAAACAAAACGTTTTAAAAGTGATTTAAGTTGGTTAATTTTCTAGGATAATAGCTCTTCCAAGAAATACTACTTTTCTGTTTTGTGTTACGAGCTCGAAAACAGAAATTACTTTCAACTGTACATTTTGAAAGTTTAACAGCAGTGCGACGCCATTTGAATTCGCACCCGCTTACAACGTTAGAGTAAAACAGAACTGTAAACATGTAAACATGTAAACGGGTCATATGAATGAAAGTAGGCAGTAATTTTAAGAAATCAACATGCTAATATTTATATGTTAGAAAATCTGCAATTGTTTATCTGATAGCGAAAATAGATTGAAAAATGGTCAAATGCTTTTTTTTTTATTAATGATGTGAGTTGTTTTTTAGGTGTTTATTTAGAAATATGGCCATATTAGATATCAAATTTTTACTATTAATATAAGTAAGAATATATCTATTATTAATAGAAGTAATAGTATAGTTTAGGCTTCAGACAGACATATACCAAATCTTTACCATTAATAGAAGTAATAGTATCTCTATTATTAATAGAAGCAATAGTATAGTCTCGGCTTCAGACAGACATATACCAAAGCTTTACTATTAATAGAAGTAATAATATCTCTATTATTAATAGAAGTAATAGTATAGTTTCCACTTCAGACAGACATATACCAAATCTTTACCATTAATAGAAGTAATAGTATCTCTATTATTAATAGAAGCAATAGGAACATTTTTTATAAATGAATTGTTGCTAAGTACGTTATTATATTGCCAATAACATGGTATAACAATAACAAATAAAAATTGGCTAGTCAGAAGAAAAGTTTAATTTATCAACTGAAATGCTATTTGGGTCTGCCTATGAAAATCTGATCAGCTTTATTTTATAGAGTAAATATCTAATACATTAATGATATGACCCCCTGAGTTGTAGAAGTCCCGAAATCGATTGGTACCACAGAAACTGACCACGAAGTTTGAAAGGATGGAATAAAAGCGAATAGAAATAGCACTATTTCTAATAAAAAGTGAGTTACAAGAAAATGAAATTGAATGAATTGAGTACTGTGCATATAGATATACTTGCTGTCAATAAGATTCCAGGTAAAGCTCCGATTTCAGCAGCCGTAAATACTTAAATAATTACTTCTATATCTGAAGCCTAAACTATACTATTACGATCTTTTCATGCTCAATTCAGTTTACTATACTATTTAAGACTAATGAATTATCTTTTTATGCTCAATTCAGTTTACTATACTATTTAAGACTAATGAACTATCTTTTTATGTTCAAGTCAGTTTACTATACTATTTAAGACTAATGAACTATCAGTTTACTATACTATTGAAGACTAGTGAACTATCTTTTAATGCTCAATTCAGTTTACAATACTATTTAAGACAAATGGACTATCTTTTTATGCTCAATTCAGTTTACTATACTATTTAAGACTAATGAACTATCTTTTTATACTCAATTCAGTTTACAATACTATTTAAGACTAGTGAACTATCTTTTTATGCTCAATTCAGTTTACAATACTATTTAAGACTAATGAACTATCTTTTAATGCTCAATTCAGTTTACAATACTATTTAAGACTAATGAACTATCTTTTAATGCTCAATTCAGTTTACTATACAATTTATGGACTATTTTTTTATACTCAATTTAGTTTACAATACTATTTAAGACTAGTGAACTATCTTTTAATGCTCAATTCAGTTTACTATACAATTTAAGACTAATGGACTATTTTTTTATACTCAATTCAGTTTACAATACTATTTAAGACTAGTGAACTATCTTTTTATACTCAATTCAGTTTACAATACTATTTAAGACTAATGAACTATCTTTTCATGCTCAATTCAGTTTACTATACTATTTAAGACTAATGAATTATCTTTTTATGCTCAATTCAGTTTACAATACTATTTCAGACTAATGAACTATCTTTTTATGCTCAATTCAGTTTACAATACTATTTAAGACTAATGAACTATCTTTTTATGCTCAATTTAGTTTACTATACTATTTAAGACTAATGAACTATCTTTTAATGCTCAGTTCAGTTTACTATACTATTGAAGACTAATGGACTATCTTTTTATACTCAATTCAGTTTACAATACTATTTAAGACTAATGAACTATCTTTTTATGCTCAATTTAGTTTACTATACTATTTAGGACTAATGAACTATCTTTTAATGCTCAGTTCAGTTTACAATACTATTAAAGACTAGTGAACTATCTTTTAATGCTCAATTCAGTTTACTATACAATTTATGGACTATTTTTTTATACTCAATTCAGTTTACAATACTATTTAAGACTAGTGAACTATCTTTTAATGCTCAATTCAGTTTACTATACAATTTAAGACTAATGGACTATTTTTTTATACTCAATTCAGTTTACAATACTATTTAAGACTAGTGAACTATCTTTTTATACTCAATTCAGTTTACAATACTATTTAAGACTAATGAACTATCTTTTCATGCTCAATTCAGTTTACTATACTATTTAAGACTAATGAATTATCTTTTTATGCTCAATTCAGTTTACAATACTATTTCAGACTAATGAACTATCTTTTTATGCTCAATTCAGTTTACAATACTATTTAAGACTAATGAACTATCTTTTTATGCTCAATTTAGTTTACTATACTATTTAAGACTAATGAACTATCTTTTAATGCTCAGTTCAGTTTACTATACTATTGAAGACTAATGGACTATCTTTTTATACTCAATTCAGTTTACAATACTATTTAAGACTAATGAACTATCTTTTTATGCTCAATTTAGTTTACTATACTATTTAAGACTAATGAACTATCTTTTAATGCTCAGTTCAGTTTACAATACTATTTAAGACTAGTGAACTATCTTTTTATGCTCAATTCAGTTTACTATACTATTGAAGACTAGTGAACTATCTTTTTTATACACAATTCAGTTTACTATACAATTAAAGACTAATGGAATATCTTTTTATACTCAATTCAGTTTACAATACTATTTAAGACTAGTGAACTATCTTTTAATGCTCAATTCAGTTTACTATACTATTTAAGACTAATGAACTATCTTGTTATGCTCAATTCAGTTTACTATACTATTTCAGACTAATGAACTATCTTTTTATGTTCAATTCAGTTTACAATACTATTTAAGACTAGTAAACTATCTATTTATGCTTAATTCAGTTTACTATACTATTTAAGACTAGTGAACTTTCTTTTTATGCTCAATTCAGTTTACAATACTATTTAAGACTAATGAACTATAATTCGCTGCCCAATTCGGAAGTGGATGGGAGTGTAGTATCTGTTTTGTTGTCATGATATCATCTTCCACAGGATTAACTCCTCCTTCTTTTAGGAGTAGTGTAGTAGCTGTTCTGTTCTCATGAGAACACCCTCACAGGCTTTATCTCGTCCTTTTTCGGATTGGTATAGTATCTGTTCTGTATTCATGTGAACACATTCCTAGGCATTACCTCTTCCTTTGGGAGTAGTGTAGTATCTGTTTTATTGCTATGGGTTCATCCACCCTGGACATTACCTCCTCTTTTGAGGATAGTGTAGTATCTGTTCTGTTGTCATGATACCATCCTAACAGACATTACATCCTCATTTGGGAAGGATAGTGTAATATATGTTTGTTTGTCACAATACCATCCTCCCAAGCATTGACTCCTCCTTTTTTGAGGATAGTGTAGTATCTGTTCTGTTATCATGAGACCCTTCTCACCTTTGGGCATAGTGTAGTATATGTTCATTCGTCATGAAACCATACTCCCAGGATTAAGCTCCTCCTTTGTAGGTAGTGTAGTATCTGTTCTGTTATCATTAGACTATCTTTCCAGGCATTATCCCCTTTTTTCAGGCAGTGTAGTATATGTTCGTTCATACTATATACGAGCAACACTATACAACTGAAAGGAGTATATTATTACTCATAATAATAATAATAATAATAATAATAATAGTAATTATAATAAATAATAATAAATCCCAATAATAATCGAACTTTTAATGAAATGATTATTTTATCACTTTCATTTATTCCATAGTCTGAATAAGAAGATAGTGTACACAGAATAAATACTAGACTACCCCCACCCACCTCCGAATTCAGCATTAAAATATAGTACATTAGTTTCAAATAGTATAGTAAACTAAATTGATAATTAAAAGATAGTAATAGTATAGTTCCGGCTTCAGACAGACAGATAGCAAATCTTTACTATTAATAGATTAAGAATAGCTCTTTTATAAATAGAAGTAATAGTATAGTTCCGGCTTCAGACAGACAGATACCAAATCTTTACTATTAATAGAAGTAAGAATAGCTCTTTTATAAATAGAAGTAATATTATAGTTTCGGCTTTAGACAGACAGATACCAAATCTTTACTATTAATAGAAGTAAGAATAGCTCTTTTATAAATAGAAGTAATATTATAGTTTCGGCTTCAGACAGACAGATACCAAATCTTTACTATTAATAGAAGTAAGAATAGCTCTTTTATAAATAGAAGTAATATTATAGTTTCGGCTTCAGACAGACAGATACCAAATCTTTACTATTAATAGAAGTAATACTATCACTATTATTAATAGAAGTAATAGTATAGTTTAGGCTTCAGACAGACAGATACCAAATCTTTACTATTAATAGAAGTAATAATATCTCTTTTATAAATAGAAGTAATAGTATAGTTTAGGCTTAAGACAGACAGATACCAAATCTTTACTATTAATAGAAGTAATAATATCTCTTTTATAAATAGAAGTAATAGTATAGTTTCGGCTTCAGACAGACAGATACCAAATCTTTACTATTAATAGAAGTAATAATATCTCTTTTATAAATAGAAGTAATAGTATAGTTTAGGCTTAAGACAGACAGATACCAAATCTTTACTATTAATAGAAGTAAGAATAGCTCTTTTATAAATAGAAGTAATAGTATAGTTTCAGCTTCAGACAGACAGATACCAAATCTTTACTATTAATAGAAGTAATAATATCTCTTTTATAAATAGAAGTAATAGTATAGTTTAGGCTTCAGACAGACAGATACCAAATCTTTACTATTAATAGAAGTAAGAATAGCTCTTTTATAAATAGAAGTAATAGTATAGTTTCGGCTTCAGACAGACAGATACCAAATCTTTACTATTAATAGAAGTAATAATATCTCTTTTATAAATAGAAGTAATAGTATAGTTTAGGCTTAAGACAGACAGATACCAAATCTTTACTATTAATAGAAGTAATAATATCTCTTTTATAAATAGAAGTAATAGTATAGTTTAGGCTTAAGACAGACAGATACCAAATCTTTACTATTAATAGAAGTAATAATATCTCTTTTATAAATAGAAGTAATAGTATAGTTTAGGCTTCAGACAGACAGATACCAAATCTTTACTATTAATAGAAGTAAGAATAGCTCTTTTATAAATAGAAGTAATAGTATAGTTTCGGCTTCAGACAGACAGATACCAAATCTTTACTATTAATAGAAGTAATAATATCTCTTTTATAAATAGAAGTAATAGTATAGTTTAGGCTTAAGACAGACAGATACCAAATCTTTACTATTAATAGAAGTAATAATATCTCTTTTATAAATAGAAGTAATAGTATAGTTTAGGCTTCAGACAGACAGATACCAAATCTTTACTATTAATAGAAGTAATAATATCTCTTTTATAAATAGAAGTAATAGTATAGTTTAGGCTTCAGACAGACAGATACCAAATCTTTACTATTAATAGAAGTAAGAATAGCTCTTTTATAAATAGAAGTAATAGTATAGTTTCGGCTTCAGACAGACAGATACCAAATCTTTACTATTAATAGAAGTAATAATATCTCTTTTATAAATAGAAGTAATAGTATAGTTTAGGCTTAAGACAGACAGATACCAAATCTTTACTATTAATAGAAGTAATAATATCTCTTTTATAAATAGAAGTAATAGTATAGTTTAGGCTTCAGACAGACAGATACCAAATCTTTACTATTAATAGAAGTAATAATATCTCTTTTATAAATAGAAGTAATAGTATAGTTTCGGCTTCAGACAGACAGATACCAAATCTTTACTATTAATAGAAGTAATAATATCTCTTTTATAAATAGAAGTAATAGTATAGTTTAGGCTTCAGATAGACAGATACCAAATCTTTACTATTAATAGAAGTAATAATATCTCTTTTATAAATAGAAGTAATAGTATAGTTTCGGCTTCAGACAGACAGATACCAAATCTTTACTATTAATAGAAGTAATACTATCACTATTATTAATAGAAGTAATATTATAGTTTCGGCTTAAGACAGACAGATACCAAATCTTTACTATTAATAGAAGTAAGAATAGCTCTTTTATAAATAGAAGTAATATTATCTCTATTATTAATAGAAGTAATATTATTTATATTATTAATAAAGTAATAGTATAGTTTCGGCTTCAGACAGACGGACACCAAATCTCCATTATTAATGAAGGGGGCATCACATTTTACCTGGCAACTATGTGTCTCTGTATCTCTGTGCCCTCCGGCTTTCTAAGAATGTCGCAACGCCTTAGACCGGTTTGTTTCGAGATGTTATCATCCCACTTCTTTCGCTATCAGATTCTGCTGCTCCATCTTGCGCCTATCAGATTCCCGTCCAACTTTGGTTTGTGTCTCTCCGCTGTGGTCAAGAGGTCTTATTTGGACCCGATTGTCTGCTGTATCCTGTTCTGCACTTTCTCGCAGGTGGCGTTAATTAATACAATTAATTAAAACAGTTCATCAATGCAATCCTGAAATTGTCAGGGAATCAATATGGCAGCGTTTGATTCAGTTCATGCAAAAAAAAGAAGGTTCTTGCTCTTCGAAAATTATTGACAAATAAACCGGATGTTTTCGCTGTCTGAAATAAATTGGAATAACGATACCAGTGAATGTCGTGATTGTTATATATATATATATATATATATATATATATTTACCGGAAGTTAAATTTCATAGACGTCCATACTTTTATATATGAAGCTCTGTCTGTGAATGTGGCAAGTCTCAGTTTGAAATAGAATTTTCATCGCTATTTTAATGACTACTAGACGCCAACCCCGCATGTCTTTGATCTGTCTGTACAGGGTTCGTCAGGACAACCTAACTCAAGTTTACTTCATCCATCAAGTCAACCATCATCAAATATTCAAAATAGCATAATATCTGAAGCCCATGGCTACACACGGGTTCATACGAGGAATGGTGTAACTTCTAATAACAACACTTAGCAGGATTAACCACCAGACTAGATGAATTCTTGTCCTGTAATCCAGCAAGACAAAGAAAATGTCATAATAAACATAAGTGGTTAATTGAGGAGAGGAAAATGAATGTCCTTCGCTGCTTTACTAACTCAACGTTTGATAAGAATTTAATTGAACACATGTATATATATATATATATATATATATATATATATATATATATATATATATATATATATATATATGGGAAATGAAAAAGGAAAAACCAAAATATGTTTTTTATGTATTCATCAACGTTTCGTCTTTATTTGGAAGTCTCCTCAGGATGATAATTTTAAGAAAAATTTCATGCAAGTACATGAAAATATTGGGTTAACATGATGGGTTAATGAGAAGAAGTAGTAGCCACTATTGGGGGCGCAGGACCAAGGTCCGGGCTGAGAAAAGTCGGTGGCAGGGAATGAAATTAATGTGGATGGCTGTGAGTTAAAAAGTGGAGGGGTGGGGAAAGAGGAGGGGAGGAGGGAGGCTCTGTGTTTTTGGTGTGTAGGTAGTGTCATAATTTTAGAAAAGATTTGAAGAAATGAAAGTGATTTGACAGTGGGAGGGGTGTGTGGGTAAGAGTGTGAAAGAAGTAGTCGAAAGGGTTAAATTGGCCTGTTCAAATTGGAAAGCATGATCGTGCTCTAATGCATGGGAGAAAAGTGCACTGAGAGAGTTATTGTTTTTTATGTCGCTTTTGTGTTCGCTCAATCTTTTCTTTTTAACTCTCTCAGTGCACTTTTCTCCCATGCATTCCAGCACCATCATGCTTTCAAATTTGAACAGGCCAAAATCACCAAATACATTCACAACAAAGCTTGGCGAAGACTACTGGAAACTTCACTAATCACAGCCTCCAACATGAATACATCAAAAAAACATTTTGGTTTTTCCTTTTTTAATTCCCATTACGTCGGATTACCCTCATCCTTCCTTTCTCATATATATATATATATATATATATATATATATATATATATATATATATGTACTTCAGAGGGAGTTTGAATTACCTACTAGACACCATCCTCGATTGTCTTCGGTCTCTCTGTAAAAGGGTTTGTCAGAAAAACCAGACATGAGGATACTTTACCCTACAAGTAAACCCTGACTAAATATTAAAAATAACATAGTATTCGAGGCCCAACTAAGATCTTCTTTGGTTGGCTACACACCTATACCAGGAATGGTGCACCTTCTCTTAGTGATGTTACCTCAAGTAACCGCACTTAGCTGGATACTCCACCAGACCAGATGAATTCTTGTCCTGGAATCCGGTAAGACGAAAAGATCAAAAAGAAAGTATACTATAAAATAATCAACTGGTCAATTTGGGAGAGGAAAATTAATATTCTTAACTTCTTTACTAACTCATTGCTTGAGAGCTAAAGGAGTACATTATTGGAACAGGCGAATACCTATGTGTCTCATATAGAGATCAAGTCTTAGCCCCCCCCCCCCAGAAGGGGCCCCTTGATTTCTGAGAACTTCGACTGAATTAAAATGAAACAAACATGTACTTCATATAGGAATCAAGTGTTAGACCCAGAAAGTAGCCCATTGATTTCTGAGAACTTCGACTGAATTAAAATGAAACAAAAATGTACTTCATGTAGGAATCAAGTGTTAGACCCAGAAAGTAGCCCCTTGATTTCTGAGAACTTCGACTGAATTAAAATGAAACAAAAATGTACTTCATGTAGGAATCAAGTGTTAGACCCAGAAAGTAGCCCATTGATTTCTGAGAACCTCGACTGAATTAAAATGAAACAAAAATGTACTTCATATAGGAATCAAGTGTTAGACCCAGAAAGTAGCCCCTTGATTTCTGAGAACTTCGACTGAATTAAAATGAAACAAAAATGTACTTCATGTAGGAATCAAGTGTTAGACCCAGAAAGTAGCCCCTTGATTTCTGAGAACTTCGACTGAATTAAAATGAAACAAAAATGTACTTCATGTAGGAATCAAGTGTTAGACCCAGAAAGTAGCCCCTTGATTTCTGAGACTTAACTTAAGTGAAGTGTAAAACAAAACGAATGGTTTACCAGTTACCAAGGCCAAAAGCCGCTCGAAGATGAAGGGTTAATGAGCTTGGCGGTTGAACGATGAACAATACTATGAGAGGATTGGAAACGATGGACAGCAAGAATTCGCTTTGTTATCACAACGTAAAAAACATCCCTTTATTCCTACGCGTGATTAGTATCAAAGGGAACTTTTACAAACAGAGCTCCTTCACAAGGGCTTCCCATCTGTGGAACACGTTACCACAGGACTGATTACCCGTTGATTAAAACATGGCGTCTTCAAACCCAATGTCAACAGATTCCTGTTATGATAGTAGTTCGAGCTTGGTCCATTCCATCAATCTTTCTCAATCATCTCATAAGGTTCTTCATCTCTCAACTGACAATAATTCCATCTCATTAGCCCTTATTATCCTCGAGTGGCTATTGGCCTTGATAAATAAAAATGGCGCGAGTTTGATTACTTTAGAGTACGGATCGGTAGGTATTTGTTGACATTGGACTTGAAAACGACCATGTTGTAGTCTGATAACGTATTCCACAAGTTGGAGGTTCCTGGAAAGAAACCCTGTTCATGGAAGTTCCGTTTGGCTTTAGGTACACAGAGGAAGAAGAAAGGAGAGTTCTTTGTAGTGTTGGTAGAAGATGAGTTCTTGGAAAGAACCAAAGAGAGGGAGATGGAGAGGGAGATAGAGAGAGAAAGAGAGAGAGAGAGAGACATAGAGAGGGGTGGTGGTGAATTTAATTGAAAGAGAGAACAAGAGAAAAAATGGCTAAAATATTGGACTGGATTAAAGGTAGGAGATTCTGCTTCTTATATTGGGTATAAGGATTTTAAAAACGGATTCTACCCCAGAGACTGCCTTTCCGTAACGATGAAACCCCGGTACGCCTAACAGACACTGTAATGCATAGTTGTTAAATAAAATGATTTATATTAGCTCTTGTAGAACTTACGACCGAACGCTTTATGGATTTCTTTTCGACAAATGTTGATATATAATATATACTTTGATATACTACACACACACACACACACACACACACACACACACACACACACACACACACACACACACGATTTCAAGCACGGACGGACTTAGCCATCCGGCTCTCTTCAGCTTCTGTTGTCATCTGTTTCGGAAATGTGAAGTCACGTGGCACTCTCGTTTGGACGCGTTATTTGCTTAGAGTGTTGGGTATGTTTGTTTAAATTTAGTGTAAACATACCCAACACTCTAAGCAAATAACGCGTCCAAACGAGAGTGCCACGTGACTTCACATTTCCGAAACAGATGACAACAGAAGCTGAAGAGAGCCGGATGGCTAAGTCCTTCCGTGCTTGAAACCGACGGTACGAATTTTGTACTAATTTTTCTGTACCAAAATAAATGAATATTACGCTCTTAATTTTTAATTTTTAACTTTAATTCTTAATTAATCGAGCACTCTGCTGGGATTTTTGCTGCTATATTACAAAGAAGTTCTTTAAGACACGTATTATTAAAAATAACCGACAATTTTTGTCTGGTTATTTTAGTGTTGATCCCTTCAATTTTCCGGATTAAAATCTTAATCTCGGAAGGAAATTGGCTGATGAAACTGCCATAGTGTCCATGTTGGTCCAGATATATATATATATATATATATATATATATATATATATATGTAAATTAAAGCATGCCTGAATATCTGTGGTGTCTAAAAACTTATATAAAGAGATATAAATTAAGTCTACTTCTCTTCAATGAAGCAGAAAACCAACTTGAATACACTTGGATTAAACTTCGATTCTAGTTTTTAGATGTGTCCATATATTTCTAAGAGACTTCGTCGGTCGGCCAGTCTGCCAGGCTTATGTTTAAAATAGTATTTCCAGCACTTAACACTCAAATTGAATCTTCTTATTTTAGATGTATTCAACTATCTCTCTGAGAGCCCCTGTTACCTGATCTGCCAAGCTTAAATTTGAAATAGCATTTTGATTGCACTTTGAATGGACGCATCTTCAGAATTATCGTTCTTATTTTTTTTCTTATTACTTAGCGTCAATTCCCACCCTCCTCCGGTCGTTCATTCCTTCCGTTATCGCTCTCCATAAAATTATTGTTTTCCATTTTTTAAATCCCACATTTGTTATCCCATTTCTTCTTGATTAATTCAGTTCCTTAAGATTGCTTAAAAAAATGATTCCTTTTTCTTTCTCTTTCTTTTTTCTTTCTTTCTTTCTTTCTCCAACTTTTATTTTATCACTTGCCCTCATTGTCTATTAATTCCAAACCAATGAAAACACTTGAGAACATCCACCATAGAAGAAGCTTGTCACATTCTCAACGTGTTTACGCACTTTTAACAAAACAAATTCAAAACATAACGAGCGCCATTTTTGTTTGCAAGGGTAGAAAACCTTCGAAAACAAAATGGAGCTCGTTTTGATTCCACGAAAACAGACGACAACTTGTCTCTTTTTCCCACTTCTATTCCGTCACTGCTCGGCCTTTGTCGGAAGACGATCGACCATTCTGTGTTTTTTTTTTTTAACCTTCTTTTCTTTGAGATTCTTCTGATAGCGATATTGACAACAACTGAATAGATTCCTATTGGATGGAACGGGGAACATTCGAGATTCTACCGGACCGAAAGGTCATGAAGAATAAATTGATCAAACAATGGTCATCGGTATCTCGTTTCTGTTTTGCTTTTTAGGTTTTCATTCATTTATTCATTCTTTTCTTTCTTTTTCTTTCTTTTTCTTTCTCTCTCTTTTTCTCGTTTGTTTTTCTTTCTCTCTCTTTTTCTAACTTGTTTTTCTTTTCATCTTTTAATTTTTCATTCTTTCTTTTTTTTCTTTTTCTTTTTTTTCCTTTCTGTTTCCTTAGCATTCTTCACTTATTCTTTTCTTTGTTTTTCTTTTTTTCTTTCTCTGTCTTTTTCTCGCTTGTTTTTCTTTCCATCTTTCAATTTTTCATTCTTTCTTTTTCTTTTTCTTTTTTTCCTTTCTGTTTCCTTAGCATTCTTCACTTATTCTTTTCTTTGTTTTTCTTTTTTTCTTTCTCTATCTTTTTCTAACTTGTTTTTCTTTCCATCTTTTCATTTTTCATTCTTTTTTTTCTTTTTCTTTTTTTCCTTTCTGTTTCCTTAGCATTCTTCACTTATTCTCTTTTTTATATTTTTTCTACTTTTCACTCCATTTTTAGTACTTCATTTTCGTTTTATTTTGTTAATTTTATTTCTTTTATTCGTTTTTCGCGCATTTTTTCTACTCTAACAGAACAAAACAAATATGCAACAAATAAATGTTACCAAAGGCAAGATAAGTTTCTTTTCTATCTACTTGAATACGTTTATTTGTATTTTAACTTATTTTCACTTATTTTAATCGAAAATTAAATCAAATACTGGCAGAACATAACGATTGGTGATATTTAGTGGAAGTGTTTTTACCAGTATTTTGTTGAATTTTCGATTTTTGAGCGATTATTAAGGGACTTATGGGTAACCATTTTTATTATTCTAACTTAATAGAATGAACGGGAGGTTTGTTTTGAACAACAAACCCTTTAAAATAAGTTAAAACACAACAAAACTTATCCAGGTAGAAGAGTAACATATCTTGCCTTTGGTAACATTTAATTTTCTTCTTTTTCATTCGTTTCTATTTAGTGATTCTTCTGTCTTTTTGTTTTACTTCTTTTTAAAAATTTTACTGTATTTTATTCCTTCCCTTTTTACTTCTATTTTTTCCTTTCTTTTTCTATTTTCTTTTTTCTTTCTATTTTCTTCTGTTTTTCTTTTTTCTGTTTTTCTTTTTTCTTTTTCGTTTTCTCTTATCCTCTTCTTTTTTCTGCCTCCTCTATTATTTTTATTCAATTTTTCTGCTTTCTTTTTCACTGTTTTGTTTTCGTTTAAAATTTTTTTTTTTACTGTATTTTATTCATTCCCTTTTTACTTCTATTTTTTCCTTTCTTTTTCTATTTTCTTCTGTTTTTCTTTTTTCTTTTCTTCTTTTTCTTTTCTTTTTCTTCTTTTTTCTTTTTCGTTTTCTCTTATCCTCTTCTTTTTTCTGCCTCCTCTATTATTTTTATTCTATTTTTCTGTTATCTTTTTCATTGTTTTTTTTCGTTTTTTTAAAATTCTTTTCATTTCAATTAATTTGTATTCTCTTTTACTTTCACTTTTCCTCTAATTTCTGTTCCCTTTTCTTTCTCTCTTAGTACATTTTAATTTTTCATTTCTCTTCTTTTCATTTTCTAGTTTTATTCTTTCCCCTTTTCTTATTCCTATCATCGTTTTCCCTCGTTATTTTGTTTTTTCTCTGTTTTTTAAAAAAACTTCAATTTACTTATTATTTTCTCTGTTATTTTTCTTTCTTTTGTCTAATTTCATTATTTTTCTTTTATTACTTTTATTTTATCCTTTTCATCCGTTTTTAAGAGGAAACGTCAGAATGATAAATTAAAAACTAAGAAAATCGAATGAGATATGAGGGGAAAATTGTTTAAGTTGGAGAAAACGATTGAGAGAGAAAAAAAGAAAAGAAAGTAAATCACTCAACGTTATGGTGGATTTGAATCATTAAAGATCTCCAACTGATGCTTCAAAATCTTTTGTCTACTCGAGAAAGGAAGAACCATCAATAACGAATATTATATAGCATCATTAGTGCGTTTGAAGGAAGAAATCGCCGAAAAACAGTCGCAAATAAAGAAAAAGTGGTCTCTCACCAAGACAATGCACCGTGTTACACGTGAATCACAACGATGGCAAAACTACACGAATTGCACTTCGAATTGTTTCCGCACCCACCCTATTCTCTAGATCACTCTCCAGCGACTACTGGTTGATAACAGAACCCAAAGACAAATAGTTCTACAACCAAGGCGTCGAATTGGTAGAGAAGCGTTGTAAACCATTGTATCACCTTAGAAGGAGACTATGTTGATGAATAAAGTCGAATTTTTTCTATTAAGGACTTACTGAGTGATGAGTTGAATTGTTTTTAATAAGAGTACTGGTGAGAATCGTTCGATTTCCCCATGACCGTTTATTTGAGATTTGAAATAAAACGATTTAAAACGTTCGTAAACAAGAAATATATAACTTTTTATTCTGCAATTTGATTTAAATGCAATTTAAGACCATTTAAATAAATATCTTAAGCTCTATTTTACCATATGATAAAATATCGAGCTTCAAATTGTATTTTGAAAGTTGATCATAAAATCTGTTTAGATAGCCCCATAAAAGAAGAGTCTAAAATTGATTTTAAATAATAATAATAATTATTCTAGCTAGATATCTTTCCTACTCAGCTCTTCAGGTATACGTTAATGCTCTTAAACTAACGCTTATATTATATATAGGGTAAGAAATTTGGCTCCAATAAAGAAGTGATACCGGAAACTTAGGCGTATTTTGAGGCCAAAGACAACTCCATAAAGCCGGCATTGAATCGTTAGAAAAGCCTTGGAATCAGTGTATCACCTAGAAAGAGACTATGTTGATGAATAAAGTCGAATTTTGCCCAAAAGATTGTTGTTTTTATTAGTTAGGCCCGAGACTTATTGAGTGATGTGTTATATATTTATATTTGCATATATATTTATATTATTTATCGATTTGTATATTAAAAATATTTAATTGAATAAACCGTTCAAATTTTCCGTTGAAGCAAAGACGATAATTAATATCGTTTCCAGTAATTTCTATCCGTTATTGGATTATTTTCTAATTTAATACCGAAAACTCATCTAATTGCCTGAGTATGTTCCAACTACGTTTCCGTGCGATAAAGTATCCAGACAAACATCGTCAGCCCCTTCCCCGGGGAACGGACAACATCAACAACCCGAATCGAAGGGCTATATAATGAATGATCTGGTTCGATATCGGTCCATTATTGGAAGTAAATCAAATAGATATTTCGCAAGGTTCTAGATACTTATCTCTCATATATTTATAGAAAGGGCGAAACTTTATCTCGAAAATATCTTTAGATTGGATTCCAGTTCCGGATCGATTATATATATATATATACTAGCAGGATGACCCGACATTGCTCGGGATTGAATGCGGATCACTACTATGTACTTTCTTCGAGATGGGCTGACTTTTTACATTTTTTTTCCAAATTCTATACCCAGTGGAAGCGTCAGCGTTCTGAATAAGTAAATAAAAATGTACAAAGTAAAAATGTAAAAAGTAAAAATGTAAAAAGTAAAAATGTACAAAGTAAGGCCAACTGGATGAAACCGCGGTACGTTTCTGAAATATGTAAAGATGGTTGATCACAAATTTGAAAATTGTTTCTTAAGCGATAAGATTTTTTTCTTTACAGAAATTAGAAACCACAAACCGTTACATTTTTTTTTAAAGAGGAGAGGAGGGATATATATATATATATATATATATATATATATATATATATATATATATATTTATGCTTTAAATTCCTGAAACAGTTTTTCATGGTACCCAACTGATGATCCCTTAGATAATGTTAGAAGTAAACTAATATAATAACTGTAAAAAATAAATTGACTTACATGAGTGATTTTCCACTGAACGACCTGGGACTTCAGGTTTTTTTTTTTTTTCCTTATATAGTTTTAATGGGTGAGAAACTTCCAGGACTATATATATATATATATATATATATATATCTGTGTGTGCGTGTGTTTGTGTGTGTGTGTGTGAGAGAGGGAGAAAGAATGTGTGAGCGAGAAATAGTTTGAGAGAGATGGGTTGACGGAGAGACTGAGATATATATATATATATAGAAAAATTGATAACATGTATGGAGTATGTGTGTTGTTTAGTAACGTTTGCCTTACTGAATATATGCTCTCTAGATACAAACATGCACTATATATATATATATATATATATATATATATATATATATATATATATATATATATATATATATATATAAAGTATTAAACCTTTAAAGCTATATGAGGTAAAGCAAAAAGGAGTATTTATATTATTTTGTTTCCCTTAAACTTTTTCTTATGTACTTTAGTCATACAAAATATATGTTAAATATACCTTAGGTCTAAGATTCAGTTATGTTAATAAAAAATTATGTCTTAAATGTTCTGAAAAAGTCAGCAATCTCTCACTTAGCTCTCTATGTATTTCTCTCGACCCTTATCAGTCTATGTTTAGTCAACCACTCTCTCACTTAGCTCTCTATGTATTTCTCTCGACCCTTATCAGTCTATGTTGAGTCAACAACTCTCTCACTTAGCTCTCTATGTATTTCTCTCGCCCCTTATCAGTCTATGTTTAGTCAACCACTCTCTCACTTAGCTCTCTATGTATTTCTCTCACCCATTATCAGTCTATGTTGAGTCAACTACTCTCTCACTAAGCTCTCTATGTATTTCTCTCGCCCCTTATCAGTCTATGTTGAGGAAACCACTCTCTCACTTAGCTCTCCATGTATTTCTCTCACCCCTTATCAGTCTATGTTTAGTCAACCACTCTCTCACTTAGCTCTCTATGTATTTCTCTTCCCCCTTATCAGTCTATGTTGAGTCAACAACTCTTTCAGTTAGCTCTCTATGTATTTCTCTCACCCATTATCAGTCTATGTTTAGTCAACCACTCTTTCACTTTGCTCTCCATGTATTTCTCTCACCCCTTATCAGTCTATGTTTAGTCAACCACTGTCTCACTTAGCTTTCTATGTATTTCTCTCACCCCTTATCAGTCTATGTTTAGTCAACCACTCTCTCACTTTGCTCTGTATGTATTTCTCTCACCCCTTATCAGTCTATGTTTAGTCAACCACTCTCTCACTTAGCTTTCTATGTATTTCTCTCACACCTTATCAGTCTATGTTTAGTCAACCACTCTCTCACTTAGCTCTCCATGTATTTCTCTCACCCCTTATCAGTCTATGTTTAGTGAACCACTCTCTCACTTTGCTCTCCATGTATTTCTCTCACCCCTTATCAGTCTATGTTTAGTCAACCACTCTCTCACTTAGCTCTGTATGTATTTCTCTCACCCCTTATCAGTCTATGTTTAGTCAACCACTCTCTCACTTAGCTCTCTATGTATTTCTCTCACCCCTTATCTGTCTATGTTTAGTCAACCACTCTCTCACTTAGCTCTCTATGCATTTCTCTTGCCCTCTTATCAGTCTATGTTGAGTCAACCACTCTCTCACTTAGCTCTGTATGTATTTCCCTCACCCCTTATCAGTCTATGTTTAGTCAACCACTCTCTCACTTAGCTCTGTATGTATTTCTCTCACCCCTTATCTGTCTATGTTTAGTCAACCACTCTCTCACTTAGCTCTCTATGTATTTCTCTCGCCCCTTATCAGTCTATGTTTAGTCAACCACTCTCTCACTTAGCTCTCTATGTATTTCTCTCACCCCTTATCAGTCTATGTTGAGTCAACCACTCTCTCACTTAGCTCTCTATGTATTTCTCTCACCCCTTATCAGTCTATGTTGAGTCAACCACTCTCTCACTTAGCTCTCTATGTATTTCTCTCACCCATTATCAGTCTATGTTGAGTCAACCACTCTCTCACTTAGCTCTCTATGTATTTCTCTCACCCATTCTCAGTCTATGTTGAGTCAACCACTCTCTCACTTAGCTCTCTATGTATTTCTCTCACCCATTATCAGTCTATGTTGAGTCAACCACTCTCGTACTAAGCTCTCTATGTATTTCTCTCACCCCTTATCAGTCTATGTTGAGTCAACCACTCTCTCACTTAGCTCTCTATGTATTTCTCTCACCCCTTATCAGTCTATGTTTAGTCAACCACTCTCTCACTAAGCTCTCTATGTATTTCTCTCACCCCTTATCAGTCTATGTTGAGTCAACCACTCTCTCACTAAGCTTTCTATGTATTTCTCTCACCCCTTATCAGTCTATGTTGAGTCAACCACTCAATCACTTAGCTCTCTATGTATTTCTCTCACCCATTATCAGTCTATGTTGAGTCAACCACTCTCTCACTTAGCTCTGTATGTATTTCTCTCACCCCTTATCAGTCTATGTTTAGTACACCACTCTCTCACTTAGCTCTGTATGTATTTCTCTCACCCCTTATCTGTCTATGTTTAGTCAACCACTCTCTCACTTAGCTCTCTATGTATTTCTCTCGCCCCTTATCAGTCTATGTTGAGTCAACCACTCTCTCACTTAGCTCTCTATGTATTTCTCTCGCCCCTTATCAGTCTATGTTTAGTCAACCACTCTCTCATTTAGCTCTCCATGTATTTCTCTCACCCCTTATCAGTCTATGTTTAGTCAACCACTCTTTCACTTAGCTCTCCATGTATTTCTCTTGCCCCTTATCAGTCTATGTTGAGTCAACCACTCTCTCACTTAGCTTTCTATGTATTTCTCTCACCCCTTATCAGTCTATGTTTAGTCAACCACTCTCTCACTTAGCTCTCAATGTATTTCTCTCACACCTTATCAGTCTATGTATAGTCAACCACTCTCTCACTTAGCTCTCCATGTATTTCTCTCACCCCTTATCAGTCTATGTTTAGTCAACCACTCTCTCACTTAGCTCTCCATGTATTTCTCTCACCACTTATCAGTCTATGTTTAGTCAACCACTCTCTCACTTTGCTCTCCATGTATTTCTCTCACCCCTTATCAGTCTATGTTTAGTCAACCACTCTCTCACTTAGCTTTCTATGTATTTCTCTCACCCCTTATCAGTCTATGTTGAGTCAACCACTCTCTCACTTAGCTCTCCATGTATTTCTCTTGCCCCTTATCAGTCTATGTTGAGTCAACCACTCTCTCACTTAGCTTTCTATGTATTTCTCTCACCCCTTATCAGTCTATGTTTAGTCAACCACTCTCTCACTTAGCTCTCCATGTATTTCTCTTGCCCCTTATCAGTCTATGTTGAGTCAACCACTCTCTCACTTAGCTTTCTATGTATTTCTCTCACCCCTTATCAGTCTATGTTTAGTCAACCACTCTCTCACTTAGCTCTCCATGTATTTCTCTTGCCCCTTATCAGTCTATGTTGAGTCAACCACTCTCTCACTTAGCTTTCTATGTATTTCTCTCACCCCTTATCAGTCTATGTTTAGTCAACCACTCTCTCACTTAGCTCTCTATGTATTTCTCTCACCCCTTATCAGTCTATGTTTAGTCAACCACTCTCTCACTTAGCTTTCTATGTATTTCTCTCACCCCTTATCAGTCTATGTTGAGTCAACCACTCTCTCACTTAGCTCTCCATGTATTTCTCTCACCCCTTATCAGTCTATGTTTAGTCAACCACTCTCTCACTTAGCTCTCCATGTATTTCTCTCACCTATTATCAGTCTATGTTTAGTCAACCACTCTCTCACTTAGCTTTCTATGTATTTCTCTCACCCCTTATCAGTCTATGTTTAGTCAACCACTCTCTCACTTAGCTCTCTATGTATTTCTCTTCCCCCTTATCAGTCTATGTTGAGTCAACAACTCTTTCAGTTAGCTCTCTATGTATTTCTCTCACCCATTATCAGTCTATGTTTTGTCAACCACTCTTTCACTTTGCTCTCCATGTATTTCTCTCGCCCCTTATCAGTCTATGTTTAGTCAACCACTCTCTCACTTACCTTTCTATGTGTTTCTCTCACCCCTTATCAGTCTATGTTTAGTCAACAACTCTCTCACTTTGCTCTCCATGTATTTCTCTCACCCCTTATCAGTCTATGTTTAGTCAACCACTCTCTCACTTAGCTTTCTATGTATTTCTCTCACCCCTTATCAGTCTATGTTTAGTCAACCACTCTCTCACTTTGCTCTGTATGTATTTCTCTCACCCCTTATCAGTCTATGTTTAGTCAACCACTCTCTCACTTAGCTTTCTATGTATTTCTCTCACACCTTATCAGTCTATGTTTAGTCAACCACTCTCTCACTTAGCTCTCCATGTATTTCTCTCACCCCTTATCAGTCTATGTTTAGTGAACCACTCTCTCACTTTGCTCTCCATGTATTTCTCTCACCCCTTATCAGTCTATGTTTAGTCAACCACTCTCTCACTTAGCTCTGTATGTATTTCTCTCACCCCTTATCAGTCTATGTTTAGTCAACCACTCTCTCACTTAGCTCTCTATGTATTTCTCTCACCCCTTATCTGTCTATGTTTAGTCAACCACTCTCTCACTTAGCTCTCTATGCATTTCTCTTGCCCTCTTATCAGTCTATGTTGAGTCAACCACTCTCTCACTTAGCTCTGTATGTATTTCCCTCACCCCTTATCAGTCTATATTTAGTCAACCACTCTCTCACTTAGCTCTGTATGTATTTCTCTCACCCCTTATCAGTCTATGTTTAGTCAACCACTCTCTCACTTAGCTCTCCATGTATTTCTCTCACCCCTTATCAGTCTATGTTTAGTCAACCACTCTCTCACTTAGCTCTCCATGTATTTCTCTCACCCATTATCAGTCTATGTTTAGTCAACCACTCTCTCACTTAGCTCTCCATGTATTTCTCTCACCTATTATCAGTCTATGTTTAGTCAACCACTCTCTCACTTAGCTTTCTATGTATTTCTCTCACCCTTTATCAGTCTATGTTTAGTCAACCACTCTCTCACTTAGCTCTCTATGTGTTTCTCTCACCCCTTATAAGTCTATGTATAGTCAACCACTCTCTCACTTAGCTCTCCATGTATTTCTCTCACCCCTTATCAGTCTATGTTTAGTCAACCACTCTCTCACTTAGCTCTGTATGTATTTCTCTCACCCCTTATCAGTCTATGTTTAGTCAACCACTCTCTCACTTAGCTCTCCATGTATTTCTCTCACCACTTATCAGTCTATGTTTAGTCAACCACTCTCTCACTTTGCTCTCCATGTATTTCTCTCACCCCTTATCAGTCTATGTTTAGTCAACCACTCTCTCACTTAGCTCTCTATGTATTTCTCTCACCCATTATCAGTCTATGTTGAGTCAACCACTCTCTCACTTAGCTCTGTATGTATTTCTCTCACCCATTATCTATCTATGTTGAGTCAACTACTCTCTCACTTAGCTTTCATTGTATTTCTCTCGCCCCTTATCAGTCTGTGTTTAGTCAACCACTCTCTCACTTAGCTCTCTATGTATTTCTCTCACCCATTATCAGTCTATGTTGAGTCAACCACTCTCTCACTTAGCTCTGTATGTATTTCTCTCACCCATTATCAGTCTATGTTGAGTCAACCACTCTCTCACTAAGCCCTCTATGTATTTCTCTCACCCATTATTAGTCTATGTTGAGTCAACCACTCTCTCACTAAGCTCTCTATGTATTTCTCTTGCCCCTTATCAGTCTATGTTGAGTCAACCACTCTCTCACTTAGCTCTGTATGTATTTCTCTCACCCATTATCAGTCTATGTTGAGTCAACCACTCTCTCACTAAGCTCTCTATGTATTTCTCTTGCCCCTTATCAGTCTATGTTGAGTCAACCACTCTCTCACTTAGCTCTGTATGTATTTCTCTCACCCCTTATCAGTCTATGTTGAGTCAACCACTCTCTCACTAATCTCTCTATGTATTTCTTTCACCCCTTATCAGTCTATGTTGAGTCAACCACTCTCTCACTTAGCTCTGTATGTATTTCTCTCACCCATTATTAGTCTATATTGTGTCAACCACTCTCTCACTTAGCTTTCTATGTATTTCTCTTGCCCCTTATCAGTCTATGTGGAGTCAACCACTCTTTCACTTCATTCTCTATGTATTTCTCTTGCCCCATTATCAGTCTATGTTGAGTCAACCACTCTCTCACTTAGCTCTCTATGTATTTCTCTTGTCCCATTATCAGTCTATGTTGAGTCAAACACTCTCTCACTTAGCTCTCTATGTATTTCTCTTGCCCGTTATCAATCTATGTTGAGTCAACCACTTTCTCACTTAGCTCTCTATTTTTTCCTCTTGCTCCATTATCAATCTATGTTGAGTCAACCACTCTCTCACTTTGCTCTCTATGTATTCCTCTTGCTCCATTATCAAGCTATGTTGAGTCAACCACTTTCTCACTTAGCTCTGTATGTATTTCTCTCACCCATTATCAATCTATGTTGAGTCAACCACTCTCTCACTTAGCTCTCTATGTATTCCTCTTGCCCCATTATCAATCTATGTTGAGTCAACCACTCTCTCACTTTGCTCTCTATGTATTCCTCTTGCCCCATTATCAATCTATGTTGAGTCAACCACTCTCTCACTTTGCTCTCTATGTATTCCTCTTGCCCCATTTTCAATCTATGTTGAGTCAACCACTCTCTCACTTTGCTCTCTATGTATTTCTCTCACCAATTATTAGTCTATGTTTAGTCAACCACTCTCTCATTTAGTTCTCTATGTATTTATCTTGCCCTTATCAGTTTATGTTTAGTCAAACACTCTCTCACTTAGCTCTCTATGTATTTCTCTTACCTATTATCAGTCTATGTTTAGTCAACCACTCTCTCACTTAGCTCTCTATGTTTTTCTCTCACCCATTATCAGTCTATGTTTAGTCAACCATTCTCTCACTTATCTCTCTATGTATTTCTCTTGCCCTTATCAGTCTATGTTTAGTCAACTACTCTCTCACTTAGCTCTCTATGTATTTCTCTCACCCCTTATCAGTCTATGTTGAGTCAACTACTCTCTCACTTAGCTCTCTATGTATTTCTCTTGCATTTATTAGTCTATGTTTAGTCAACCACTCTGTTATATTTCTTACGGTTCCTATGAGCATTTCGCGAACAAGTGTCTATCTTTTTTCAGCGTTGCTATATGATTTACACAATGTTAGTACATACCACAAACATGTACGTAAATTAGACAGAAAAATCATAAGCATCCTACTCTTCTTTCCATAAAAATAATATAGAAATAAAGACACTCATTATTTTTTAATTATGCAAGAAGAAAGTCTTAACAGTTTATAAATATTCGAATGACATCAAAGTAGAGTTAATAGTGTTAGTAGTTGTGACCTGTATGTCTAGTTGTGACCCGTATGTCTAGTTGTGACACGTATGTCTAGTTGTGACCCGTATGTCTAGTTGTGACCCGTATGTCTCTCTATATAAAATAGTAACTCTGTGTGTGTATGTGTCAACCTGATCTTTGTGTCTTATATTCACCTAAACCGCTGGACAGAATTGCTTGAAAATTTCCATGTGGACTACTGACCTCTCAGTAAAGGTCATAGGCTATATGAGAAATATATCACTTCAACGCTGGGGTTCTATGGGCAGCACAACCCCGCACTGAAAACCGTTTTACTTTAGATTCAAATGAAATTTAAACCATCGGTAAATGACCAAAAATGTTTTCTATTCCCAAAATGTCAACTAATTTGAATAATATTAAGAAGCCCCCCCCCCCTTCCCCTGAAAACTGTTTTCCCTTTGATTCAAATGAAATTTAAACCATAGGTAAATGACCAAAAATTTTGTCTATTCCCAAAATTCCAGCAAATGTTGATAATATTAAGGGGGTCCCCAGGGGCACACCCCCCCCCTGAAATTTAAACCATAAGTCCACCAAAAATTCAAATAGGTCCAATTTCAATGAAATGTATACTTTATATAATACATTTTAAATAAGGATGATTTACATTTATATATATATATATATATATATATATATATATATATATATATATATATATATATATATATATATTGCTGATTCAGGCAATGTTGCTACAAAGGAATCCTCCCTCAAAATAAAACAACAACTCCTGTTTAAAAACAATTAACAGAAGTTTATTATTTTTGGAGGTTATAAATGGTACTCGTTTTCTGAACAAAAGACTTGCACGATCAAAGTCCAATGAACAAAATCATTTAACTAAGAGCCACAAGGACCTATCTTGCTTGGAGAGGCACACCCATCAAACTGACCGTCAGACCCTAAAGATCCAAAACTGCATGTGTCACGCTCAGAGGCCCGTCTTTACCTCTCCTTTCCATCTCCTGGAATATATGCAACTTCGACCGGAAATCCAAGAATCCGGTCTTGATCTCAGTCATCCCCATGCGGCCACCCTAAAGGACCACCCCGATGTTCACTAGAGATAACGGCTAGATAGTTTCCACTCAAAAGGGCTTCACCTGCATACCATCTAGTTACATTACTTTTTTATAAGTAGGTTGCTATCAGCATGAAACACTTTTTAATGAGCCACTTATCTTATTTCAAACAAATAAAAATCTGGGTGGTCTAACTCACAATCAGAGATATTTTCATTTTTTCCGTGCCCCCCTCTTCTCTTTGCCTAACATCTCTCATCTATAGCAATTCTGCTATTCGCATGCACCACTAGACATGCCACCAAGTGCATGCTTACACCCCTTCAACGTAAATACCCCGACCCACCCGACTAGCAGCAAAATCCTACCCTTTCACTTTAATCGTTTCTTTCCTCGGAACGCTTGCCTTTGGAATTCCCTCATCGCTCCCTGTTTCCCTGATAGTAACAAAATGCAGAAATTTAAATGTAATGTGAACAACTATCTTGCTGCCCAACTGAATCCGTATAAGTCTGGTTGTTAATCATAGTAGCCCATGACGCTTCAGTGGCAATATTCGTTGTTTGGAGCGAACAAATGTCAAAATAAAAAAATCAAACAAGCAAGAAAAAACAAACAAACAAACCCAAAACAATAAACTTCTACCATTATTATTAAAACAGGAATCGATATGCGCATTTGGCGATCAAAATGCGATTTGAAACTTGCATGTGACAGACCGACCGACGAATCGACATGACGATGGATACAAATGCTTTGTCCTAAAAATGTCCCGTCTGTGTCAACAAACTTCCAAAATGGTTCTTAACTCACGTGGTTTCTTTCTTTAATCACGTGATCTCGACCCTTTAATAACTAGACTGTTTCTTTTTTTTTTAATTTACTGTCACAACCAGCCAACTCCAGGTCGTTAGGTACATTTTAATCACTGATTTTTCTTTTTCTTTCATTTTAGACCAGTTAGTTCTCAGAGATCAACAGACCCCTTTTCTGGGGGCTGAAACTGGGTTTCTTTATGAGACACATAGATATCCGAATGTTCACTTATAATTCTTCTATACCTCTCAAACCGTAAGTTTTTTTTTTTAATGGAAATCGCTCCAGACAAGGCATGAAGCCACTTAATGTAAGAAATTAACAAGAATAAAAGATGATTATCGCAAAAATAGGAGATACCTATTTGCTTTAGTCTTGAAAAGACCAAAGCCATAGGTAGGAAAACAGTCAGCAGGAAGAGACTTCCACAGATCTGCAGTTCTTGGAAAGAAGCTACTGGAATAGGAAGCTGTATTACAATGAGGTATCAAACAGCGAATTGATGGAGACGATTAAAATGATCTTTAATAAAGGGATCAGGGAATATATCAGACAATTCTGAAGAACACATGCCATAATAGTATTTAAAGAAAAGACTGAGACTAGCAACATCAGTTAGTAAAGCAGTGAAGAATTTTATGTTCCTCTTCCCAATTGACCACTCAACTATGTTATAGTTTATAGTTTCTGTGGTCTTTTCTGAGTTTTGCTGGATTGCAGGACCAGAATTCATCTGGTCTGGTAGAGTATCCAACTTAGTGTTGTTGCTTGTAGTAGCATTACTAGAAAAAGGTGCACATTTCCTCATATGAGTCAGTGTGTCGCCCTGCCGAGATGATCTTTCTTGGGCTTGGAATACTATGTTATTTTTAATATTTGGTTAGGGTCAACTTGCAGGGCGAATTATCCTCATGTCAGGTTGTCCTGACAAACCCCCGTACAGAGAGATCGAAGATACCCGAGAATAGCGTCTGGTAAGTATTCGACCACTCTCACTATTCGACATTCAGGTGAATGTGCAGACAAAAACGATATTTGGCGGCCCGCCATCTTTACTTCAAATATCGTTATCTGTTTATGTAAGCGTAAATCTATGTTTGTTTTTAACATTTCATTTAGATGCGTCCATTCATCGCTATAAAAAGTTATGTCTGTCGGTCGATCGGTCAGTCTGTCACACTTCAGTTTGAAATAACATTTTCATCGCGAAACTTGAAGATTGAATGGAGTCATCTTATCTATATAATAAAAGTAAACGTACGTGCGTCCGACTCGCTTCAATAATGACGTATGCAAATTTATTTTTAGTAACCCCCCCCCCAAAAAAAAAGAGAGGCTTAATCTTAATAATAACTGATAATAATAAAGAAAGGAAAGAATTATCACGTATAAAAATTAATCTTTTATAAACAAAAGAAGAGAAGGCCAAATCTTAATAACTGATGATGAAAAATAAAAGGAAAATAATTATTTTAATAAACATAAAAATGTTTCTGAATTTTTGAGATTAGGTTTGATAATCTGCATAATTTTGGTTATTCGAACTACATTTCTCATCTTGAGTTATCATCACAAGGTTTAGGCCGCTTTAACCTCTGGCCTTCTTCATGTGTATCTCTTCAAACCCGGGAATATTTCTGTCCGGAGGTTACAGCGGCCGAAACGTTGTGATGATAACACTCAAGATGAGAAATGTAGCCCGAATAACCAAAATTATGCATATAAAAATGTATCCCCTTGTTCTTAATACTTTTGTGATTAAAATAGGAATTCAGCTAACGTGAGACAGATGCTTTATTTAGAAACATATAGAGAGACAAAGATGGAGATAGATAGATAGATAGATAGAGATAGAGAGAGAGAGAGAGATAACAAAAGAGAGAGATAGAGAGAGAGATAAAAAGAGAGATAAAAAGAGAGAGATAGATGGAGACAATTATTTTTTTAATTTAAAACTTATCTCGCGTATTTGTTCTTTAAGTAAGATAGAACTCGCGTATTTGTATTTTAAGTAAAATAGAACTCGCGTATTTGTTCTTTAAGTAAGATAGAACTCGCGTATTTGTTCTTTAAGTAAGATAGAACTCGCGTATTTGTTATTTAGGATAGAACTCACGTATTTGTTATTTAGGATAGAACTCGCGTATTTTTTTTTTAAAGTAAGATAAAACTCGCGTATTTGTTCTTTAAGTGAGATAAAACTCGCGTATTTTTTCATTAAGTGAGATAGAACTCGCGTATTTCTTCCTTAAATCAGATAGAACTCGCGTATTTGTTCTTTAAGTAAGATAGAACTCGCGTATGTGTTCTTTAAGTAAGATAGAACTCGCGTATTTGTTATTTAAGTAAAACAGAACTCGCGTATTTGTTCTTTAAATAAGATAGAACTCGCGTATTTGTTCTTTAAGTAAGATAGAACTCGCGTATTTGTTATTTAAGTAAAACAGAACTCGCGTATTTGTTCTTTAAGTAAGATAGAACTCGCGTATTTGTTCTTTAAGTAAGATAAAACTCGCGTATTTTTTTCTTAAGTAAGATAGAACTCGCGTATTTCTTCCTTAAATAAGATAGAACTCGCGTATTTGTTCTTTAAGTAAGATAGAACTCGCGTATTTGTTCTTTAAGTAAAACAGAACTCGCGTATTTGTTCTTTAAGTAAGATAGAACTCGCGTATTTGTTATTTAAGTAAGACAGAACTCGCGTATTTGTTCTTTAAATGAGATAGAACTCGCGTATTTGTTCTTTAAGTAAGATAGAACTCGCGTATTTGTTATTTAAGTAAAACAGAACTCGCGTATTTGTTCTTTAAATGAGATAGAACTCGCGTATTTGTTCTTTAAATGAGATAGAACTCGCGTATTTGTTCTTTAAGTAAAACAGAACTCGCGTATTTGTTTTTTAAATAAGATAGAACTCGCGTATTTGTTCTTTAAATAAGATAGAACTCGCGTATTTGTTCTTTAAATAAAACAGAACTCGCGTATTTGTTCTTTAAATAAGATAGAACTCGCGTATTTGTTATTTAAGTAAAACAGAACTCGCGTATTTGTTCTTTAAATAAGATAGAACTCGCGTATTTGTTCTTTAAATAAAACAGAACTCGCGTATTTGTTCTTTAAATGGGATAAAACTCGCGTATTTGTTCTTTAAGTAAGATAGAACTCGCGTATTTGTTCTTTAAGTAAGATAGAACTCGCGTATTTGTTCTTTAAGTAAGATAGAACTCGCGTATTTGTTCTTTAAGTAAGATAGAACTCGCGTATTTGTTATTTATGATAGAACTCACGTATTTGTTATTTAGGATAGAACTCGCGTATTTTTTTTTTAAAGTAAGATAAAACTCGCGTATTTGTTCTTTAAGTGAGATAAAACTCGCGTATTTTTTCATTAAGTGAAATAGAACTCGCGTATTTCTTCTTTAAATAAGATAGAACTCGCGTATTTGTTCTTTAAGTAAGATAGAACTCGCGTATTTGTTCTTTAAGTAAAACAGAACTCGCGTATTTGTTCTTTAAGTAAGATAGAACTCGCGTATTTGTTATTTAAGTAAGACAGAACTCGCGTATTTGTTCTTTAAATAAGATAGAACTCGCGTATTTGTTATTTAAGTAAGATAGAACTCGCGTATGTGTTATTTAAGTAAAACAGAACTCGCGTATTTGTTCTTTAAATAAGATAGAACTCGCGTATTTGTTCTTTAAATAAGATAGAACTCGCGTATTTGTTCTTTAAATAAAACAGAACTCGCGTATTTGTTCTTTAGATAAGATAGAACTCGCGTATTTGTTATTTAAGTAAAACAGAACTCGCGTATTTGTTCTTTAAATAAGATAGAACTCGCGTATTTGTTCTTTAAATTAAACAGAACTCGCGTATTTGTTCTTTAAATGGGATAAAACTCGCGTATTTGTTCTTTAAGTAAGATAGAACTCGCGTATTTGTTCTTTAAGTAAGATAGAACTCGCGTATTTGTTCTTTAAGTAAGATAGAACTCGCGTATTTGTTCTTTAAGTAAGATAGAACTCACGTATTTGTTTTTTAAATGAGATAGAAATCGCGTATTTGTTTTTTAAGTAAGATAGAACTCGCGTATTTGTTATTTAAGTAAAACAGAACTCGCGTATTTGTTATTTAAGTAAAACAGAACTCGCGTATTTGTTCTTTAAATGAGATAAAACTCGCGTATTTGTTCTTTAAGTAAGATAGAACTCGCGTATTTGTTCTTTAAGTAAGATAGAACTCGCGTATTTGTTCTTTAAATAAGATAGAACTCGCGTATTTGTTCTTTAAATGAGATAGAACTCGCGTATTTGTTCTTTAAATAAGATAGAACTCGCGTATTCGTTCTTTAAATAAGATAGAACTCGCGTATTCGTTCTTTAAATAAGATAGAACTCGCGTATTTGTTCTTTAAATAAGATAGAACTCGCGTATTTGTTCTTTAAGTAAGATAGAACTCGCGTATTTGTTCTTTAAGTAAGATAGAACTCGCGTATTTGTTCTTTAAGTAAGATAGAACTCGCGTATTTGTTATTTATGATAGAACTCACGTATTTGTTATTTAGGATAGAACTCGCGTATTTTTTTTTAAAAGTAAGATAAAACTCGCGTATTTGTTCTTTAAGTGAGATAAAACTCGCGTATTTTTTCATTAAGTGAAATAGAACTCGCGTATTTCTTCTTTAAATAAGATAGAACTCGCGTATTTGTTCTTTAAGTAAGATAGAACTCGCGTATTTGTTCTTTAAGTAAAACAGAACTCGCGTATTTGTTCTTTAAGTAAGATAGAACTCGCGTATTTGTTATTTAAGTAAGACAGAACTCGCGTATTTGTTCTTTAAATAAGATAGAACTCGCGTATTTGTTCTTTAAGTAAGATAGAACTCGCGTATGTGTTATTTAAGTAAAACAGAACTCGCGTATTTGTTCTTTTAATAAGATAGAACTCGCGTATTTGTTCTTTAAATAAGATAGAACTCGCGTATTTGTTCTTTAAATAAAACAGAACTCGCGTATTTGTTCTTTAGATAAGATAGAACTCGCGTATTTGTTATTTAAGTAAAACAGAACTCGCGTATTTGTTCTTTAAATAAGATAGAACTCGCGTATTTGTTCTTTAAATAAAACAGAACTCGCGTATTTGTTCTTTAAATGGGATAAAACTCGCGTATTTGTTCTTTAAGTAAGATAGAACTCGCGTATTTGTTCTTTAAGTAAGATAGAACTCGCGTATTTGTTCTTTAAGTAAGATAGAACTCGCGTATTTGTTCTTTAAGTAAGATAGAACTCACGTATTTGTTTTTTAAATGAGATAGAAATCGCGTATTTGTTTTTTAAGTAAGATAGAACTCGCGTATTTGTTATTTAAGTAAAACAGAACTTGCGTATTTGTTATTTAAGTAAAACAGAACTCGCGTATTTGTTCTTTAAATGAGATAAAACTCGCGTATTTGTTCTTTAAGTAAGATAGAACTCGCGTATTTGTTCTTTAAGTAAGATAGAACTCGCGTATTTGTTCTTTAAATAAGATAGAACTCGCGTATTTGTTCTTTAAATGAGATAGAACTCGCGTATTTGTTCTTTAAATAAGATAGAACTCGCGTATTCGTTCTTTAAATAAGATAGAACTCGCGTATTCGTTCTTTAAATAAGATAGAACTCGCGTATTTGTTCTTTAAATAAGATAGAACTCGCAGATTTCTTTTTGTAAGTTTTACCTCGATTAGTTGTTTCGGTTTTCAATAGTAAGATTGACTTTACACGCGACAACAGTCGAAAATAAATTACTTATTGATAAAAATAAATTACTTATTATTCCACTAAGCAATGCCGGGTAGCCCTGCTCGTTTTAAATACGTCAAAGTTATTATTTTATTACGCCCTGTCTGTCGTTTTGTCACGCTGAAGTTTGCAATGACGTTTTCGTACCTCCCCACTTATGCTTAAAATTAAAATACCTTTTTTCTTTGTCAATCTTAATTTAGAAATAGCATTCTCTTTAAGTGTTTCACTTGTCAGTTTTTAAAATAGCATAAATGTTTGTGTGTTTCGTTGAAGTTTGACGTTTGAGGTCAGACTGTCATGTTTCAGCTTGAAATAGTATTTTCTTTTGTCTGTCATATTTCAGGTTGAAATAGCATTTTTCTTGGTCTGTCATGCTTTAGTCTTTAAATAGCATTTTCGTGGATCTGCTACGTTTCAATTTGAAATGACATTTTCGTCAAACAGTCATGCTTCAGTTTGAAATAGCATTTTTGTTTGTCTGTCATACGTCAGTTTGAAATAGCATTTTTGTTGTCTGTAATACATCAGTTTGAAATAGAATGTCTTTGTCTGTCATATGTCAGTTTGAAATACCATTTCTGTTTGTCTGTAATACGTCAGTTTCAAATAGTGTTGTGAAGCAGTCCAACAGTAAAAAGAAGAAGCCAAGTCGAGGTTGGGTTAAGATAACAAGTGTATTAACATAAAAGGTACAAAGGTAAGGAAACCGACCGGCACTCGGCTAGACAGTTACAATACTGTCGTTTTCTCCCTGGTGATTGTCTACTCGCACTATTTATAGTGAGAACCGGTGTAGTTTATCTTCTGTTAGAACGGCCGGTGTAACAAATAGCATTTTTGGTCTGTCCTATGTCAGTTTGAAAAAGCATTTCTTTATCCGTACGACGTCAGTTTAAAATAGCATTTTTGTTTATTTGTTATAGGTCAGTTTGAAATAGCATTTTTGTTTATCTGTTATAGTTCAGTTTGAAATAGCATTTTTGTTTGTCTGGTATAGGTCAGTTTGAAATAGCATTTTGGTTTGTCTGTTATAGGTGCTATTTCAAACTGAACTATAACAGATAAACCAAAATGCTATTTCAAACTGACCTATACCAGACAAACAAAAATGCTATTTCAAACTGAACTATAACAGACAAACAAAAATGCTATTTCAAACTGAACTATAACAGACAAACAAAAATCCTATTTCAAACTGAACTATAACAGACAAACCAAAATGCTATTTCAAACTGAACTATTTCAGCATTTTTGTTTGTCTGTTATAGGTCAGTTTGAAATAGCATTTTTGTTTATCTGTTATAGGTCAGTTTGAAATAGCATTTTTGTTTATCTGTTATAGGTCAGTTTGAAATAGCATTTTTGTTTGTCTGTTATAGGTCAGTTTGAAATAGCATTTTTGTTTATCTGTTATAGGTCAGTTTGAAATAGCATTTTTGTTTATCTGTTATAGGTCAGTTTGAAATAGCATTTTTGTTTATCTGTTATAGTTCAGTTTGAAATAGCATTTTTGTTTATCTGTTATAGGTCAGTTTGAAATAGCATTTTTGTTTATCTGTTATAGGTCAGTTTGAAATAGCATTTTTGTTTATCTGTTATAGGTCAGTTTGAAATAGCATTTTTGTTTATCTGTTATAGGTCAGTTTGAAATAGCATTTTTGTTTATCTGTTATAGTTCAGTTTGAAATAGCATTTTTGTTTATCTGTTATAGTTCAGTTTGAAATAGCATTTTTGTTTATCTGTTATAGGTCAGTTTGAAATAGCATTTTTGTTTATCTGTTATAGGTCAGTTTGAAATAGCATTTTTGTTTATCTGTTATAGGTCAGTTTGAAATAGCATTTTTGTTTATCTGTTATAGGTCAGTTTGAAATAGCATTTTTGTTTGTCTGTTATAGGTCAGTTTGAAATAGCATTTTTGTTTGTCTGTTATACGTCAGTTTGAAATAGCATTTTTGTTTATCTGTTATACGTCAGTTTTTAAATAGTTTTTTTGTTTATCTGTCATACGTCAGTTTGAAATGGTATTTTCATTGGTTCCTTAGTCTTCCGTTTAAAATAAGTATTTAAATTTGTTTGTCATATGATTTACCTGCTCTCCAGGCGGGCATACACACGGTTTCGTGTGGTTTTGAGAAGACAGTGCACCAGGATGAGCGCACTCTGTCCTACAAAAAACATCTCGAGAAGCCCCGTCGTTATTCCCCGGTAAGGGCGCCTCAGTCGATTAACAATAAACTAACCCCTTCACAGATAGGTAAAGCCTGGGAGTGTAGACCTTCTAGAACTGAACAGAACCATACCTCAGTTCAACGGCAACAAAGTAACTGTCAGACCGATTTCATCCTAAAGTTGCAAATAACATTTTCGTTGGTCTGTCATGCTTCAGTTTGAAATAGTATTTTCGCTAGTCTTTTTTATTACATTGTCATACATTGTCGTATTTTCGTTGGTCTGTCAGGCTTCAGTTTTAAATAGTATATTCATCGTTAAATACGCACATTGAATGGACCTACCCTAAGAATCTGCGTTCTTTTCTGTCAAATATTTTTACTTGCTGTGTATGCGTGTATGCATAGGTATATGTATATGTATATGTATATGTATATGTGTTAACGACTTCTCATTTTTCTAATTTTCCGCTTCATTAGACATTCCTCAACTTCTACCCCAGACCCGTTCTCTTTGGACGAATCTTTTTTTCATTTCAGAATCTGTCGACTTATCTAATGTGGCCACTACCACCTTCTTCTTCTTCTTCTTCTTCTTCTTCTTCTTCTTCTTCTTCTTCTTCTTCTTCTTCTTCTTCTTCTTCTTCTTCTTCTTCTGCTCGCGGCCGTTCGTCGGCCATTGTTGTCCCGTCCTTCTTGTTAGGCATTCACCGAGTCTCATCACACGCTGATATATCGCATACATAATTGATCAGATATTTTGCCTCGGCATGTCTCGTTTCAAATCTTGTATTGTTACTGTAAAATAGCCGCGGTAAAACTCGCTTACAGAGCACACACACTTTGGATAGGAATAAAAGCAAAAAAAAAAAAAATACACATACAAAAACCACACAAAACCATACAGAAACCATACAAATGCTTACAATGCATTCATCCAATCTGCGCGTTTACCAATGAAAATGCTATTCCACACAGAAGCGTAGCAGACACAAAAAAATCGCATTTTTTTTTATTACATTACAAATCTTGATTCAAATAATCCCACATTCTAGACATATATTTAGGGATACTACCACATGATCTTGAGAAATAGGGTTTACAAAGACGATGCGTTTTAGCATCCCTTATTTCTCTAAACCTTACATGACGTATAACTCAGCTAAAATTCTGGCAGCAACTTAATTTAACTAAATTAACTAAATCCATCCTATAGCCCATGTTTTCACCACACACTCGTCTATTTTTAATGGGACTCTAGCAGTAATCCCAGATAAACAGGAAATGTTCCCCCTCCTTTGAAGATAGCCCGGCAACAAATCCCAGTTAAGAAATTGGAGTTCCATTTAGTTAAGTAAATAAGATCTATTTTAACGTAACGTTATATTCACCGCGTTTCTCTTCTTTAAGAACATCGTACAATGATACCAGTCCCGACAAAAGGCTCGAGGCGGACGATAACAAATTCATTAGTTATTTCCCTTGAACGATACTAGTGTTATCTCCCCTGAATTATTCCCTGCCAAAGTGAGAATGAACTCTTCAATTTTTAAGTGCAAAAAGACTCACACATACGCCTTCCACTTAGCCCCACATTATTACACTGTTTAGTAAGATCTTGCTTCAGAGCGGTTAAAAGGAGACTCTCAGATAGCTATCTCAGAATGGTATGTTTCTATTAGTCGTAGCATTCTTGTGAAAAATAGTTAGCAGATATCATCAAAGTTAACTGTATTCATTTTACATAACCAATACATTCTCTATAGTATGTTTACCCTTGTAATACATGTTTATTTCCATGGTATGTAGAGACTACCAACGTGAACTCTTACGTTTGTAATTACATTTATAATTTTCACCTTTTTTATGCATCATGTTCTATTATGGACCTCGTACGGCATAATCACGTTGGCACATCCATTCTTGTTAGATCACCGAAGTTAAGCAACGTTGATTTATTTACTACTCTCCAAGAGTTAGGCACAAGGCCAGTTTTATCTTACTCCCACAAGTAAGATGTGACCCAAGGTCGGGTCGGAAAGTGGGGTTTGAAAAGCCAGCGCCCGAGAGGTGAGCACTCTGGCCATTAAAAATGCCTGGGCAGCCCCGTCGGCATTCCCCAGTAGGGGCGCCTCAGGCAGTAAGCAATAAACTTACTCCTCCCCAAAGAGGGGAGGCAAAACCTGGGAGAGTGGACCTCCTAGAACTGCACAGGACAAACCCACAGACCGGCGGAATCAAGCCCCGAGAGAAGACGATACCGGTCTATAGGGTGCAATATCCATCGGAACAGATACTACACTTACTTCCTAGCCGAAAGGCGGCGTTGAGCCTGGTTAGTACCAGATGGTAACAATTTGGGAATACGAGATGGTGTATATAGGAGGACGGTGACATCTCCCTGCAAAAAACGGAACTCTTACAGAGAACGCACCGCGTTTCCATGACTTCATTCAGGCACGTCTCGGAAGCGCACGAGAGTTGACGAAACTATTAACCAATCAGGTTGCAGCAGGAATTAGACAATCAGGTTGCAAGCAAGCAGACGATAACTTTTGGAAGAAATTCATTTCTACGATACGCAGCGCGTTAAAAAAATGAATTTCTTACGATTTGTGTCAGCGCGTTGAATCTCCCGAAGGACCCATTGAGTTCTGTCAGCAACGGTCACTTCTAGCGAAAGACTAACCCTAACCCTAAACCCTAACGGAGAAAATGTTAAAAAGAAAAAAAAACATTGAAAAAAAAATGAAAAAAACAACAAAAAACAAACTAGAAATCGGTTAAAAACAGTGGTTTCGTTGTTTGTTATATATTAAAAAAAATCATCTTTTAAAACTTTCTGGTGCACAAAAATAAACGACATTTTATTTTAAGACATTTGATTAACAATGGTTCCATTGACAAAAGTAATACGCATCTGATTAATAACAGTTGTTTAGTTATGGTTTGTTCGTTCTTTATTTTCATATATGTATTTTACTTTGATTTTCTTCGTCTGAATTTATCGTCTGCCAGTCTTCAATTTATCGTCTGCCAGTCTTCAATTTATCGTCTGCCAGTCTTCAATTTATCGTCTGCCAGTTTTCAACTTATCGTCTGCCAGTCTTCAATTTATCGTTTGCCAGTCTTCAATTTATCGTTTGCCAGTTTTCAATTTATCGTCTGCCAGTCTTCAATTTATCGTCTGCCAGTCTTCAATTTATCGTCTGCCAGTCTTCAATTTATCGTTTGCCAGTTTTCACCGAGACCTACCCGAACATTGACGACGCGAAGTCATAGAAACGCGGCACGTTCTCTATAAGAGTACAAAAAAAAACTAAAGTCGTCAGCTTCTTTGACCGGGCGTATGCATGAAACTGGGGACTGCTTGTGGATTTAGTATTTCCTAGAAGCATCCCCTTAGGAGGAAACCGTCTCAATGCCGCATCATGTATGTCTCTCTTATCTTATCTTTGACAAGCTTTCTCTCTGTAAAATAAATTTATGTGTACATGAAAATACAACCGTCTCTTTATTAGTATCGTTTCTTTAACATTGGTATTTTCCTGTTTACTCTCTCGACTCGTGATTTCGCAATCAAACGCATATTCAATATGGCGACTGCCTACCTGGAGAAAATACCCCAACACGTGCGTCGCTCTTATAAAATAATACTAACCAAAAGAAAGCAGTGTTTATCTATATTACATATTCGTTTTTTAATTAAATTAAAAAAATATTATTATTATTATTATTATTATTATTATTATTATTATTATTATTATTATTATTATTATTATTATTATAACACTACTACTACTACTACTACTACTACTACTACTACTACTACTACTACTACTACAACGACAAGATAATTTTTATACACATTATCATTTATATTCAACATATTTCCATATAGATCTCTACTACTTACGATGGACTCCACAAAGCACAATTTTGTGGGCTTCTTTAAAACTTTTGTGAAGTCTGGGGGTTCATATGAACCTCGGTTGGGAATCCCTGGTCTTAGAAAGAACGCCGACAGGGTAGTATAACTCACGTGTTTTTTTTTTCAGATCAAGTATTGCAAGATAGACGGCTTACTGAAGCAGCACGAATAATTCATTGAAATCAAAAATGTAAATGATGTGAACCTAATTTTGAATTGGATTATTATTTTGTATCACTTCATTGTGTGGTTTCATATAGCAGGTTTCAAAATACTCGTCAATGGGGTATTTTTGAAAATTCAGAGAGGGCGTGACAACGGTTAACTTTTGATGTATGTATGTGAACGATTACATCAGCTAGTATGGATTTGGTATCGAGGTGGACCAGTGCAAAATCTTGACACGAAAATCCGGAGAACAAGTTCGCTCAGACTATAAATATAAATATACATGAACTTTGACCCCCCCTGATCTCTGATCCAACAGGTCCGTGGTGACAGGCTCAGCGCCCCCATTTGAGACAATTATGTCACAATCATAGGAGCGAGAAAAGAAAGAAACTTTTTACAGTCCATCTCTTGGAAGCGTGGTGCACGGATGCAAATTCGAGATGTAAATCAGAAAAAGAAAAATTAGGATTCAATTCTTAAAAGAGTTGATAGCGACTGGTAATGCCCCTTTTCTTCATATCTCCGTAACGAAGTAGATCTAATTTAGGAATAACAATTTGGCCTCTCTTTCTAAACTAATGAAGGTATGAATTTTTTATAATTATGACGAGAAAATATCTCGCAAATAAAGACCAGTTAAATTTTATGCGTGATTCGCCTTTTTCCTCTCTGCATGGAAAGTTTAATTACATAACTTAGACGATCACGATGACGACGGCAAAGGCAGCGCACTGAGGGATGATGATGATGATGATGATGATGATGATGATGATGATGATGATGATGGGAAGAAAAGCAACGCACTGCGATGATAGTGACAGCAACGATGTCAGAGACGACGACATGCGGCAGTATACAGAAAGCTACGTAAGACCAGCTGAGAACATTTGAAATAAAGAACATGTGTTTTAAAGAACAAATACATTACACTTTCACAGGCGTCTGCAAAACCCTTTGAAGATTGGGGCTGAATTAATAGTGCATAAATTAAAAAAAAATATGCATCATAATTTTAAATAATAATGAAGCTTTAATATCTGTCTGTCTGAAGTCGAAACTATACTATTACTTCTATTAATGTACCATAGTACTATCTATTACTAATGGAAACTTGGTGTCTGTCTGTCTAAAGCCGACCCTTCTATTTATGTACTATTGTACTATCTTTTAATACTCTATTAAGTTTACTACACCATTCCAGACTAATGTAACTATCTTTCAATGCTCAATCCAGGCGGTAGTGTAGTATATGTTCTGTTGTCATCAGACCCTCCTCCCAGGCATTTCCTCCTCCCTTTTGGGAGGAAGGGTAGTGTAGTATATGCTCGTTCGCCATTATATCATCCTCCCAAGTTAATGCTTCCTTCTTTGGTGGGCAATGTAGGACGTAACTCCTGACTGTCTTCAGGTGCGTCTCATCGAACTCGAGAAATCTGTATGTCTAACTCGGGAATCTATACGGAATTTGGAACGGAACCCCTTATTTTACTCACGGGGTAGCTAGCTCTCGTTCCTCAGCCGTGACCGAGTAGAAGTCTCAAGTAATTCGTAATTGTATTCTTAATATCGCTTGCTCTTAGAATTGAACCTTCCATGTCCAGAAGACTGTCGTTTAGAACTGATTATAACTTAGCACTTTTTATCAGTTCCGACATAGGTTCTTGCGAGCAGATTCCCGAGTTCGACGACACGCACATGAAGAAAGTCGTAGATTACATCGGCTGAAACGTTGTGAGAACAACATCCAAGATAAGAATAGTAGTCCGAATAATCCCAAATAATAGAAAATATTAAAATTTCATCTAAAATATTCCGAAATATAATAATACATTCTTATTAACATCTGCACAATGTGTTGGTGAACATACATTTGCAACAGATTAAAATATTATAAATGATATAAAAAGCGTGAACACTGATAAGCAATATTTGATTACATGCAGCTTCTTCTGTACATCCTGTCTCTCTCTCACAGACGGAATGTTGCTAGTCTCAGTCTTTTCTATAAGTACTATTATGGCATGTGTTCTTCGGAATTGTCTGATATATTCCTGCTTCTTTTGTTCCAGCTCCTTTGACTCGTTGGTCTAGTGGTCTCCATCAATTGTTTTGATACCTCATTGTAATACAGCTTCCTATTCCAGTAGCTTATCCCAAAGAACTGCAGGCTTGTGGAACTCTTTTCCCGCTGACTGTTTTTCTCCTACTGGTCTTTTAGAGACTAAGGCCAATAGGGATCTCCTATCTTTGAGATAATCACTTTTCGTTCTTCTTAACTCCTTACATCAAGTGGCTTCATGTTTTGTCTGGAGCAATTTCCATATTTTTTTTAATTACATTTTTTTAATACTATTATTATACATATTTACAATATAATTGTTATACATGTTATTTATATTTTAACAGATTTCCATATGGATTTCATATTACTTACAAAGGACGTCTAACTACTACTGTTTTCGTGGTCCTCCTTAAAACCTCTGTGAAATCCCGGGGGTCCACGAGGACCGCAGTTGAGAATGCCAGGTTTGTCGAGATGAGTTTAAGAGGCCAATAAGATATTAACTATGAAAAATGTGTTGTATGCCAACATTTAAAATTAGTGCTGAACGACAGTTTGCGAAAATCTTGGCACCGACATCTAACAAGTGTATTGCGAGACATCACGTCAGACGATATAATTCTAGTACGATTCGAATCTATGTCAGGCCATGCTTTGAATCTAATGATTAAATAGCAACTTATTCGTCTAAGAGTTCTGATTTCTCGATAAATCAGTCGACGGCACGCTTGTTTCATAATCAAATACGTGTAGCGATATCATCATCGACGCTTCATTCTGATCGTCGTAAGTGGATTTAGTCTGGGTTAGGGTTATGGTTAGGGTTAAGGTTAGGGTTAAGGTGGGCTGACTTTATTCTAATGTTAATTTTGGATTTGATGAAAACTTTGATAAATAAAAATTAACCGTTCATCGATCGTAATAAAACTATTAAACTCATTGTTTACTATAGTAAGTATTAGGGTGTGATGGTTGTCTACCCTATTTCGTGACTATATGGACTCTTCTAGACATTATGCCTACAACGAAAGATGAACAGTCTTTCTTTAACATACTATTTTGCACTTTCGTAAATACACACTCTTTTAGATATGCCACCGTGTTGTCTTATTTATTATCAGCCATTTAAGGTCACAACAGTAAGTTTCAAACGCCGTACCTTATAATCATCAACAATCCTAACCTTAACCCTAACCCTAACCCTAACCCTAACGCTAACCCTAGCTATAACCCTAACCCTAACCCTCAACCAGAATTTTAGATAAGACAAACCTCGTATATTAATTTAAATGCCCTTTGGAAGACTGTGTTAGTCTCAATCGAAAATCTTTTACTATTCCAACTCAATATAGACGCCTCACTATGCACTTATCTGACACTAGCGCAATAGCTCAACTGCCCTTCCTCTAAATTTCGAAACATTCTCGTAGATAATAAAACCATTTTAGAATATGAAAATAACAAACAAAAACTACAAATATTAGAAGTCTTACATATGAAAACAAAAAGATTAAAATTAATTTACAAAACAAAAAATCATTTAAAATGTTTTTTTTTAATACTAATGCTTTTTTAATACTATCACCCATCTTTCCGCTAAAATCTCACGAAAGAATTAAGAGCTTACAGTCTTTACTTGATACCAAACCAACGATGATGGTTCCAGGTATTTAATTGCTTCTCACCGCAGCAATATGTGACACAAGGTCGGAAGGTGGGGGAAGAGTAAATCTAGTGCTCTTAAAGAAGGAGCACTCTGGCCTAGCAAAAATATCCTGTGCAGCCCCGTCGGCATTCCCCGGTCAGGCGCCTCAGACACTAAGCAATATACTTACTCCACCCCAAAGATGGGAGGCAAGGCCTGGGAGGGTGCCCCTCCTATGAAAACCCAGGACAGTATATCTCAGCCCGAAAGGTAAAAGATCACTGAAATGAACTGATTGTCGAGAACGAATCCTCGACTGGTATTACCCCATCCCGACGTCCACAATCAACCGAAGTTAATGAGAGACTGAACAGGATGGGGCAAGGCCCAACGACTATGATGATTCCAGAGCGAACCGAAAGTAATAGGGTTCACAACTACGTTGGCAAGTTCATCAGTCAGTTTCAGCCTGAAACCCGAACACTCATTAGGCAACTCGAAAGATTCAAGCAGAAAATATGTAGACATAATTTCTCTGTACTATTTGACCAAATATGTTTGGATAAAGAAATGCGGCACACACACACACACACATACACATACACATACACACAAATACACACACACACAAATACACACACACACCCACAAACACACGCACCCCCACACACATACACACCCAAACACACACCCACAAACACACACCCACAAACACACGAACGCAAACTCAAACACAAACACACACACAAACACACACAAACACACACAAAGACCAACCCACACACCCACAAACACACACACACCCACAAACACACTCACCCACAAATATAAACACAGACACAACACACACATACACATAAAAACACACATAAACACACACACACACCCACGCAAACACACATACACACACAAAAACACACAAACATACACACAAAAACACCCACAAACACTCACACACAAACACACACAAACACTCACACACAAACACACACAAACATACACACACAAACACACGCACACATACACACGCACACAGACACACACAAACAATCACCCACACATACACACGCACATACACAAAGACACACCCACACACACATACATACATACATACACACACATGTATTTAAGCAAAGGGTTGTTGAATTATACGAAATTTCTGCGTTTCTGGATTTTTGTTAGTGATATTCTCGATGCGTCAAGCAAACGTTCTGGTCTCCGGTGTTAGCCGGTATAATATCCCCCCAAGTGTTTTATAATATGCATCCAAGTGTTTTATAATATGCCCCCGAGTGTTTTATAATATGCCCCCAAGTGTTTTATAATATGCCCCCGAGTGTTCTAGATTTGACCATCTATCGAGCGCTTTCGACCTTCGTCGTCGGCATCAGAAGTAGGTTTTTATTTTTAATTTTCCAAGGAGATTTGAGTCGCTGTGATTTTACTAATTTTATTGATGGCTTCAGTAGAATGAGAAGAAGAGGGAAAGAAAAAAAGGAGTTGTGGTTGCATCTATTATTTATTTTTGTATTTGTGTATTTCTTTCTTTTGTTTAGTTATATTATTTTATTTTATTTTATTTTATTTAATTGTATTTGTTTATTTGTTTCTACACACAAAGGGTACTATATCTTTTCAGATAAAGCTTTATAGCAATAACAATTGAATCTCTTCTTACTCTCCTCTATGTCTCTCTCTCTTTCTATCTTTCTCCTCCTCCTCTCTCTCTCTCTCTTTCTCTCTCTCTCTCTCCCTCCCCCTCTCTCTCTCTCTCTCTCTCTCTCTCTCTATATATATATATATATATATATATTGATATATACATATATATATATATATATATATATATATTACCTAACTTAAACTAAATTAAAACAAACATACATAACACTCTAAGCAAATAACGCGTCCAAACGAGAGTGACACGTGAATTCACATTTCCGAAACAGATGAAAACAGAAGCGTAAGAGAGCCGGATGGCTAAGTGTTGGATAGCCTACTCCTGCATGGACGCGGCAGTACGCGTTTCGTACACTCTTCCCGATACGAGTCGTGGCTTTACTTGTTTCGTATACTGTCCCTGAAAGTGCCGTGGAAGTTCACATTTAATACTCGTCATTTTAAAACATCATAAATCACATAGTTCATATATTGTTTGCATACCTTTAGATTTCTCCCTCGCTGTGTAGAGGGTCGCCGTCTCGATGTCGTCTAGTGGATGAATTCTTTCTTCTTTCCTTCCTGCCGTGAACCACGCCGTCCGTTGTCTGCAACAAAAAACCCAATGACGCACTCCGAAGACAAACAATCCTCTTAAATTTCAATTCTTTTTATTACAAGCGTTGTTATTTATCGGCCTGGGCCATTCACTACGTCGAGAGAGAGAGAGAGAGAGATAGATAGATAGATAGATAGATAGATAGAGAGAGAGAGAGAGAGAGAGAGAGAGAGAGAGAGAGAGCAAATCACTACTTTATCGTAGTTACTTTACAATTATTTTCTTAACCATTCATAGAGGGAGGGAAAGGATATCTCTCGCTTGTATTTTCTTAGGGTTTATTTACCTTATCTGTTGTAAATTACATGGTAACAATCACGTCTAATCGGTTTGCCTCCAAAACCCAGACTGACGAAAATCGCTTCTCACGAACAACGAGTGACGTCTCTGTTTCCCACGCAAGGGCCCGTGACGTCACAGAACCTCTCGCAGGTGCACACTGACCCCTGATCTGGGATCTCGTCACACGGTGACCATGTCACGTCTGTTAGCTCTGACTGTAGGAACATACCCTATTCTGCACTCGACTGCACCCGCGCTAATTCGCGCAAGTAAAAACAACGATTTCCAACAGATACGTCCATTCCCATAGGGCCATCAACTAAGATAAGTGCTTCTGTGCTTCAAACCCACGGTATGAATGTTGTACTAATTTTTCTGTACCAATATATATATATATATATATATATATATATATATATATATATATATATATATATATATATGAATATATATATATATATATATATATATATATATATGAATATATATATATATATATATATATATATATATATATATATATATGAATATATATATATATAAATATATATATGTATATATATATATATATATATATATATATATATATATATATATATATATATATATATATTATTTGGTACAGAAAATCAGTACCATTAGTTTCAAGCGCAGAAGGTGTTTACCATTCAGCTATCTTCAGCTTTGTTGTCACCTAGTAAAGAAAATGGATTGTCTCGTATCACTGTCGTTTGGACACGTTATTTGCTGTGAAGTGTTAAATTAGAATCGTCTAAAGACAGCCGTAAGGTAAACATTATATTCTGAGCTTGAAACCAATGGTACTGATGTTGTACTGATTTTCTCTACCAAATAATAAATAAATATTACGCTCTTAATTGTCGATCTCTTCAATTAATCGAGCATTCTGCTGGGATATTTCCTATCATCTCACAAAACAAGTCATTTAATATATATATATATATATATATATATATATATATATATATATGTATGAGCTGTAACCCCTCTATTGCGGGTATTTCATCTCAAACGTCGAGTTGAGGATGTTGAGGAAGCGATCAATGATAATATTAAGATGTATACACTTAAAGTGGAATCAATCAATAAGAATTGATTGGGATGGATTTCAATCGGGTAAATTGATGAACCTTCCCGGGGTTAGATAAGGAAAGCAAGAACGGAAATTTTAAGATGCGTCCTTTTAATTTAGGTGTTTAGCAATGGAGATTCTTTCAAACTGTAGTCTGACAGGCCAAGGAGATTTATATTTGAAAAGTTCAAATCTGAAATACCATTGAAAATGTTATATAAAACTTTAGCGTGACAGCCTAACGACAATGCGTAACCCTTGGAGATAAACGTACCTAGTAGTTATATTTTTTTTGTATTGAATAATTTTAATTAATTACTACTAATATCGATAAAAGTTTTGCATATATATAGGAAATTAGGACAATAAAATTACAAATGAATAACACTAAACTTTAATTTAATTAATGCTTAAAAATAGTTATGCAAATTAGTCATACAAATTGCTGTTTTTGTATATTTGCTCTTTATTATATATACAGTATTTCAAGAGACGGTGTTGTATTATTGATTTAAATAACAACGAACTGTTTTCATGGTAATATAAATTTGATACATGAAATTATTTGCATTTATTCATTTGGATAAAGAACATGTAAACGTTCGTATTATTTCGCAAGAAGATTCATATAAAAAATGTAAATGTGAAATACCATTGAAGAAGTTATATAAAACTTTAGGGTGACAACCTAACGATAACGCTATTTCGAATGTAATCCTTGCAGCTAAACACAATAAATATTTTAATCGGAAGCATGACAGAATGACAAAAATAATATTTCAAGCTAAAGTATGATAGATGAACAAAAATCCTCCACTCTATAATAAAGATCAATGTGTATTTATTTGTATATGAATAAATACATGTACTTTCATCCCGTCGCACGAAAGTTTGCGAGTAAAACACGTATCTTTTCCAAGCTCTCGGACGAAACCATTTCAAATGGTGAGAGTAAGCTAGAAATACCAAGTCAGACAACCACCTCAGATTTACTCCGCTGCCTGAAATGAATTCAGAACGGAATCTTCCAATCTATAATAAAAGTCAACGGTGGGTGTCTTTTTTTCGTTAGGTAATCAGGGATGATAATAATAATTGATGTTTGAGAAATTAAATTACTTGCATGGTTCTATGATTTTGTATGAAAATTTGGTAAATGATGAGATTGTAAAAATTGTTTATAGGCGATAAAAATGGCTTTATGTTGTTTTTAAATAGTATTACATAATGCATCATGTCGATTTAAAATCTATTTAGCATTAAGCATGTAATCTGAAAGAAAAACACGTTTGAAATGTGTAAATATAGACGCCATTTTGTAAAAGTCAATATTTGCCTGCTTGGTAAGACGCCATTCTGTGAATAAATCTCGGTTATTCTAACATATTTACACATTTCAAACGTATTTTTCTTCAGATTACATGCGTAATACTAGATAGATTTTAAATCGACATGGTTCTTCATGTAATAATATTTAAAAAAACAGATACATAAAGAAATTTTTATCGCCTATACACCATTTTTATCGTATTTTTGTTAAGGCATACGATCTCATCATTTACCGAATATTCATATAAAATGAGAAAAGCATATCGAATATTTTAGTAATATATCTAGATAAACAGCGAGTGTGAACACTGGTTAAGCATAGTTATTTCGTCATTTTTGACGGATGTTGTTAACTAGTTCTGTATAAAACTTAAATGTGACAAACCAATGAACTTTTTTTTCAAACTTAAGCATGAAAGAATAATAAACATCTTAAGCTTAGTAGACCAACGAAAATTCTATTTAAAACTTAAGCGTGACAGACCAACAAAATGCTTTTCAAATTTTAGCTGTACTGATCAAGGAAGGGGGTTGTCAGTTAAACGTGAGACCAGCGAAAATGCTATTTCAGAATTAAGCTTGAAAGAATAATGAGAACCCCATTTCAAATTCAAGCATGGCAGACCAACGAACACTTACGTTTGACAAACGAACATGCAGATTCAAACTTAGGCTTGACAGACTAACGAAAATGTAATTTAATTGGCCCTATCCTTTCTTTTTCATTACGCCTCTCTCTCTCACATACATGATGTTGCTAGTCTCAGTCTTTTCTATAAATACTATTATGGCATGTGTTGTTCTTGGCCTTTTGGCTAAGATCAAAGTGTAGTATCTGTTCCGATGGATACTGCACTTCATAGATCGGTATTGTCTTGGCCTTCGGGGCTTGATTTCCGCCGGTCTATGGGTCTGATCTGTCCTGTGCAGTTCTAGGAGGTCCACCCTCCCAGGCTTTACCTCCCCTCTTTGGGGAGGAGTAAGTTAATTGCTTACTGTCTGAGGCGCCCCTACCGGGGAATGCCGACGGGGCTGCCCAGGCAATTTTTAATGGCCATAGTGCTCACCTTCTCGAGCGCTGGCTTTTCAAATCCCACTTTCCGACCTTGTGTCACATATTCCTATTGTGGGTAGGGGTTAAATAACGCCTTTTGGCTAAGATCAAAGTGTAGTATCTGTTCCGATGGATACTGCATCCCATAGACTGGTATTGTCTTGGCCTTCGGGGCTTGATTTCCGCCGGTCTATGGGTCTGATCTGTCCTGTGCAGTTCTAGGAGGTCCACCCACCCAGGCTTTACCTCCCCTCATTGGGGAGGAGTAAGTTAATTGCTTACTGTCTGAGGCGCCCCTACCGGGGAATGCCGACGGGGCTGCCCAGGCAATTTTTAATGGCCAGAGTGCCCACCTTCTCGAGCGCTGGCTTTTCAAATCTCACTTTCCGACCTTGTGTCACATATTCCTATTGTGGGTAGGGGTTAAATAACGCCTTTTGGCTAAGATCAAAGTGTAGTATCTGTTCCGATGGATACTGCACCCCATACACCGGTATTGTCTTGGCCTTCGGGGCTTGATTTCCGCCGGTCTATGGGTCTGACCTGTGCAGTTCTAGGAGGTCTCCACTCTAAGGCTTTGCCGCCCCTCTTTGGGGAGGAGTAAGTTTATAGCTTTCTGCCTGAGGCGCCCCTACCGGGGAATGCCAACGAGGCTGTCCAGGCAATTTTTAATGGCCAGAGCGCTCACCTTCTCGGGGGCTGGCTTTTCAAACCCCACTTTCCGACCTTGTGTCACATACACCTATTGTGGGTAGGCGTAAAACACCGGCCTTTTAGCTAAGATCAAAGTGTAGTATCTGTTCCGATGGATACTGCACCCCATAGACTGGTATTGTCTTGGCCTTCGGAGCTTGATTAACGCCGGTCTATGGGTCTGTCTTGTGCAGTTCTAGGAGGTCCACCCTCCCAGGCTTCGCCTCCCATCTTTGGGGAGGAGTAAGTTTATTGCTTACTGCCTGAGGCGCCTCTACCGGGGAATGCCGACGGGCCTGCCCAGGCAATTTTTAAACCCCACTTTCCCGACTTGACCTTGGGTCACATCTTACTTGTGGGAGTAAGATAAAAACTGGCTTTGTGCCTAACTCCTGGAGAGGAGTTAATCAATATTCCCTGCTTCTTTTGTTTCAGCTCGTTTGATTCATTGGTCTCGTGGTCTCCATCAACTCGCTGTTTTTATACCTCAATGTAATACAGCTTCCCATTCCAATAGCTTCTTTCCAAGAACTGCAGTCTTGTGGAACTCTCTTCCTGCTGACCGTTTTCTCCTACCTACAGTCTTAGTCTTTTCAAAACTAAGGCTTATAAGCATCTCCTGTCTTTGCGATAATCATCTTTCGTTCTTGTTAGCTCCTTAGATCAAGGTGCTTCATGCCTTGTCTGGAGCGATCTCCATAAAAAGCCATCCCGAACAAGGAGAATGCTCTTACAAACTAAAGCGTGACAGACCAGTGGAAATACTATTACAAACTGCGACACTACAGACGAACAACAATAAGTGTGAAAAACGAACATGCTGATTCAAACGTCGGCCTGACAGACTACCGAACATGCTTTTTAGACTTATGCCATCCTGAACAAGGATAATGCTCTTTCAAACTTAAGCGTGACGGATCAGCGAAAATACTATTACCGACAATTAAAAATGCCATTTAAAACGTACGCCTGACAGGCGAATAAAAATAAACTTAAGGTGCTTCTCCAGATTAGGATCAGAGCTAAAATCGTCTTGACGTCGTTAAGATTGGGGTTAGAGTTAGGGTTAGAGTTTGGGTCAGGGTTAGGGTCAGGGTAAACTTGGGTTAGGGTTAGGGTAAACTTGGGTTAGGGTTAGTGTTAGGATTAGGGTTAGGGTTTGGGTCAGGGTTAGGGTCAGGGTAAACTTGGGCTAGGGTTAGGGTTAGGGTAAACTTGGGTTAGTGTTAGGGTTAGGGTTTGGGTCAGGGTTAGGGTCAGGGTAAACTTGGGTTAGGGTTAGGGTAAACTTGGGTTAGGGTTAGTGTTAGGGTTAGGGTTAGGGTTAGGGTTTGGGTCAGGGTTAGGGTCAGGGTAAACTTGGGCTAGGGTTAGGGTTAGGGTAAACTTGGGTTAGTGTTAGGGTTAGGGTTAGGGTTAGGGTTAGGGTTAGGGTTTGGGTCAGGGTTAGGGTCAGGGTAAACTTGGGTTAGGGTTAGGGTAAACTTGGGTTAGGGTTAGAGTTAGGGTTAGGGTAAACTTGGGTTCGGGTTAGGGTTCGGGTTAGGGTTAGGGTCAGGGTAAGCTTGGGTCCCAATCTGTAGAAGTACAAAACTTAGGTATAACAGCTTAACGAAAATATTATTTTAAACTTCGACGAACAAAAATCTTTTCCAGATTTAAATCTAAATGATACAACGATGTTCGATGAGCCGTAAAACGAAATCTCACCAAAATGTGACATAACGATAAAAAAATATTTTAAACTTAAGCGTTACGTACCCACGAAAATGCTATTTAAAACTAAAACGTGTCCTAACAAACGACCGATAGACCGATCGACCGATCGACATGCCCTTTCTTAGCGATTCTTGGACGCATTTGAATAAAAGACCGAAGCTCGAAATTCTTGATCAATATGAGAAGACAGATGTAAATATGGATTTGTGGCGATAAATCGATGAGAGCTGATTTGAGATCAATTTATACAGAATTGCAATAAATTGATATGAACATGTCGACTGATCTGTCCTGACACACGTATAATTGGAAAATGTTGAGTTAGATCGATATTAACAGACTGAGGGGGGAAGAAGGTTTGGTTCGAATAGGCTGGGTAGATTTCGTGATACGATGAATCACTAGCTTGATAGGAAGACGATTAGACAAATTTTGTTGATGTACATATATATATATATATATATATATATATATATATATATATATATATATGTATATATATATATATAATCAAAGTAAATTGATAGAGCAAATCCAAAACTATGTAAGAAATTCAGTAGAATATGTAAACACGTATATACATAACACATATAGTATATATATTAAAAAAACAACAAAAAACATCTATATGTGTATATATATTTTTATTTTTTAAATATTTTTAATATGAAACTAAATGTAATAGGATACATAAAACTATAAATAACCAAATAAGTAGTGTAATGGATTCGCCCGAACACAAATCTTTGTAAATTACGGACAGATTTTCTTAGATACAGACGCACGACACAGTTAAAGAGGACATTTTTTAAATAACAAAATAAGTTAGCAAACATTAATCTGGAACAAAACTTAGATCTAACATACGGAACGTTTTTGTTTTTGTTTTTTAAGAGAAGTGGGGTCTGATCAACTCTGCTGGGAAGCCATGAGATACAATACTGTTTTGTTTTAAATTCCCGAAACAGTTTTTCATGGTAAACAACTGATGATCCCTTAAATAATGTCAAGACGAGCGTAAATTCTTGCAAGTAAACTGATATAGTGACTGTAAAAAGTAAATTGCCTTACATGCAAAGTAATTTTACACCGAAGGACTTGGGACTAAAAGTGATTTTTTCCCATATAGTTTTAATGGTTGAAACACTTCCAAGACTATATATATATATATATATATATATATATATATATATATATATATATATTTATTCACCTATTATATTGACATAACAAAGGAAACAGGATATAGACCAATTTATAGAAAACAGAACAATAGAACACTAACAAGACCTTTGTTCGCGAGAAGCCCAACCATTGACTGAGAGAACAAAAAAGAATTTGATTTGTTAACTAGCTAGCCGTGTATATAAAAACACCCGGCAAAAATAACTCCATGCATTTTAGCCTGAAGATTCCCCCCGGGGATGAAACGCAGGAGCCTCTGTGTAGCTTAATTGCCATAAATATATTTTCATAGCTTACTACCTAGCTCTACGTACGTTTCGAGCACTGTTGAAGTAAACACTGAAAATTGATACATAAAAAATTATATGTAGATACATGAAATACTAATATATATATATATATATATATATATATATATATATATATATATATATATATGTATATATATATATGTGTGTGTGTGTGTGTGTGTGTGTGTGCTAGCGTCCTCGAGTGTCAGTCGGTAAAATCGAAGAACCTAAGAAATTCATGCTTCTACTTTTGAACCTAATGTAAATATTTTTACTCGTTTTTACTCGATCTTTTTATATAGTCGTAAATATTAATTCTTTGTATATTAAATTTATTTATCATTAAATTCAATTCATTTATTAAGATTAAACTTTAAGTTTACCCGCGAAAATATGCATCTTCCGGTCGCATATGTTTGTTAGTCATAATTCTAAATACAATCGTCAGTTTTCTATGGTTACCGGTTATTTGTACACATCTTATATTTAATGTTGGTAGCATTTAGTTCACTCGATTTTTATTCAATTTTTGTCCCCTGAAAGTACAAGAACTTTTGCCAAAATGACTAAACTCTGTATCAAATACTCCAAGAATCGCTAATTAAAAAATATCGTTTGCAGAATGTTAATTTACGAAATATACACCTACAAAAACTAACGAACGAATCATTCATAAAAACACATTTACAGCATAAATAAATAATTGAAAATATAAGAAACATGCAGTATAAAGACTGGATTCTGTATTAAATAATCCGAAAACGGTTGATATGCCGCAAAACAATCCGACGAAATCGTGGTTGCATATATTGAACAGATATCAACATTGCTTCTCATGCCAACATGGAGTAGGAATAACTTGGTTGCGGTTTGGAGAGAAATGTATGAGTTCTATATTAATTACAATAAAAGGGTTGATATGCCACAAAACAAAACCACGATATCTTGGTAGTATATATTGAATAAGATATTCACATTGCTTCTTATGCTAATATCAAGTGGGAAGAAATTAGTTCTGGATTGAAGAGAGAGAGAGAAAGAGAGAGAGAGAGAGAATAAGATAGATAGATAGATAGATAGAGAGAGAGAGAGAGAGAGAGAGAGAGAGAGAGAGAGAGAGAGAGAGAGAGAGAGTTGCCCACTCGAAAATATATTGACCATAGAAAAAGCGAACAGTTCTTTCCATTCGTGTTTCAAAGACTTTTAGCAACCTCTTATGTTTTTGTCAAAGAACGGTAGGAGAACTTGTCATTTCACAATTACGATTTCAATTGATTCAAGAAGATACCAGCGTTAAGAATTACTAACAATTTTGATATATATATATATATATATATATATATATATATATATATATATATATATATATATATATATATGAGAAAGGAAGGGTGAAGGTAATCCGACGTGATGGGAAATGAAAAAGGAAAAACCAAAAGGGATGTTTTTTTTTATATATTCATCAACGTTTCGTCTTTATTTGTAAGACTTCCTCAGGATGATGATTTTAAGAAAAATGTCATGCAAGTACGTTAAAATATTGGGTTGACATGATGGGTTGATGAGAAAAAGTAGTAGCCATGCTACTGTCTCCTCTAAGTCCGAACCTCGGGTCTGCGCACCCTGTAATGGCTACTACTTTTTCTCATCAACCCATCATGTCAACCCAATATTTTCACGTACTTGCATGACATTTTTCTTAAAATTATCATCATGAGGAACTCTTACAAATAAAGACAAAACGTTGATGAATATATAAAAAAACATCCCTTTTGGTTTTTCCTTTTTCATTTCCCATATATATATATATATATATATATATATATAATTATATATATATATATATATATATATATAATTATATATATATATATATATATATTTATATATATATATATATATATATATATGAAATTAAAATGGAATAAGCGGAAGACTTAAAAAGTTCAACGTTTCGCCCAAATGTTATATGGGCTTTGTCAAGAGCGAACGAAAAAAATGCAAAAAATGACAAAAGACGAGAAAGTCTATAAATTAGTAGAAATATATATAGTGGTATAGTTCATGTAGAGAGGGAAGATATGTAAATATGTATAGAGTCAAAGATAAATACATAGCAAAAAAAATAGTAACGGGAAAGAAAAGAAAAGAATAGAGTAGAAAGTGTAAAAATTTGGGAATTTCTTTGCTTTTGTACATTTAGTGTATATGAATTTTCTATCTTAACCCTATTAAGGGCATATGATTTCAGTATACTGGCATTTTTTATGGAATGATATTTTAGTGTTCAGGTTATATGAAGAAACACTATAATTTATTTAAGCCATCCGTAACTATACGAGTCTGATATTTATGAATAACTGCTTGCCGGCTATATATTTATATTAAATTGCAGCCACTTCATTAACTCGTTAGACTTCCGCACGAACACAGCATTTATTCACGTGTACTTAAGTGGCCCCGGAGAGCCTGTGTAGATATTTATCTGTTCTCGCGTCGATCCAAGGTGACATAGATCCATGCATTAATGGTTCTGCGATCCGAATTCGAGAGCAGAAATTTAAACCACGCGTAGCATTGCGTACTAACATTTTATGCACTCATTAAACGGAAGAGACACCAGATAGTGCCAGGAAATGGATGACCATTAAGCACCGCCAAGGATATGAATTACAAAAGCGCAAACCGGTCTTCTGCACTCTCTCGCCAACTCCTAAAACGAACAGACACCACTCGGAACAAGGAATTATACGCACACACACACACACACACACACACACACACACACACACACACACACACACACACACACACACACAAGCACACTGACTGACATACACGTCAGAATATTCTATTATTTTGACAAACTCTGAATATTAATAAGACTCTTGCATTTTTTTCACTATCCCCAAGAATTCTGTACGTTTAAAATATTTCCGAAGTCAATCGATATTTTATATCTACAACAACTCTTCGCATTTATGTACCTATATGATAACTATAGATTTTGTATATTTCCAAAAATTAGTTGATATACATGTATTTCCAGCATGACTCTACTTTTTCGATATTTCAAAGAATTATGTAATTTTCACGTATTTTAAAGATCACTCTACAATTGTATATTTTTAAGAATTATTTAATTTTCACGTATTTCAAAGATTAATCTATATTTTGTAGATTTTAAAGTATTACTTAATATTCACGTATTTCCAATATTACTCAGCATTTTATATTTTTCCAAGAATTATTGAACTATCACGTATTTCCAAAATTGCCCTTACCCATTTTATATGTCAAAGAATTACTTTATTTTACCAAGATAATTCTACACTTTTTATATTTGAAAGAATTATTGAACTTTCACGTATTTCCAAGATGACCTTACACATTTTATATTTCAAAGAATTACTTTATTTTACCGTATTTCCAAGATAATTGTACACTTTTTATATTTTAAATAATTATTGAACATTCACGTCTTTGCAAAATCACTCCACATTGTGTATATTTAAAGAATTATTTTATTTACCGGTATATCCAAAGTCATTCTACATTTATATATTTCCAAGTATTATTTAATTTTCACGTATTTCTAAGATTACATTCAATATATTTGCAAGGATTATAAATTTTATACTTATTTCCCAGATCACTCTAGTTTTTTTTTTAATATATTTCAAAGAATAATTTAATTCTTTTTGAATTTAAAAGATCACGCTACAGTTTGTATATTTTAAAGAATTATTTTATTTTTACATGTTTCCAAGATCACTCTACCTTTTGTATGTTTCAAAAAATATTTTCACGAATTTAAATGTTCTTGTACATTTTTTTATATTTTAAAGAATTGCTTAATTTTCACATATTCTGAAGATAACTCTACATTTTACACGTATTTCTACGATCACCTTTTTTATTTCCAAAAAATATTTATTTTTCTTGTATTTCCAAGATCACTCGAAATATTTTATATTTCAAATTTTTTTACGTATTTCCAAGATAACTCTATATTTTACATATTTCAAAGAATTATTAAATTTTCACGTATTTCTGAGAGAACTCTACATTTTTTACATTTTAGAAGGATTACCTAATTTGTACGTATTTCCAAAATCACTTTACATTTGTTATATTTCCAAGAATTATTTAATTTTTACGCATTTTCTAAGAGTACTGTACATTTTGTATTCTTCGTAAGATTAATTGATGTTTAAAGGATCACTATACAAGTTTTATATTTGAAAGAATTACTTATATTTCACGAATTTATAAAATTACTCTACAGTTTGTATATTTTAAAGAATTATTAAGTTTACACGTACTTCCAAGATTACTCTACATTTTGCATATTTCCGAGAATAATTTAATTTTTACGCATTTCCAAGATCATATTACATTTTTTATATTTTAAGGAATTATTACATTTTCACCTATTTCCAAGATCACATTACATTTTTTTTATATTTTAAGGAATTATTTAATGTTCACCTATTTCCAAGAATAATTTAATTTGTACGCATTTCCAAGATCACATTACATTTATTTTATATTTTAAGGAATTATTTAATGTTCACCTATTTCCGAGAATAATTGAATTTGTACGCATTTCAAAGATCATATTACACTTTTTATATTTTAAGGAATTATTTAATGTTCACTTATTTCCAAGAATAAGTTAATTTTTACGCATTTCAAAGATCATATTACATGGTTTATATTTTAAGGAATTATTTAATGTTCACTTTTTTCAAAGAATAATTTAATTTTTACGCATTTCAAAGATCACATTACACTTTTTATATTTTACGAATTATTTAATGTTCACTTATTTCCAAGAATAATTGCATTTTTACGAATTTCAAAGATCACATTACATTTTTTATATTTTTAGGAATTATTTAATTTTTACCTATTTCCAAGAATAATTAAATTTCTACGCATTTCCAAGATCACATGACATTTTTTTATATTTTAAGGAATTATTTAATTTTCACCTATTTCCAAGAATATTTGAATTTGTACGCATTTCCAAGATCACATTACACTTTTTATATTTTAAGGAATTATTTAATGTTCACTTTTTTCCAAGAATAATTCAATTTTTACGCATTTCCAAGATCACATCACATTTTTTATATTTTAAGGAATAATTTAATGTTCACTTATTTCCAAGAATAAGTTAATTCGTACGCATTTCAAAGATCATATTACATGTTTTATATTTTAAGGAATTATGTAATTTTCACCTATTTCTAAGAATAATTTAATTTTTACGCATTTCTAAAATCACATTACATTTTTTTATACTTTAAGGAATTATGTAATTTTCACCTATTTCCAAGAATAATTGAATTTGTACGCATTTCCAAGATCACATTACACTTTTTATATTTTAAGGAATTATTTAATGTTCACCTATTTCCAAGAATAATTTAATTTTTACGCATTTCCAAGATCACATTACATTTATTTTATATTTTAAGGAATTATTTAATGTTCACCTATTTCCAAGAATATTTGAATTTGTACGCATTTCCAAGATCACATCACATTTTTTAAATATTTTAAGGAATTATTTAATTTTTACCTATTTCCAAGAATAATTGAATTTTTACGCATTTCCAAGATCACATAACATTTTTTTATATTTTAAGAAAGTATTTAATTTTCACCTATTTCCAGGAATAATTTAATTTTTACGCATTTCAAAGATCACATTACATTGTTTATATTTTAAGGAATTATTTAATTTTCACTTATTTCCAAGAATAATTTAATTTGTACGCATTTCCAAGATCACATTACATTTATTTTATATTTTAAGGAATTATTTAATGTTCACCTATTTCCGAGAATAATTGAATTTGTACGCATTTCAAAGATCATATTACACTTTTTATATTTTAAGGAATTATTTAATGTTCACTTATTTCCAAGAATAAGTTAATTTTTACGCATTTCAAAGATCATATTACATGGTTTATATTTTAAGGAATTATTTAATGTTCACTTTTTTCAAAGAATAATTTAATTTTTACGCATTTCAAAGATCACATTACACTTTTTATATTTTACGAATTATTTCATGTTCACTTATTTCCAAGAATATTTTAATTTGTACGCATTTCCAAGATCACATTACACTTTTTATATTTTAAGGAATTATTTAATGTTCACCTATTTTCAAGAATAATTTAATTTTTACGAATTTCCAAAATAGCTCTTCATTTTTTATGTTTCCAGAATTATGTTATTTTTACGAATTTTTAAGATCATTCTTCATTTTATATTTCTAGGAATTACTTTATTTTCAAGTAGTTTTAATATCACTCTATATTCTGCATATTTGAAAGTATTACTTAATTTTCACGTATTTCTAAGATCAGTAAACTTATTTTTATATTTCAAAAACTTATTTCATTTTTTGCGTATTTTCTAGTTCACTCTACATTTTGTATGTTTCAGAAGTATATAATTTTCACATATTTTTAAGATCACTCTACATTTTGTATATTTCAAAGAATTATTTAAATTTCACGTATATTCAAAATCATGCTTAACATAAAAAAGAATTCTTTACGTTTCACAGATTTCAAAGACTACATGACATTTTTTTTTATTTCTCCACTAGATTTTGTTCCAAGTCTTTCCAAGATAACTCCACATTTTTAACACGCAGCAACCACTTTTAACACAGGTTTCTTATTCACAAATATTTTATACAAAATGGTGAATACACGATATTCTAATATCTTAAACCTCTCTGCTATCGCACGCATCTTCATTATACAATCGGTCAACACAAATTTGTGGATCTTTAGATGTTTTCCCGGGCAACTGCTCAGTTTTGGCGAAGTGACTGTTCAGCATCATGTATCTCCGTACGACCGCAGTTTCTGACGGAGCATTGTTCCCATAACACTTATCAAGCTATTACTGTGATTGAACAGTATTTTTTCTCATCAGAAAGCAATGCTTTATCAACTCACAAAATTAAGATTTTTCCGTTGTTTCTTTAAATTCGCAACAGTAGCTTCACTTAAATAACTGTAATTTGTAAACTAATAATCCGATTTGGCTGAAATTTTGACACGTGACATTTGAAGGTTTGTACTTTATGAAAATAATACTGCGTTTCTATTACTGCCGCCATCTACAAGTCAGGTCCGGCACTTATTGAGTTATGTGTTATATCGTCACGAACCCTTTACTTTTCACGTATTTCACTGATAATTCTACACCGGGTAAATCTATAAGAACTCTTTACGTCTCATGTATATAAGATCAAATTCTTCAATCGTTGCTTAAAGGAGAAGTGATTTCCAGCTTTTTGCCCAGTATTAAAACATAATGACGATCGCTCTTCTGCATATCAGTAATACTTATCAGTCTCCTGTATGCAATCAATAAGTTGTTTCAATCTGTAATAAACTAAGAAGTTTAAATAACATCAACAAAAGCAATCAACTCAGTGACAAGCAATATGGATTGCGTCATGCAAGATCAACCGCTGAGGTACTGACTGTAATATCGCACAGAATCAGCGAATATCTCAATATTTTTGTTTGTTTCTAAGACAATAACTCTCAATATACCAAAGGCTTTTGATATGGCACAAAGGTTGCTTCATAACTTGTTAACTGTAAAATATTTGGCAATGACTTCTCAACATTCAAATATTTCAGATTTACATTTGATCCATAGTCATTAGACACCAATTAAGCAAAATTCCCTGAATTTCAATTTGTTCTTATGACAACTGAAGCTTAAAAAGAGAGTAGAAAGTGACTAACTTGGGTTTACTTTCGGCAGCCTCGTAACTCTAGTTTCTCTTATTTTGTCCTTTATTCCTCACATTCCATGAGCAATGTTTTTGACAAAGGGGGGATTATTGCTGTTTTCTGGGTCCGAATATATCCATCTAAAACTTATCGTTGGCTAGTTTTTGATCTTGAAGTAGTATTTTTTTTAGCTCCTTAAATCAAGTGGCTTCATGCCTTGTTTGGAACGATTTCCATTAAAAACATCCATTTCTGTCTGATAAATGCATAAAAGTCGTTGTTAATGAGCAGAAATCTAAAGCATGCAGTTTGAACGCTGGCGTTACTCAATGGTCTATTCTTGGTTCAACCCTCTTCCTGATCATCATTAATGATCTTCGAAATCATATTATGATATCATCTGTTGTCAGCTATGCAAACGACACAACTGTCTATGGCTGTACTTCGAAGAGCACTTGTTATCAAGATCTTGCCCGCTTCTCTACCTTCCGTACTGGATCACGTGGTTTAACGGCGAAAAAGTGGCTTGTTACTTTTAACACCTCTAATACCAAGCTTCTACCCTTTCTCCACCAACGTTCATAACGTTATTTTGTCCAGTTTAAATGAATGTATCTTTCCTTGATTAAGCGCATTGTTTTGATAAAACCACTCGAACGCCAATGTTGATTTATAAAAAAAGGTTTATTTAAAATAAAAATGGAAGTAACACAAAACATCAGATCGACGGGCTACTTCTGTACACGTGAGGAAGATAGAGAGAAAGACAGACAGATAGATAGACTGATAGGTAGTATCGCTACATCTAGCAACAATGTATACATTCTGACCCCCTTGGTCACAGTGCCTTAAACATGTCTTTCCTGCTTGAAATCTCACCAGCCAAGAGACAGAAAACATTTGCCATGGAAGTCATGTGATTTTGTGACTTCCGTCTGGAGTCACCTCTGACCCTTAAATGTGTCACTGAAACTTTTCCATTCAAATACAGTTGTTTATAAAGTTCGACTCATGCAAAGAGCGCACACGAAGTTCTTCTCGTGGGTCGCAGCTATTCATTAGACCCGAAAGATTGCAGCTTCACCCCTGACCTTTACCATGGATCTAAAATATAAGACTTGTATCCAATATGTTGCTAAGGTTACTGCAGAAATGGTGTAACTATTCTATCGCCCAAGACAATATCTGATTTTCGTGTGCAATCCTCTGATTATATAAGAGTCAGATACGTCCTAAGATAGAGTACTGTTTCCACATCTAGGGAGGTGCCGCCACAAGCCACTTTCCTGCCTTGACAAAGTACAAAATCGACTTCACAATCTAGTGGGGTATAATCTCTTCTCACCTCTACATCCCCTTTTCTCACAAAGAGATGTTTATCGTTATTTTCATAGAAGGTACTCGGCTGAGCTCTAATCTCTTACAGGGGGGGGGTAAGACATTCACCGCAAGAACTCATCTTCCTACTACCACTGCAAATAAATGTTCTTTCTTCCGCTGTGTAACTAAAATGAAACGGAATGTCCAAGAACAAGGGGTTCTTTACAAAGAACTGCTCATCTGCGAAGCTGTATGCGAGTCAGATAGCCCTAAGATGGAGTACTGTTGCCACATCTGGGAAGGTGCCGGCCAAAGCACTCTTTCTTGTCCCTAGAGAGTACAATCTAGTGGGTGAATAACTCATCTGTTCCATTACAGCCCCTTTTCTCAGAGAAGTGACGTTGCTAGTCTTTCTCTACTCCATCGTTATTTACATGGAAGACGTTTGACTTTGTTCCAATCTCTTGTTCCTTCGTACTAGACATAAACAAGAACTCGTCTTATTACCATAACTGAAATGAATTTACTCTTCGTCGCTTGTGTGCATAGCCTCAAGCAGATTTCCATGAACAAAGTTTCTTGCCAAGAACTTCTCGTTTGTAAAACATATTACTGCGCGACTGCTTCTCTGGGGACTACAACATGGTTTTCTTTAAATCCAATGTAAACAAATACTTGTCATAAACCATCCCCACAAGGAATCACACTTTGTTAATTCCATTCATGATTTTCAATCCTCTCATAATATTCTTCAGATTTCAGTTTCTTTATAGTATTTTAAAGGTTATATTTAGGGGTCATAATATGGGCACTACATCTCATTTGGAAATTCAAATATATAAGATTTGCATTGAATTTTATCCATAGACATTAGACACAAATCAATCAAAATTCCATAAATTTCCAAGACCCTTTAAACATTATGCCTGAAATTTGAGACATTTTCTAGAATCAAAATTATGTAAAGGATTTCCATCAAAATTAGAATAAGGATTTTAGACATAAGGTTTAGTATGATTGTATATTAATTTCAATCTTCAAAACCTTTCTGTTCGGGGAATTAATGGAACTGGTATTCTTTTAGTTTAGTATATATCCGAAAACTCTTTGCGTTTCACGTATTTCGAACATCCCTAACAATTCTTTAGCTTCCTGTATCACCATAACTACTCTACATTTCGTAAATCACAAATAACTACTTACATTTCATATAGTTCCAAAAACTTCAACCGTTTGTGTATATCGTTTTGCTTTCATTTATTTCTATGCTCAAATTCCTGTTTTTCTCTTGAAATGCTGTTACTGTCTATTTCTTATTTCTATTCAAAACCAAATTTGCAGAGTCAGATCAGCGTATGCAAGACATGCGATGTCTTTCCATTTGTCTGTTGTCCGATTCTTTTGGGTTCTTAACGACTCGGTTTCTTGTTTTTATCTTTCAAGATTGCCACCCGGCGTGTTCTTTTGCGGCTGTAGAGCATCCTCTTCAAGAGTCAACGTGTTGTGCATTCAGATTTGCATTTCCACATATCTCCGTAAGGATCTTTTTATTTGAGATATCGTGGACTTTCTATAATTCTCCTTCGACCTCTTCCATCCAAGATAGATTTTCGCCCACAGATTCCTTTATCCTTTTGCTGACCTTTATCCTAAAAACGACAGTCGTTCCTCTTGATTTACATGATATATATATATATATATATATATATATATATATATAGCTATGAGCAACTAGCGTCGCCAACCCTCAGTGCCTAGCGTGGCGACTATGGCAACACCACTGACTGACAATCATTAATAAGGTGGAATGGAATCAGTGAGGGGTTCTTCCTCTAACAGTGATAAACAACCCTGATGGTGATAGTGACTACACACACACACGCCCCCTTCATATATATATATATAGTAAGCTATAAAAATATATTTATGGCAATTAAGCTACACAGAGGCTAAATATATTTTCACAGCTTACTACGTAGCTCTACTTACGTATCGAGCACTGTTGAAGTAAATACTGAAAATTGATACATAAAAAACTATATATCCTTATAACATTTTATGTGGATACATGAAATACTAATATATATATATATATATATATATATATATATATATATATATATATATATATATATATATATATATATATATATGATAATAATCCTAGTAAAACATCCACAGGGTAGTAATCCGAAGAATTTCAACCGGGTTTATAAAAAGTGCTAAATATCAAATAGAGCTTTTATATATGATTATTTTTATTTACACAGACATGTACAAAATCTGCGACACTGGCATGTCGATGTTATCGATAAACAGTTTTTATAAACGAGATCTCATCAGGAAGAATTAGAATCCGATCTCCTAGGAATCGGATTATAACTCTGCCTGATGAGATCTCAGTTTATACAAACTGTTTATCGATAACATCGACATGCCAGTGTCGCAGATTTTGTACATGTCTGTGTAAATAAAAATAATCATATATATATATATATATATATATATATATATATATATATATATATATATATATATATATATACTAGCAGAGCTACCCGGTGTTGCCCAATTTAAAGTGTGGGATAGCATTATATGCAACATCATGGTTGAGAGAATTTACTTTAACATCAACTGTCAGCTAGATATTTTACTCACCGAGCTATAACAGATATATGTTAATACTCATAAACCAACGCTAATAAATAGATTAATTTCTATTGTGTAACATGTTTGAAAATTGTCATTAGCTTCTTTAAGGGTATGCCAGATACGCAAAAATACTTCCATTATGTTCACATGCAAATTGTGCATGTGAATACAATTATATCGAAAGTACACTTCCTAGTATGTCTTCGGACAGACATGCACAGACAGAAAGGTGTTCTTCTTGATTATATATATATATATATATATATATATATATATATATATATATATATATATATATATATATATATATATATATATATATTTCATTTTAATCAAAGGGAAAACGGTTTTCAGTGTAGGGGGGCGCTGTGCTCCCGAGGACACTGTTAATATCAAAATTTGCTGAAATTTTGGGAATAGACATACTTTTTGGTCATTTACCTATTTAAATAAACGGGTGAACAGTTTTTAGTGTGTGTGTGGGGGGGGTGGACCCCCAGCGTTGAAGTGATATATTTCTTACACGGCCTGTGACCTTTACTGAGAGGTCAGTAATCCACATGCAAATTTTCAAGCAATTCTGTCCAGCGATTTGGCTGAACATAATACACAAAGATCAGGCGAACAAACACAGAGACAGAGTTACTATTATATATATATATATATATATATATATATATATATATATATATATATATATATTCGTAATCCGGTGTTTCGAATCGCATGGCCGGTAGTGAATAGTCATATCTCTATGCTGATGAGTCCCGATTATTAAGGATGAAACGTATACATACATAGATAATAAACAATAACAAATATTTATTATTTGTAGCTCCTAGAAAAACCCGTCTAGTAGAGCACTGTAAGTGTAGTATTAACACAGCATGACGTCACTAGCTTTAAATGCATCGTTCCTTTCATTAAAAAAGTAGAACGCTCTCAGACGTTAAGCCGCCGTATAAAGTGTTAAAATTATCACCGTTTATTCGCTGTTCAAAATTGGCCGAGTTGTTAAGGCGTCGGAATTGAGTTGCAAAATACTCGTAATCCGAGGTTTTGAATCGCATGACCGGTAGTGAATAGTCATATCTCTATGCTGATGAGTCCCGATAAATTAAGGACGAAATGTATACGTACATAGATAATAAACAACAACAAATATATATATATATATATATATATATATATATATATATATATATATATATATATATATATGTGTGTGTGTGTGTAGGTGTGTGTGCGTGTGCATTTAGACAGTATTCTCTCTTTAAAGCAAACATTGTTAGCACAACAGGATTCCTTTCTTTATTAAACTTTTTATTATTTTTTCAATTTCTCTAATTATCGTTTTTTTCTGTGTAAGAAAAAGAATTTTCCAAACGTATCACTACCACTCGCGACTTCATATGGTGTTATTAGCCTTTTTTAAAGAAATTCTCTTCTTTTCTCCAGCTTTTTGTTCACTAGCTTATTGTTACCTGAAGATAATTCCCCGAAAGAATCGAAAGTGCTCCTGATACGTATGGAACATTCAATCGTTTTTTTTTGATTTTGCCACAGAAAATATTATTAGAAAAAGAAAAAAAAGAAAAAACAAAACAAATAAAGTATAATCAAGCAAATAATTATGTTATGTTTAACAATGTTTGCTTATATATATATATATATATATATATATATATATATATATATATATATATATATATATATAGTGTGTAGATTTCAATTTTGTGTAGAGAATCTGAATAACAGAGCTCAATGTAATTTTAACAGAGCAAAACAGAATTATAAAAAGAAAAACTATACACACATTAAGGTTGTACACATAATAACTTATTTCGACCCCTTTAATTAGGTCTCCTCAGATGTATAGACAACCACGTCAAAAAACCCAAAAAACTTTTTGGTTTTTTTGACGTGGTTGTCTATACATCTGAGGAGACCTAATTAAAGGGGTCGAAATAAGTTATTATGTGTACAACCTTAATGTGTGTATAGTTTTTCTTTTTATAATTCTATATATATATATATATATATATATATATATATATATATATATATATATATATATATATATATATGCGTGTATATATATATATGTGTATTAGGAACGTATATTAAAAATCGTATTTTTATTTATCTTCCTCTCACAACGTTAGATGTGACACAAGGTCAGGAAAATTGGATTTGAAAAGCCAGCGCTCGAGAAGGTTAGTACTCTGGCATACAAAAACTGCCTGGTCAGCCCTGTCGACATTCCCTGGTAGGGGCGCCTCAGGCAGTAAGAAATAAACTTACTCCTCCCTAAAGAGGGGAGGCAAAGCCTGGGAGGCTGGACCTCCTAGAACTGCACAGGACAAACTCATAGACCGGCGGAAATCAAGCCCCGAAGGCCAAGACGATACCAGTTTATGGGGTGTAGTATCCATCGGAACAGATACTACACTTTGATTTAATGTAAATCTTTAAAATAGAACCTACCATGAAAAAGATTTGATGCTTAATATACGAGATAGAGCAATTATACAGGCAATATTGTGTATGTATTCGGTATTCGTCGGGAGAATTTTCACTTTCTATCTTTTGCATTTTGCATTATTTATGAATTATGTATTAACACATACTTATATTTCTGGAAAGATTATTAAACGAAGGTATATATGTTTAAACTTCGCGTTTGCAGTAAAATCCATAGGACTGTCGTGCTGACACTGTTTATGACTCAGCACTCCTAACAAAACCGGATGTTTAATCCTTCAACACCTTAGCCCGTGTGACAGAAACCAACACAGTTTCTTTGTTTCTGCGCATATCGTCACTCGAGTCGACCAATCATATCTCATCAAAGCATCGTATCAGTCGCAACAAGAGAAATAATATGAAAAGGTTGCGTCTCTTCACTCAGCCGCTAATTCCGGGGCCCTGATTACCATAGTTTTGACGCCCAACGAGACGCCATCCCCATCGAACGCACCTGCCTCGGTAATCTTAGCTAGACGTTACAACACCATTTTACCACTACGACGACAAACAATCCAGCAGTACCGGGCTTTTCTACTCAAACTGGACGGGACGGCATTTTACTTACACGGACGCAGTTAGCAGCAGCAGCAGCAGCAACAGCTTCACCCTCCGTCTACGTAACGTAAACAATGACTGCCATCATAATCACTATAGCTAGAGCCGGTCATCATCATCATCATCATCATCATCATCATCATCATCATCATCATCATCATCATCATCATCATCATCATCATCATCATCATCATCATCATCATCATCATCATCATCATCATCATCATCATCATCATCATCATCAGCAGCAGCAGCAGCAGCTTGTTCCCACCAGCCAAAGTTCTACAGCAGCTACGTCAAAAGTAACAGTGCCCAGCGAAACGACCAAAGGAAATTTCAGCCAGGATAACCATCACCACCATCCTTCAGTAACGATCCATCACTCTTTCTGAAACCTCACTCAATCATAAACTCTTCTTAACGTGATGCACACACGAGTGTGAAAGACTGTGTATGACTAATTAGTTTATGGAAAATCATAAGAAGTTGTTTGACACAAGAAAATTCACATAATAGAAAATGTTTTTATTCTATTTGTCCTCCTTTGTTGTCAATAACTGCCTTCACACGCTTCCTGAAACTTAACTTCAACTCATATTTTACTGCATTTCTAATGGTCTTTTTGTCTACCTCAAGTTCAATTGCTATTTTTTTTATCATGGATTTGGTTGGATCCTTTAGGATTTTAGAGTTGAGACCTTTAATAAAAGCTTTGGTCGTTTTTTTTGTTTATTCCTCAAATTCCAGACGCCTTCGTGATAGTTTTGTTCATAGTTATTCTATTTTGTACATCATAAACGGTTTTTACGAACACCCCCAACTCTTCTTTGAATCTCTTTTGGTGTGACGAGTGCATTCAACAAATAACACACTCTCTAACATTTGCTTTTCTGATTACTCATATGGGCAAAAGCTTCTGAAAAGGT
>OY744518.1:205154100-205171600 GCA_963556195.1 Sepiola atlantica
TATGAAGAAGTCGACTCTCTATGAAGATTACAACCGAAATATGTATGCACATATGCAACCAATAATGTTTGTATGAATAAAAAAAGTATACTAAAGAACTGCTCTACTTATTATTGAGCATATTTTATAAACATTGGAGTTTCAACGGATTAACATCTACAGAAACTAATATAATACATGTACTAATATATATATATATATATATATATATATATATATATATATATATATATATATATATATATATATATATATAAGCAAACATTGTTAAACATAACATAATTCTTTGTCTGATTATACCTTTTTTATTTGTATTTTATTTTTTTTATTTTTCTAATAATATTTTCTGTGGCAAAATCAAAAATAAAACGATTGAATGTTCCATACGTATCAGGAGCACTTTCGATTCTTCGTAGAATCATCTTCAGGTAACAATAAGCTAATGAACAAAAAGGTGGTGAAAAGAAAATAATTTCTTGAAAAAAGGCTAAGAACGCCATATGAAGTCGTCAGTGCTAGTCATGCGTGTGGAAAATTCTTTTTTTACAACAAAAATAAACGATTATTAGAGAAATTGAAAAAAATAATAAAAAGTTTAATAAATAAAGGAATCCTGTTGTGCTAACAATGTTTGCTTAAAATAGAGAATGCTGTCTAAATGCACACACATAACCACACACACACAAACACACACACACACACACACACACACATATATATATATATATATATATATATATATATATATATATATATATATATATATAGTCTAAAGAAGCTTTGAGTCATTTTAAACAAAAGAAAAAAAGAAGGAAAATGCAGTTTAAATTCCCAGAGAAACTAACTAAATCCAAGATAATAAATTTCGTGTACAACAGAATCGTAGAATGATTTTTAAGGAAGGCATTATTTTAATCAATGAAACAGACGGGTGGAAAAAAAGGAAAATTGTTAAAATTACTTTAAGGCCTTATCGTCTTACCCTCTAAGAGGAAACGTCAGAATGGTAAATTAAAAACTAAAAGTCGAATGAGATATAAGGGGAAAAAATTGTTTCAGTTGGAGGAAACGATTGAGAGAGGAAAAAAAGGTAAATCTCTCAACGTTATGGTGGCTTAGAATCATTAAAAATCTCCAACTGATGCTTCAAAATCTTTTGTCTACACAGGCTAGGTCGAGAATTGTTAATAACTAACGCCTCAATAATATTGAGATGGTAGTTCGACCTGGCACTGTGTAAAACAGAAAACCACCCATCGGAATAGTTGTCAGAACAACTATTTGTACTAACGAGGTGATTACCGAATGCTGATTCCTGTGCCTGAAAATTCCCGGATGATCTCGAAACCTTGTGTAAGCGAATATCACGTGGTATGTGTTGGGATATTCTAAATTCTAATCTTTGGGATGTCTTGCCAACGTAGTCAGCTCCACACTGACACATGAATTTATAAACAACAGAATTCTTTTGAATGGCTGGCAAAACATCCTTAAGAAAATAAGAGAAAAAGGTTCGAGTCGTGTAAACTACTCTCAACATGGTTCCTGGAAAACAACGTTGAGTAGAAGAAGAAATCCTTTTATATATATGATAATAGAATTAACGATAAGTGCAGTATCGTAAAGTGATCTATCTCGATAAAGTAAAGCTCAATACGTTGAGTAGAGCAATCAATTTTAAAGAAAGAAAGATGAAGATAAAAAATTGCATAAAATTACATAAAATTACATAAAGTTACATAAAATTAATACAAATTTTATTACATCGAAAGTTCAGATGCAAAGAGTTACATTAATCCTTAAACCATGGTTTTTCAAAGATAAAACTCTTCTCGTCAGAGGATAAAATTTGGTAATGTGGTATTTATAATAAATAAATATTACCTAGTTCCATTTCACTTTGAAAAATTGAAGAATAAAACTAGAAAGGTTGGGGATAAAGAAATAAATGGCCTGGAAGGAAAAATTAGCATTATTGAGTAGCCATTTTCGAAGACAAAAGGGGGCGCTATGATGCAGACAGCAAAATAGCAAAAATGTAATAAAATTTGTATTAATTTTATGTAACTTTATGTAATTTTATGTAATTTTATGCAATTTTTTATCTTCAGTTTTCTTTCTTTAATATATATATATATATATATATATATATATATATATATATATATATATATATATATATATATATATATATAAGTATACATTTTTATTTATACAAACATTATTGGAACCTGAAAAATTCTTGGTCTGATGAGGTTGACTTTCTTGGAAAAGTGCAACCGAAACATGTATGCACCTATGTAACCAATAATGTTTGTATAAATAAACATTTATACTTATAAACAGCTCTACTTGGTATTGAGCACTTTTTATAAACACTTGAGTTTCTACGGATTTACATTTACAGAAACTAATACAATACATGTACGATATATATATATATATATATATATATATATATATATATATATATATATATATATATAAGAAACATAAATTTGACCGACATCTTTTTGTATCATCATTTTCTGTCGGTCTCCTCATCAAAAATACTAGCCTTGTCATTAATCAAGTCTTGTATTCGATTTGATCAAAATTATTCAACCTGATTGAATTAGCAAGGCACTAACGGTCTCTTGCAATACATTGTATTAATTTTGATTCAGTTACACCGAGAGTGTATTTCATTGGTTGGATAATGTAATTGGCCCGGGTCGCTACAATCTGATTGGCTCAATATATACAACACTAATGTGATTGGGGAACACTTTTCTGTCCCACTACGGGCCATAACTTGTTTTAAACACATAACATAACGGTGACACAAACAAACTATTTATTGTGTTTTTCGATTAGTTTGCTTTTCTTTTGTACCTGTGGCGCAACGGATACAGTGATAAGTTATAATCAGCTCTAAGTGACAACGTTTTGCGGGTTGAAGGTTCAATCCTCAGTACAGGCGTTTCTAAAGAATGCAATAAAGAATTACTTACGAGAAGGGGGGAGGGAGGGGGAGGGAGAAAGAAAAGTTAGGTTAACAAACAAACGTTAATGAGGCATACATTTCTTAAATAGCAGGTGGAGAGAGACAGAAGAGAGAGAGAGGGAGATAGTAGAGAGAGAGACAGTAGATAGATAGATAGAGAGAGAGAGAGAGAGAGAGAGAGAGAGAGAGGGAGAGAGAGAAAGAGAGATAAAGTGAAAAGAGAGAAAGAGAGGGTGTGGATGTGTGCGAGAGAGAGACAGCGGGGAGAGCGAGAAAAAGAGAATGGTATGGGCACAGATAGACAATTACGGATGAAGAGAGAGAGAGAGAGAGAGAGAGAGAGGGGGGAGAGAGAGCGAAGGACGGAGACGGGGGAAAAGAGCGAGAGCAGATAGAGATAGAGAGAGGGGGACATATAGGGAGAGAGTAGAGCGATAGTGATAGGGAGATAAAGAGAGATTTCGTACAGATTCCCACGTTCGACATAAAGATTCCCGAGTTCGACAAGACGCACCCGAAGGAGAGTGGAAGTTACATCGGCCGAAACGTTATGAGAATAACATCCAAGATGAGAACAATAGTCCGAATTATCCAAATAACACAAATGAATCCTAAAATTGCATTTTTTCATTTGCTTGATTGTATCATTTTGCCCTGGTTTTCTTTGAATTGATTTTAAAATCAGTTACTCACAAGAAGGAACGACATCAAACGTACCGACATCAAAAGTTGATTTAGTGTTTTTGATCCGACAGTGCCTGCATATAACACGACGAGTTTTCAGTATCAACTTCAGCATAGTCACCTCCCTGTTTTTTTTTGCTTTCGTAAGTATACGATTTTAATATTATTTATATTATAGAAAAAAAAACGAAAGAGAAAGTTTCTAGGGAGTATTAAATTCGCAAACGATTTTCAGTCGCATGTATATCCAAGGAGGATAAGAACAATCCGGACTTTCTCTAAAATCAAGAATGGCAACATAGATAATGTCCGAATTACTGTGTCCGCTGGAGATATTCGGATATTATTTATGTTGTGATTCTTGATTTTAGAGAAAATCCAGATTAGTTTTATTCCAGACAAATTCATCAGTCTCGTTGGTTCTGAGTGAAGAGCCTAAAATTGGAAGTTAAATAACGGTGACTAACGGTGACTAACGTTGACTAACGGTGACTAACGGTGACTAACGGTGAATCTCGCTAAACAAACAACCACATAAAACACAAGACTTTTAGCCAACTATTTACTTTGTTATTTAACTCGTAATTAATCATTTCTTCAACCTTCGCCGATATCCTGTACTTAACCGTATCATATATGCTTTATGAACCGCTCTATAAAAATAAAAACAATAATGTTGGTAAATAAAAATTCTTTAAATTCATGGCAGCTGTTTCGTAAACCGTACATTGGATGACGGACTAGTTTATCTATTAAGCACTACACACACAAACATACACACACATACATACAGAGACATATATACACACACACACACACACACATATATATATATATATATATATATATATATATATATATATATATATTACATTATGGTTGGCCTTATGTCGGATAGCGATTACATGAGCTAGTATAAATTTTGACAAGGGTCGAACTAAGTGCAAGTCGTGGTGACACGAAATCTGCAAAACAGATCGGTTCCAAAAGTGAGTCATAGATAGCATGATCTATCAGGTCAAAACACAAAATATGAGGTTAAGTGGGCTAAAGAGAAAGGGATATGAGTCGAGATTACAAATTACACCACGTTTCGAGTTGAGACGACGTGACTTTCCAATCTTAAATTTTGAATTTCCTTTTCCTTTCTTTTCTTCTTTCCAACTTTATTCTTTTTAAATATGACACACGGGAAGGATCCGATGTTCATTCTCCCTGATGAGATCTCAGTTTCTAACAGCTGTTGATCGATAACATCGACATGCCAGTGTCACAGATTATGTAGATATCTATAGAAATAAAAAAATCATATATATATATATATATATATATATATATATATATATATATATATATATATATATATATCACTCTGTCTAGCAAGTTCATGCGGAAGGATAGTGAAACGTATACGTATGTAGATAAACACAAATTTATAATTATTTGTTGCCCCCAATCTAGGCTGGGTACTGTAGTACGTAGTATAAATACAGTCGTCAAAATAATAGCTTTAATGTATGTTCCTTCATAAGTTTAACACTGTTGACGTCGGCTGCTTACAGTAGGGTTTAAACTCTCACCATTTATGCAGTTGTTCACGATGGTCGTGTGGATCAGGACGTCGGAATTTGAGTTATAAACATAATTTGTTCCGGGTTTTCGAATCCTGCGACCGGCTTGAATAATTATGACTACACTGACGATTCCAGAAGGATGAAACGTAGATGCATGGGTTCGCGCCTTCCGAATGCCTAGAATTGTTACTTTCCTACACTGATGATAGCAGTAAGATTTAAACGCTAGCGCATTTAGGTTTATAATTTAATATATATCTATGAATGTTGTTTATATATATATATATATATATATATATATATATATATATATATATATATATATATATATATATATGGTAAGCTAGCTAGTTAACCAATCAGATTCTACCTAGCTCTACTTACGTATCGAGCACTGTTGAAGTAAATACTAAAAACTGATACATAAAAAATTATATCTCCTTATCAAATTTTATGTGGATGCATGAAATAGTAATATATATATATATATATATATATATATATAGTCATCCACATACAGACTGTTTCGCTGTTTCACAGCTCATCAGTGCGGCTAGACCAGTTAGTGCCTCTAGCCAGGATCGAAACGCAACCGTCGAGCTGCTAATCCCTACGCTATGTATATATATATATATATCATATAATATATATATATATATATATATATATATATATATATATATATATATATATATATATATATATATATATATATATATATATATATATATATATATATATACTTATATTATTAAAATATTATGTATATATAATTTGTTTAAGTATTTATATCAATACATTAGTAGATTATAATAGTATAAACATATACTTATGTGAAGTAAGCAATACAGAAGCGTTCTTAAACAATGTGTGTAGTTTAATTGCATTATGTATATTTTATTCTCTCTCTTTCTCTGTCTCTCTCTCGTTTTTATTGTTTCAATGGTCTTTTTTGTATTAAAATCAAACAAATTAATAAATGTTACATAGGTTTCACAGGTTTCACGAACGTTTTCGATTCTTTGTCGAATCATCCACAGGTGTAAAAAGCAAATGAACAAAAAAGCTGGAGAGAGAAGAGAATTTTAAAAAGTCGGTGAAGAATCGCGCAGAGAACGTTTCTTCGCATTGTTCCAGGAAGTCGTTGACGATTTAAATTCAGCAACACTGGATGGCATCACAGAAGAAAATCGCATTACGTTAAGCATTTTAAAATGTAACCACTGGTTTCAACAACCTAAAATTAATAACATCACATATGAAACCAGAAACGTGGAAAAAATAAAAAAGGTATAATTAAATAGACGAATTCTGTAATTTTTAACAGTTTTTGCATATATATATATATATATATATATATATATATATATATATATATATAGCAATATTTTTTAAGTAAATATTAATTATAAATACCTACAGACATCGATGTTTCATGTTTACGCAATCTTCAATCTTCAGTGTAGGGATGTTAATTGATATCGGTCGTAGGGCTCGAACCCAGTTTCCAAGTCGCCACTGACTTGTAGTCGGGTGTCTTTCTTCTCGGTACAAACAATTAGCATGGATATATATATATATATATATATATATATATATATATATATATATATATATATATATGATATATATATATGATAAGGAAAGGAAGAAAGTGTTCCGATGTAATGGAAATTGAAAAAGGGAAAACCAAAAAATACGGCCGTTTGAGCAAAAAACCACAATATTAGATAGAAATATATGGTGGCAGTGGTAAGTAGCGGTTGGAGTATAACACCAATAGAAAGTGGGAGAGGTATTGCAATAAATGCAAAAGGAAGCGCGTTAAGGAAGCACGCAATTCTTTATGTCTCTTTTGTGTGTACCAAGTCTTTTCTTCAGTTCTCTTAACGCGCTTTTCTCCCACGCAGTGTAACACGATCATTCGTTTAAATTTGAACAGGTTAAATTTATTAAATTTATTTCCAATAAATCTCATTTTGCACTAGTGTGATATTTTCTTCAGCTAAATCATCATGAGGAAGTCTTATAGTAAAAACGTTGACGAATACATAAATAATATTTTTTTGGTTTTCCTTTTGTTCAATTTCCATATATATATATATATATATATATATATATATATATATATATATATATATATATATATATATATATATATATATTACTATTTCATGTATCCACATATAATTTTATAAAGAGATATAATTTTTTGTGTATGAATTTTCAGTATTTACTTCAACAGTGCTCGATACGTAAGTAGAGCTAGGTATAAAACTAAACAAAAACCTAACAATTTAAAAATTAAAACCTAAAATGGAAATACAAGGAACCACGTGTCAAAATAAATTCACCCATTGATATAACAAAGGAAACAGGATATAGGTTAATCTATAGAAAACAGAACAATAAAACAGGATATAGGAAGTAACACTAACCACACCTTTGTTTGTGAGAAGCCCAATGATTGGCTGAGAGAACAACAAAGAATCTGATTGGTTAATTAGCTAGCCGTGTATATAAAAACACCCGGCAAAAAAATAACTCCATACATTTTAGCCTGTAGATTCCCCCCGGGGATGAAACGCGGGAGCATATGTGTAGCTTCAATGCCATAAATATATTTTCATAGATTACTATATATATATATATATATATATATAAGAATACCTATCTATAAACGGGTAACATTAATTCTTCTGAGAGAAAAGTTTTGCACCACTTTTATGTCCTTTTACGTAGATTAACTCAAGATATAAAGATACTAAACTGTATGTCTAGAAACTTTATTTCAATTTTAATCAAATCCATGACATGATTTGGATTCTAGAAAATGTCTAATATTAAAGGCGTAAGGGGTATTAAAAAATTAAAATTCAGGAAATCTTTTTTTGTTTGTGTTTAACGACTATGGATACACTTCAATGTAAATTTTATATATTTTAATTTCCAAATGGGAGGTTGTGCCTATATTATATCCTTTAAATACTTCGATAAAACTGAAATTTAGGGGAATATTTATGAAATGATGTCTAATAAATTTAGCTTCTTTGCATCAAAACTAAATTAAACTAAATATAGCCCACATTTTGATTCCTTACGCCTAGCAGCTGTGTTCCAGGATTAATAATGATTGTTTAATTAGTGTTTCATGTACATACACATACATAAACATACCTGACTTTATAAAGATAGAGAAATATAAACATGTACACATATCTAACTTTATACACACACATACACACACACAAACACGCATATATATATATGTGTACGAGTCTAAATTATTAAGTATATATTTTATATATTGAATAGTTTTTAACGCCAATGCGTAGTTAAAACAAAATGAATTGTTTTTTTTTTAACTATTCAAAGAATTTCCAACGCCCTTGATGTGTGACGATTCATTTATTTATTCATTGATTTTTATCATCGCTCATGTTTTAATTCATGTTTTGAAACATGACGTAAAGCATACATCCATGACGTCATGCCAAAACTATCCTCACTTTATTAAGATAATGTTTTGAGATCTGCTTATAAAAATATCGAAAAAGCTCAGTTCGTAGAACATCGGACTGAAGATTTCAATGTTTCGGTTTCGATTTCCGGTCATTGTATTTGTTGGGAATTTATTATTTAGTATCAATGCAATATTTTCCATTTCTAAGAGAAGTTAAGATGTGTTTTAAGAAATTGTGACGGACAGATAGACAGACACACACACACTCACAAAAAGTGCCCCTTATATTTTGAGTGGATTTGTCATCAGCAGGCACCTATTCGTGCAGCGGAAGCAATTCTACTAGTGCTTCCAATGCATTAAGTTGCATTCAAATGGTATGCACCTGCGAACTAATCTGGTACACTGTCATCCTACTATGCATCCTCAACGCATTATTATTAACCTTAACCAGGATTGTAGGCCTGAAGGCATTTTAACGTTTGACATTCGAGCAAACCTAACTCAATGTCATTCCATTGAGCGTTTGAAAGGAAATTCCACTGAAAAACGGCCGATCTGTTGTCTTCCCCCGATAATATTTGCTATTCAACAGTTTGTTTCTTCGACTTTAGCTTGGCAGACGCCATCGGTCTAACTAATAGCGGAATAAAATCTGAAACAATTAAGAATTGTCTGTTAACTGCTGCCAACTTTACCATTCTCTGGCGTTTCTGAAGACTGTTAGAATTCAACTATGTAAGGAGCCAACATTCGACATCTCTTGTCAATACGCTATTCGTAAACGAGTTAGGTCTGTGAATTACGTTGGCTGCTACGCCACGAGCGAAACGGATACATTTTTTGTCGCCTTTCTTGGCAAGTTCCGAAGCGTTCTTAAAAGAAACCGGCAGTCTACCCAATTGGAAACAAACCAATATTTAAATATTGTTGATTGAATGCTAACACAGAGACTCACATTCAAACAAGAACAATTGAATCGACAGCCACCAAAATACCGCATAAGAACGCGATATACATGGTCTCATTCTAGGCAGTTTTTTTTATAAAATAGAAATCACTCAAGACAAGGCATGAAGCCACTTGATGCAAGGATCTAAAAAAATACTTCAAGGTAAACAATCTAGCCAACGATAAGTGTTAGATAGCTAGATAGATTCCGACCCAGAAAACAGCAATTCTTCCCCATTTGTCAGAAACATCGCCCATAGAATGTGAAGACTAAAGGACAAAACAAGGGAAGCGAGAGTTACGAGGCTGCCGGAAGTAAATCCAAGGTCAACTCCTCGACGTAAATTCACTAGACCAACTCGACAATCAACTAAATCTCATTCATTCACTGTTGACGTCCCCAGATGCCGGAGAGCCTTCTACTCAAATAGCTACTTTCCTCGTGATGCTGGCCTCTGGAACTCACTCCCTGCCCCCTGTTTCCCCGACAGTACTGACATGCAGAAATTTAAAAATAATGTAAACAGACATCTCGCTGCGCAGATCCCAATTTAGGTTGACCCCCAACCTTCTCCCCTTTTCTTTTTTCTCAGTAGCCCCTTACGTCTACAGCGGCGGCCTGCCTTGTTTGGGGTGAACTATGTTAAAAAACAAAAAAACTTAGTACTCTCCTTCTAAGCTTCGTTCAGTCTCATGGGACAATAGCTACCATCTGTACGGATGCCTGAGCGCGGAATCTATTATAAAACAAAGGTTGCGCAATCACAGCCACATCGGCTGTAAGACAACTAGAAACAATGCTGGAATAAGAAGAGACCTAATCATGTTGTTGAGTTCTGAACTCTGTGTCATACATTCAGCAACCAATCTGCAATAATATCCACAGATACATTAAAGTTCACAATAGTTTCTTGGTTGCGGTCGTTCCTCCTGTACACGCTTATGTGGTGATCTTTCCAGACTGAGGGAATGCCTATCCTGTAATTAAAGCTTCAAATTCATACCTTCGAAAAGATTAACTTACCCCAAATCTGATGGAAGACAGTGGGCATTCACTCCACGTGATATTTGTTCAAATCACTTATCAGTGGGGGAAAGATATATAGAGATTGATAGAGAGAGATAATTAGTTATACCTTGTCATCCCATATCCTTACACGCCCGAAAGCCTCGCGTGCTTTTTAACGGACTCTCTTTCTATCACCCTCTCTCCTCAAGCCATATGACGTCATATCAGTTTTTAGTACATTCTCAAAACCTAAGCCACTTTCAACGCCGGAACATCACGTTGACTTCTAATAACACCTCAGCGATTCTATTTCCTGATATCCCCAACTAACCAAACTAAATCTTAGAAGATCTACCCGCTCAATATCTATCAATGTCTTATCATATGTAATATCTTCCTTCTTGCAGATACTGATTGGCAAAGGAAACGTTGCCATACTTACCATTGTATATAAGTGTACATATAGATGTGTTTAACTTTCAATAATTATAGAATTATTTCACGACACATTGCAGATATGTATATTCTAATTATCATATGTTCTCCAAACGAGAACATAAAATAGTTTACAATTAAACCATACAGAATGTCAACAATTAAATAAACCAAATATTCAAATTCTATTTCACCAATAATTGTGGTCCATTGAGTTAATTTAGAAGGCAGACATCATTAATAACAACAATAATCAATAATAAGGTTAACTTTGATATTGCCTATAATAATGATGGCGTCACACAAAATATGGCGATATAAATAAGCTTTTGTACTTTAATATGTAAACTAGCTGATTCCGTAGAAAATTAGGTGAGTCCGTAGAACCAATCAAATCCAATAATAAAACTTGACCTGAAACATATATCAAGTTACACATTTTTACATTAGTCAGATTGTTTGCTTTTTGTCACGGAAGCCAATCTGAGTTAAATATTTGGTCAATACAAAAGATCTTGGCTTGTTATTTCTTCACCTGGATGCCATGGCAAATAACACCCTACCAGAGAGTCCAACGTTAAAACTTCTCGGCCTAACCTTCACAAGTAACATGAATTGGAACAAATACATTGAATACACTGCCAAGGCTTCTACAAAGAAAGTGGGCTCCCTCTACCGTGCTAGATACTTTCTCACACCTGACAGTATCCTATATCTTTACAAAGCAACCATCCTCCCATGCATGGAGTATTGTTGTTACATCTGGGCTGGTGCACCATCCACTAGTCTCTCCCTCTTAGACAAGGTCTGAAAAAGAGTGGCTAATTTAATATGCCCCTCACTATCCACCAAGCTCCAGCCCCTGTCACATCGCCGCAATGTTGCATCCTTGTCTCATGACAATAGTACAGATTCTACACTATCCCTCCACCTCAATTAAGCATTCAAAAATAGTACTTCAATGGAATGTGCTCCGATGAACTTGCTGGTCTGGTGCCCCTCTCGATGTAAATACACTCGACCGACCCGACAATCAGCTAAATGCCATCCATTCACTGTGGAAGTCCCTAGATGCCGGAGAGCAAATGATGTGAATTGTCTTTCATAACATTGATATGGTATAAAATTAAATAAAAAAATATTGAATATAACATAGCTCTGGCCTTACACTATTGAGCTATTACAATTGCTTTATGTTATACAATTTATATTCGAATATATGTGAAACATTCTAAGTATAAATATAAACACACACACACACACACACACACACACATATATATATATATATATGTAAAAATAAAAATGGAATAAAGAATAAGCAATTCAACAACTAACAAAAATAAACTCAAAAACTCATGTTGTAAAGTTCCACCGAGATATTTCGGCCGTAGATACGACCATTTTCGATCAGTTAATAAACTTTATTTCAAAATATATATATATAATGTAAAATGCAGCTTACTATACTATTTCAGACTAATGTACTATTTTTGAATGCTTAATTGAGGTGGAGGGATAGTGTAGAATCTGTACTATAGTCATGAAACAATCTTCCCAGGCATTACCTTCTCATTTTGGAGTAGTGTAGTATCTGTTCTGTGTTCATGATACCATCGTCCCAGCGATTATCTTCTCTTATTTGTGCTGGGATAGTGTAGTATCTGTTCTATTTTCGTATCATCCTCCAAGGCTATACACTATCCTTTTTTTGGGTAGTGTAGTTAGTAGCTGTTCTATTGGCATGAGACCATTCCCCAGCCCCTTCTTTGGGGGAGAGTGTAGTATTCGTTCTGTCGTCATGATAATATCCTCCCAGGAATTACCTCCTCTTTTTCGGGTAATGTAGTATAGTACCATTTCTATTGTTATAAGACTATCATCCCAGACCTTTACCTCTTTCTTTGGGGCGTAATGTAGTATTTGTTATGTCGTCATGATAACATCCTCCCAGACATTATCTCCTCTTTTTTGATGGGGTAATGTAGTATTTTTGTTGTTGTCATGATACCATCCTCCCAGGCATTACCTTCTCCTTTTTTGGGTAGTGTAGTATAGTATATGTTCTGTTGTCATGTGACCACCCTCTCAGGAATTACCTCCATTATGGGTTGAGTAGTATTTGTTCTGTGGTCCTAATAACACCCCCCCCCCTTTGGGGAGGGGGCAGTGATATTCTTAAAACATATGCGATCTCTGGTCAAATATTTTTGTTAGTATATAGAATACGTAAAACGGAGGCTTCTCGTTCCTTGCAATGATATCTATTCGGAGAAGGTTTTAATTAAAGATTGAGGAAATTTATTATCGTAGAGATTCCAGGGAAAACCACCGGCCTCTTCCAGGGATAAATCGCTATAGTATATTAAGCGTCTGCTTGTGTGTATCTGTCAGCGCGTGCGGCAGAATTTATCGAGAGTTCTTTGAAAGACGAATCGCATATCGATGTTCTTTGTTTCCGTAGACACGAGTTCCAAGAACTGTGGTGCCAACGCCATACACAAATATCAATTGTATTGATTAGTGCCATTGTTTGGATCGGTCGGACCTACTGGCTTGTTGAAGACACCACTCACGGCTCTCGGCTGGGGAGAGAAGTCTTCCAGCCAATACTATTTGCATTGTATCAATAAAAGGTTTCTCATCTTTCCCCTTTCTCTCTACACCCCCCCCACACACAAATATATATATGTATATACATTATTATTTCATGGCTATACATATATATATATATATATATATATATATATATATATATATATATATATATATATATATATATTATTTTGTACTGATAAACAAAGCTGTAACTTGTATTATTTTGTATCTGATTGCTTTTATTTTATATTTCTCAAAAGCGTACATTCACACCCATCTATATATCTATCCATCTATCTATCTCTGCGTATATATATATATATATATATATATATATATATATATATATATATATATATATATAGAGAGAGAGAGAGAGAGAGAGAGAGAGAGAGAGAGAGAGATAGAAGAAAAAAGAGTGATAAATATGCGACGAATGTCCAGATTTATTTCAAATTTCAATTGTTCAGTGCAAGGTGTATTCAGTAATAAACTAGTGTTTATTATTCATCCCTACAATTGCTCTATCTCGTATATTGAGCTAAACCTCTTCACAATAGGTTCCATCTACTAAAAGTTTTACTTTTGGTTTATATTTGATCCTATATATATATATATATATATATATATATATATATATATATATATATATATATATAGTTATCTTCCTCCCACAAAGTAAGATGTGACACAAGGTCGGGAAAGTAGGATTTGAAAAGCCAGCGCCCGAGAAGGTGATCATTCTGGCCTACAAAAAATGCCTGGGCAGCCCCGTCAGCATTTCCGGTAGGGCGCCTCGGGCAGTAAGCAATAAACTTACTCCTCCCAAAAGAGGGGAAGCAAAGCCTGGGAGGGTGGACCTCCTAGAACTGCACATGACAGTATAGGGGTGCAGTATCCATTCGAACAGATACTACACTTTGATCTTGGCCAAGATGTGTGTGTGTGCGTGTTTTTACAAAGAGTATGTATATTTTTAAACGTATAGTTCTTATAATATCTGGAATGTTTCGAGTTTTAAGCCCAATGAAGTTGTATTACAAGATTCAGAGCATATATATCAAATTTTGCATGGGAAATCAAAATCATATGTTTTATTAGTTTGTACAATCTCTTTACTTCCGTATTTCAGTGAGGGTTTATTTTTCTTCTCTGACCTTACACTGAAAAGTAATTGTTCCACGTGTTTCATAGCAAAATTAGATAAGTGTATTCTTTAAAGTCCAACCATGTCACTCATCAAAGAGTAGCAATATATATTCTTGACTTTTGAAAGAACGTTAGATCAAACACACAGGAGAGGAAAATAATACGACGAAGTTCTAGATTGAGTCCTGATAAAAGTTTGGCAAACTGAAGTACGAAAAAGGCAAAAACTCACATGCGGAAATGATAACAAATTTAGTAAAAAGAAAAATTCCACCCAAGATATAACTATACTTGAAAACCCGAATCAGCTCCCTGAACGATGCCTTCAAATAAACCCAGCAAGTAAATCGAAATTACCCAAATAAAGGAAAACCCCGAAAAAGCTAAAAAATTAATTAGTAAATTATTATTAACTGTTATTTAATATTAATTACCATTATAAAAGCTGAAAATATCTAATACTGATTGTTCTAAAAACAAAAAGTGTAATATTAAACTTCCATTCTTTTGATTCTAGATATCTGGGCGACTGATTCGGCAGCAATTTGCTGCGAATCTATAAAACATTAATATCTGGGATTACATTTTCAAAACATTAGTTTTTATTTTTATTTTAAGAGAGAATAAATAAAAAAAAATATATTTAATTGAATTTACTACGGGAGTTAATTTTGTGTATCTATTTAAAGTCACGGAACTGGTCCCCCTGAGGTTTCTATGACAGACAGATAAAGGGAGACAATTCTATTTTTAGAATCACTCAATTATCTCCTTTGGATCGAATATCAATTTAACTCTAACTGGACACAAAAGGATCCCGCTGCCAATTTGAGAAAATAAAAACTGGACAACAGTTTCGGTAATCATATGTGTTCATTATTACTGCTGACCCTTACCAGAAAAATAAAAAAAATAATACTAGGGAAATTACTGTGGCGATTTTACCCCCAATATAATCTGACAATTATTAGTACCATAAGATGACTACAATCCCTATTTCTATAGTTTCTAACTGTCTACTATTCATGGGTCATAACTAAAAAAAACGTAGCTTATATTTATCAAGGGAGGTGCGAGAGCGCTCTATCCCTTAATAGACTTGAAAAACGGCCTATGCTAGAAATCTCATTCCTTTGATCAATCATAACTCAAAAACCAATAAACCAAATTAGTTTAAACTTTGCACATTTTTTTTGATAGGTTCTATAAGTGTGTAGAATTTCAGCATCATTAGTCAAGGCAACCCAGAGATCCAGAAAGTTTAATCATGAAATTCTAACGACGAAAACTGCATACTGAGTATATTCATCCATCAAGACCAAAAAGGTAAATTCAAAATCGCAATTCCCCAATTAAAATCCCCTCTTCAAAATTTTAATTTATAAGTTTAATTACTATACTGAAATGCAACATGAGGATACCCATGGTTACCCCTTCCTCCCCACAAGGAATCGGTTTTATATCTAACGACTATCTTAATTTAATTGTTACAAGGTACTGCCCAGTTGATCGGAGCTCAATCCCCATTGTATTGGTATTCTAATATATATATATATATATATATATATATATATATTTGAACAAATTTTTTTGTGGTACAGAAGTTTATAATGGTTTTTAATATGATGAACGGAATAAATGTCCATTTATTCCTTTTCGGTTTAATGGCATTATTCAATCTCCCTGTTTTTTGTTTTATTTAAAAAAAATTTTTTCTCTCCACATTACTTTTTCCCCCGTTTTGAAGCGATATTCGCCGACGTTTCCCTTGACAATGTGTCGGTTGAAAGGTACCTTGGGATTTAGTCTGTTAATTTTAGTCGATCTTTTTATTCTTTTTTAAAAGTTTTTAATCGACGATTTAATATATTATTTAATATTTCCTTTCCTCTTTTTTTTCTTGTGATAGTGCCTCGACTCGCTATGACTCCGTTCATCATATTAAAAACCATTAAAAAATTCTGTACCACACAAAAAAATTGTTCATATATATATATATATATATATATATATATATATATATATATATATATATATATATATATATATATATAGAGAGAGAGAGAGAGAGAGAGAGAGAGAGAGAGAGAAAAGAGGGTAGTGCAGTATTAGTGCAGTTCCAATGAGAGAAAAGTATATATGTAAAGGAGTAAGGCTACCAACATTTGTAAAATGCTTTTTTCAACATTTATTTATTATTTTGTTATTTTATAGTTTCCCATAAAAGCCTGGATGTGACACGGTGTCGGTTTATCGTGGGGAATAGAGTTCCTTCCAAAAAGGGGGCACTGTAGATTTTTTATAAAAATAGACTTGATCGGAACCGTAAGCATTTTGAGGTAGGTTCGCCTGGAACGACTGGCAGTAACTAATTCTCCAACCAAAAGAGGAAATAATACCACAGTGGATGAGCTCCTGTAACCGAATTGAATAACATTCTGATATTAGTCCGAGGGCCAGTGCCAGGGAGGTATATACATTTTATGTATATGGGAAGCACATTTTCATTTCGACGTAGTTTAATGTAATTATGTCAAATATTGACCGGGTAGATCAACTAGTGTATATTTTTAGTTTAAGTTCGGTTAACGAGTGTTTCGAGAAAAACAGGGAATGGAACAGGCGAAGGGTCAACAGAGGTCAACTTGCTG
>OY744518.1:205179100-205229100 GCA_963556195.1 Sepiola atlantica
TATGACGTCACACCTGTGATTGTCGGAAAGCGATAGTTTTTGAAACGGATATGTTTGAAACGGAAAACAGGTTAGAATGCAGGAGAAAAACAACAAGAAGAGATTTGACCGGTTTTGGTCGTATTATTGAATGTCTTCAGAAAAAGTTAAGATTTGGAAACAATTTTATTTTGAAGGCACACACATGGGAGAAGGAAAACATGATCTGATTGGACCATATGAGAAGACATATCTACATTCATATATGATTTGACAAGCAGGTGACATATTCTTCTTTATTTATTATTCTGTTTTATATTTTTATTTATTTGCATTTTGTCTCATTTACCGAGCTAGTATAGGGGAGGCGGTAGACGGAGGGGGTAAAGGCGATAAGAGGGAAGAAGACAGAGAAACTAGCCAGAATAAACACACATAAAGTGGAAGATATATATATATATAAGCATACATGCAATTATGTATGTGAATATATATAAGTATAACTAAACACAAACTAAACCATCACAACATAGGAGTGAGCATGACATTGATACACCGAACACAAGCCTCCAAAAATTAATCGGAAAATATCAAAGATAGGTCTGCTTATTCGTCTCATTTTATTTGTCTCACTTTTCAAACATTTTGTCTACCACGACATTTCATTTTCATGACTTATCGTGTACCTTACCCCATATATATACATATAGTTATCCAGGTAAAATGTGTATGTACAGGGTAGAAAATCCGGAGAATCGTTACTGTGTTTATATAATAGTATTCAATTTAAAGATAGAAGTTTCTTCATTGCACAAAATGAAAGCGTAAAGAACATGTCGGCTTGAGCATGTCAGGCTTATTAAAGCTGTGACTGAAACATGTTTGTTAATGTGTAGCAAAATTATGTTTGTATAAATAACACTTTTATTACAATTATATATATATATAGAGAGAGAGAGAGAGATCACATGTGTCATAAGTTAGTTGAAAATATGAAACAATAAAAATTAAATATAAAAATAAAAAATACTCCTAAAAGAACAATAACAACAGAGACCTCTTATCGAACGCAGAATATATTTTATAGGGAAACACGTTAAAATGGGCACCACTTGTCTTGAACTGGTGATTTGTGTTTTCCGTCCTTTTCTCGGAGTCTTCGTCGACTGAGCGTTGCTGAAGCGCCGCCTGCCACTATAAGCTTGTTTCTAACCCGGACCCAACAATGCGACATACACTGTGATATATAGTTTTCAAATAAAACACTTAACAACGGTGATATTTCGTCTATAGTTTAAACATTTTCTTCTTACATTTTTACATTATATTTATTTTATATCTTTTTAAATTTGGACTTTTACCAACTTATCTGTTTGCTGCTCTGACGATAAGATATCATTCTTTGAAAAGCCACGGCTTAAGGAAGTAATACTAACTTTTATTTTATTCAAGACACCTTGTCTTGAACAAGTGATGACTTAATAGATATTCTATTTTGTAAATTTTTTTATTCTCATCTAGCTTTATCTCGTATATCGAGCATCAATCTTTCATGATAGGTTCTACTTTAAAGATATACATCGTATCTTTATTCTCTTGTTCCTTATATATATATATATATATATATATATATATATATATATATGTGTGTATGTATGTGCATGTGTGTATATGCATGTATATATGTTTATATATGTATATGTCGATGTTATTTATTTCCCCCCCACAAGGTAAGATGTGACACAAGGTCGGGAAAGTGGGATTTGATAAACCAGCGCTCGAGAATTTGAGCACACATTAAAAATTGCCTGGGCAGCCCCGTCGGCATTCCCCGGTAGGGGCTCCTCAGGCGATTAGCAATAAACTAACCCCTTCTCAAAGGGTGAGAAGGCAAAGCCTGGGAGGGTGAACCTCCTAGAATTGCACAGGACAGATAATAGACCGGCGTAAATCAATACCCGAAGGCCAAGACAATACCGGTATATGGGGTGTAGTATCCATCGGAACAGATACCAACCCCTGCGCGTGTATATTTGTGTTTGTTTTATTTTATATATGTATATATGTGTATGTCTATGTGTGTACATGTGTATCTAAAGATTCGTACGCACGTGTGTATTTTATATGGAGATCAGAGTATGTTGATATTGATATGTCTGTATTTTTGTCTAGGTATATATTTGTGTATATATATGATGAGATATTTATGCGTTAAAATGTATGTATTTAGAGAAAAACGTCGAAGTGTTTAATAGAGAAAAAAAGGAATCCAAGCTAACTGGGTAATAAAACAAGAAAGAAATGAAAAAACGAATGAAGAAAGTAATAGAAATAATAAAAAAAGATAGAAACTAATTGAAAGAGTTAACAAGTAAAGAATGTAATCCGATGCTGAGCTTCACCGGTGAAAATTATAAACATATCTCATCCCCAAAAATGATTTACTTGATAGGAAACTTTTCCAAATTCATCTCACTTCCTTGTCTTCTTTGGTCTGAAGAGGTGGTCTCTCTGTGAAGAGTACAACCGAAACATAAATTCACATATGTAACCAATAATGTTTGTATAAATAAAAATGTATACTAAAGAACAGCTCTACTTGTTATTGAGCACTTTTTATAAACACTGGAGTTTCAACGGATTTACATCTACAGAAACTAATACAATACATGCACTATATATATATATATATATATATATATATATATATATACTAATGATAATTGAATTAACGATAAGGGAAATATCGTAGAGTGATCTATCTCGATAAAGTAAAGCTCAATACGTTGAGTAGAGCAATCAATTTTAAAGAAAGAAAGATGAAGATAAAAAATTGTACAAAAAATTGTAAAATTTTTTATCTTCATCTTTCTTTCTTTAATATATATATATATATATATATATATATATATATATATATATATATATATATATATATATATATTAGTATTTCATGTATCTACATAAAATTTTATAAGGAGACATCATTTTTTATGTATCAATTTTTAGTATTTACTATAAACACTGGAGTTTCAACGGATTTATATCTACAGAAACTAATACAATACATGCACTATATATATATATATATATATATATATATATATATATATATATATATATATATATATATATATATATATATATATTAGTATTTCCTGTATCCACATAAAATTTTATAAGGAGATATACTTTTTTATGTATCAATTTTCAGTATTTACTTCAACAGTGCTCGATAGTAAGTAGAGCTAGGTAGTAAGCTATGAAAATATATGTATGGCAATTAAGCTACGCAGAAGCTCCCGCGTATATATATATACAGTTCAGTTCATTAATGGGTCGAATCAAGTACACATTACACAAGATGTTTCTGCTTCGTTATTTAATGAAAACCGTCATCATTTTATTACATATATTGTCAGTATATTGTTAATATATATATATATATATATATATATATATATATATATATATATATATATATATATATATATATATATATATATATATATATATGTATATATATATATGTATAAATATATTAACAATATACTGACAATATATGTAATAAAATGATGACGGTTTTCATTAAATAACGAAGCAGAAACATCTTGTGTAATGTGTACTTGATTCGACCCATTAATGAACTGAATCAGTGAAGTTGAAATAAAAAAAAATAAGTAAACGAGAATTTCAAATTAATTCGGCTTTTAATTGCCTGCAGGGTTCGAGAGAAACGGTCTCTTGCGTCAAGGAAGCCGTCATTATAAGTCGGCTCCTGCTGTCCTCGGAGAGTCTCAAGAGCCAAACCAATCGCTTCACTCGACTCAAAGTCTAATCGGAAGACTCATTAAGAAGACGCAGGATTTGATTTGTTTCTCGGGCTAAACGAGACAGTTAACGCGCACACAGCGTTTCTAACTTGACAGCAGCTGAAAGCTGTTTAGGGGGAGGATTCCGGGGGGCGGAAAACCCCTTCCCCCCTTCGGCGATTCTTCCACATCTTCCCGCAAAATAAGACGGCGCCATTATTAAGATGCGTCTATTCAATCTACCCCTTTTTCCTTTTACCTTAATTCATCCCCCCAAAAAAGGCCTATTGCCATTGGGGCATAAGGGGCTACTCTGATAGGACCAGAGTTATAAGGTGTGGGGCAATGTAAATGGGGAGTTGGGCAGCAAAGTGTTTGTTCACATTATATTTACATTTCTGCATATTCACCCGCCGAGAGTGCTCTAATTATTTTCGTACAGTTATGCATTATCACTAATGGTCAGCGATGCTCTGACTTACTAGAGAGCTTAATCAATGAAGATGGGTGCATATTAAGTTTAAACTGCATGGAAAAAACAAAAAAAGGGGTATTTGGCGATTTTGTGTTTACTTCAAAAACTAGTGCAATGCAAAATCGTTCTCTTTTCGTAAAACTAGTTCAAAAACTAGTGCGATGCAAAACCGTTCTCGTTTCGTAAAACTAGTTCAAAAACTAGTGCGATGCAAAACCGTTCTCTTTTCGTAAAACTAGTTCAAAAACTAGTGCGATGCAAAACCCGGTCTCTTTTCGTAAAACTAGTTCAAAAACTAGTGCGATGCAAAACCGTTCTCGTTTCGTAAAACTAGTTCAAAAACTAGTGCGATGCAAAACCGTTCTCTTTTCGTAAAACTAGTTCAAAAACTAGTGCGATGCAAAACCGTTCTCTTTTCGTAAAACTAGTTCAAAAACTAGTGCGATGTAAAACCGTTCTCTTTTTGTAAAACTAGTTCAAAAACTAGTGCGATGTAAAACCGTTCTCTTTTCGTAAAACTAGTTCAAAAACTAGTGCGATGCAAAACCGTTCTCGTTTCGTAAAATTAGTTCAAAAACTAGTGCGATGCAAAACCGTTCTCTTTTCGTAAAACTAGTTCAAAAACTAGTGCGATGCAAAACCGTTCTCTTTTCGTAAAACTAGTTCAAAAACTAGTGCGATGCAAAACCGTTCTCGTTTCGTAAAACTAGTTAAAAAACTAGTGCGATGTAAAACCGTTCTCTTTTCGTAAAACTAGTTCAAAAACTAGTGCGATGCAAAACCGTTCTCTTTTCGTAAAACTAGTTCAAAAACTAGTGCGATGCAAAACCGTTCTCTTTTCGTAAAACTAGTTCAAAAACTAGTGCGATGCAAAACCGTTCTCTTTTCGTAAAACTAGTTCAAAAACTAGTGCGATGCAAAACCGTTCTCTTTTTGTAAAACTAGTTCAAAAACTAGTGCGATGTAAAACCGTTCTCTTTTCGTAAAACTAGTTAAAAAACTAGTGCGATGCAAAACCGTTCTCTTTTCGTAAAACTAGTTCAAAAACTAGTGCGATGCAAAACCGTTCTCTTTTCGTAAAACTAGTTCAAAAACTAGTGCGATGCAAAACCGTTCTCTTTTCGTAAAACTTGTTCAAAAACTAGTGCGATGCAAAACCGATCTCTTTTCGTAAAACTAGTTCAAAAACTAGTGCGATGCAAAACCGTTCTCTTTTTGTAAAACTAGTTCAAAAACTAGTGCGATGTAAAACCGTTCTCTTTTCGTAAAACTAGTTAAAAAACTAGTGCGATGCAAAACCGTTCTCTTTTCGTAAAACTAGTTCAAAAACTAGTGCGATGCAAAACCGTTCTCTTTTCGTAAAACTAGTTCAAAAACTAGTGCGATGCAAAACCGTTCTCTTTTCGTAAAACTTGTTCAAAAACTAGTGCGATGCAAAACCGATCTCTTTTCGTAAAACTAGTTCAAAAACTAGTGCGATGCAAAACCGTTCTCTTTTCGTAAAACTAGTTCAAAAACTAGTGCGATGCAAAACCGTTCTCTTTTCGTAAACATGTTATGACAACATTGTGTGGAAGTTTACATTTTCTGAGAAAACCGCAGTCTAATAAAACGTAGGTTTTAACGAAAACAATGGGCTAGAATTCGTGTGAAATACGCTACATTTGTAGTCAACGTTTGACCACTTTTATACATCTTCTATAACACTAATTTCCAACTTTTTCAGAAGGTTAGGGGCTACTGTGATAAAAGCAAGGCTTATAGGGAGCAATCTTAGTAGGGAGCTAGGCAGCAAATTGGTAAAATTACATTAAGATTTTTGCATGTTTTTACTGTCAGGGAACCAGCGTAGAAGAGAGATTCTTTGTTAGAGTCCATTTAAAATGAAACGGTCTTCCAAAATACAACATTTCGTCTTAAAAAAAAAACGTTAACTTTTTTATGAGAAATGCAGTAAAAGTAATATATATATGTATTCAATAATAGAAAGAATCAAATCGCCATTTAATAAACAACATTGTAATGGCCGATATATGTTTATATCGAAGAAGACGAGTCCCTACTAGAGACGGCTTCACTGATTCCGTCTGTCAAAACTACCATTGGGAGAGGAGATTTATACACTAGAGCGATTGACCTGAAATTACCATGTCAGCGCGGCGGGAACAATGGCGGCGTAGATGGGTTTGCGATGAAGAAAGATATCGACGCTCAACAGAGAGTGAAGAAAGAAAAGAAATTAACATATTTTGTCTTGTATTAATAATAATTCCTCACGAACCGTATGGACGAAACGCCAGACACAAAACGCGTATTTTCATAGCGTCTCCTCGAACGAATAACTTTAAAAACTGATCCTCGTTCGCTTCTTCGGATAGCACGATTTTTTTTCTTTCATATTCAAGCTAAACAACTCTTTCTTCTTTCTCTCTTTCTCTCTCTCTCTCTGATGATATATATATATATATATATATATATATATATATATATATATACATATATATATTTCTACATATTTTTTATTTTTACAGATTTTTTATATTCATCACTTATTTATACAGGGTGTCCCAAAATAATGTATACATCGTTTGAATCGTTATAACTCGTTCAATTTACCGAGTTTGATTTGCAAACAAAATTGATAAAAGAGTAGAACAGTAAGATACACATTTAAAAATACTGAAAGTAAAATTAACAAAAACATAGAAAATTAACTTTTAATAAACGTAAAGGCTACAATGTTTAAAGCAAGAAACCTCAAGTAATTGCAAACAAATGGGAGTAGTAATTGTAGTAGAATGTGCTCAAATACCGGAGTAAATGTCGCAGGACGTTTGTAGGTACAATTCTTCACGTCTTCACTATATGGAAAGTTTATTGAGCAGAACGGGTTGGGGTTAGGATGAGGGTTCATTTTATGAACATTCTGAAATTACCCTAAGTAGCCTTTATCTTTGTTAAAAGTTAATTTTCTATGTTTTTGTTAATTTTACTGTCAGTATTTTTAAATGAATATTCTTACTCAATCTTGTTTATCAATCTTGCAAATAAAAATCAGTAAATTGAACGACTTATAACAATTCAAAGGGTGTATACATTATTTTGGGACATCCTGTATATATATATATATATATATATATATATATATATATATATATATATATATATATATGTGTGTGTGTGTGTGTGTACATGTCGGTGTATATAAAAATAATCATATATATATATATTTATAGACAAGTAAGAGATTGTAAAAATACAATATCTATTACATTCTCAGTTGCTCAAAATAAGATATTTAAAATAAAATACATTTATTTTTCTTCCTTAAGCCATGGCTTTTCTAAAGAATGAAATCTTATTATCAGTTGGTCAGTTAAATTACCAAATTTGAGCAACTGATGACGTAATAGATATTGTATTTTTACAATCTTTATTCTCATCTTTTACTTGTCTATATAATTGCTCTATCTATTATATCGAGCATCAATTCTTTTATGGTATGTTTTAATTTAGAGGTATACGTTATATCTTTATTTTCCCGTTCTTTACTTATATATATATATATATATATATATATATATATATATATATATATATATATATATATATATATATATATATATATATCAATGAAACGAGCGGGTGGAAAAAATACTAAAATGTTCCTTTAGGCCTTATCGTCTTATCCTCTAAGAAGAAAACGTCAGAATGATAAATTAAAAACTAAGAAAATCGATATGAGGAGGAAATTGATATAGTTGGAGAAAACGATTGAGAGAGGAAAAAAATCAATAAAACGGTAAATATTTCAACGTTATAGTGGATTTGAATCATTAAAGATCTCCAACTGCTGCTTCAAAATCTTTTCTCCACACAGGCTAGGTCGAGAATTGTTAATAACTAACGCCTCAATATTGATATGTTGAAACCAAACTGCGAGAAAAACAAGAAAACCGTCCTATCACGCCACCCTAAATTTTTTTTAACCCTTCCGCTCTCTAACCTCAAATCTAATTAAAAAACAGATTCAATAAACATGTTTCATGTCTCCTCCTCCTTCATAGTTTAAATTAATTCCGACCGCTATCAATGTTTTCCCCACACCTTCCACAGTTATTGTAATGTCTTCCACAATCTCGATGAGCCCATAACTGATATTATCATAAGCGATCCTTTTTAAGTTTACATAACACTAGCTCACTCCCTCTCCCTAATAATCTTATAACTCCAAACGCCACCATTTCCCCCCACACTGTCAACTCAATTTCCCTGTGCCACCATTTATTTGTATCACATAATTGATTTTTTCATAAGCGGCCCTTTAGGCATACTACGGCCACCACTTCTGCTTCAAATATTTTGTACTTGTGTGTTATTTTTTTCAGACAATCATCCTGAGGAAAACTTCAAATAAAGACGAAACGTTGATTAATACATAAATACTATTTTTCTGTTTTCTGTTTTCAATTCCCATTACGTCGAAACACTATTTCCATTCTTCATTATATATATATATATATATATATATATATATATATATATATATATATATATTGCTCTCATCAGTGCAGGAAAGTAGCAATTTCAGACAGTCGGGAGGCGCGAACCCGGTTCACAGAGTCAGCCTAGAATATGCAAGCAGTCGTATATTCACTTAATCAATGGAAAATGTTACATAATTAAGAGAAATTAAGATCTATATGAACCTAGAAGCGGGCACAGATAGAAGACTAGTCGAGAGTGTTCGAGGAACGTATTCGAAACTTTGCATTAGAGCTTTTTGACAGTCGATTTTTAACATCACCAAGAGTGCTCGATTTTGATTTCGCAAAGGAGCTTATTATAATATTTATAAATAAATATTAAATTGTTAATACTTACAGACGCTAGTGTTTCAAGCTTATCGATTTCGTTCTCGAGATTGCAATTACCGATATATATATATATATATATATATATATATATATATATATATCTATATATATCTCTCTATATATATATATATATATATATATATATATATATATATATATATATATATATATATATATTATTACTAGAAGCTATCTACATAAAAACACAACAACCTAAAATTAACACCATCACACATGAAACCAGTGGGAACCTTTTAAAATGCTTAACGTAATGCGATTTTGTTCTGTGATACCATCCAGCGTTGCTGAATTTAAATCGTCACGACTTCCTGGAACAATGCGAAAAACGTTCTATGCGCGTTTTTCCACCGTCTTTTGACAATTCTCTTCTTTCTCCAGCTTTTTTGTTCATTTGCTTTTGACACATGATAATGATTCGACGAAGAATTGAAAAACGTTCGTGAAACCTGTGAAACCTATGGAACATCTATTGTTTTTATTTTAATGCGAAGAAAGACCATCAGAAAAATTGAAACAAAAAGTATGATAAAACAGACGAATTCTGTTACCTTTAACAATGTTTGCATAAGTATATATATTTATTAAAAAAGTATCGTGAATTGCTTAGCGTTGTTATATATATATATTAAGTTATGAAAACCCTCCCTTTGTAAACAAAAGGAGTTGCTTCTAGGACTCAATGTGATCCACTTGTGACCCTACCCTCCCATTGCTTTACTAAACTTGTCACTGGTTTTCATTTCATTGTTTTAAGTTTTTAAAAGTAGTGCATTAATTATTTCCACGTATTTATTCTGATGAGTGTAGACGAAAGTCGGCGTAGTAGATTTATGTATTTATTTTTTTCCTCTCGTTTTTACACTTTTCAATTTCATTCACCCCCCCACAAACGTCTATATTCCTTGCCTTAATAAAATTTTGTACCACTAGAAATTTATATATATATATATATATATATATATATATATATATATATATATGGGAAGAGAAGGATGAAGGTAATCCGACGTGATGGGAAAATGAAAAAGGAAAACCAAAAAATGGATGTTTTTTATGTGTACATCAACGTTTCGTCTTTATTTATAAGACTTCATATATATATATATATATATATATATATATATATATATATATATATATATAGAGAGAGAGAGAGAGAGAGGGAGAGAGGCTGACCCCGATTAGGATACATCAACTTCCTACCCAACTCCCTACATACCGTCCGTGGTAAATCATACAATTTCCCCTATCTCTCTCTCTATATTGCTCTTTCCCCCTCACTGTATTGCCTTCCGTTATAAATCGTGCAATCTCACCATCTCTCTCTCTCTCTTTATATATATATATATATATATATATATATATATATATATATATATATATATATATTTATATATATATTAATATATTAATTATGTTGTCACTCTCCTCCGCCTCGATTTACGTCTTAAATAGTTAATTTCCTCTTCTCTCAAGATATGTATTTAATATGTTGTCGCTCTCTCTATATGTATATTGAAATGGTGAATGTGAATTTCACTTTTTTCATTCTCAAAAATGTAATGACCTCGCTTGGATGCTTGACAATACCGCAGGGTTGAAATAAATTATTGCACCGGTGATTATGTGATTCCGTGTAATTTTTTAAAAATTTTATTATTGCTCTGTTTATTACATTGAGCTCTCACACTCGAATTTTCATTCTGGAATCTACTTCACCTTTACATACTATATATATATATATATATATATATATATATATATATATATATATATATATATATATATATATATATATATATATATATATATATAAAGTATTATAAATTTCTTAGCGTTGCTATATATTATATATGTATATATATGTATATATGTATATATGTATATACATTAAAAAAAGTATCGTAAATTGCTTAGCGTTGCTCAAGCGAGCTACCCCGAGAACGTAAAATGACAGCATTAAGAGTGTGCAGTTAACAACTTTCGATTTGGGAAATGATAAAATACTATGAGGTTAGCAACGGGGTATCTAACCGAGGGCGCCATTTCCGAAAATAAGCCAAATAAATAATTTTTCCTACTCTTTTGATTTCATTTCTATTACTTTCTTTTTAATGATTTATATCTTCATCCTCTTTCACTAACCCCCGAAGCCAATATACAAAATTGATTGTGCAATGGGATTAATATACGAGGAGGACGCTGGGTGAACGAGGCAACACTAATCTAGAGCCTCCAGCAGGTGCTTATACCTAAGCCTGCAAGCAGCCATATGTTCTGTTTATATTTAGTCACTAAATATTTATCGCTTATATGCTTCTACACTCATAGCTTATAATGCAAACATTACGCATCTGTAATTACTATTGCCACCTTAATATGTAAGAGCTCTCGCTTAAATTTTCCTAGTAACGTTAGGTGTGATCGCAATGTTTTCCTTGATATTCTATAAGCACTTGTACAGCGTTGTACTATTTATGCATGTGTTATCTTTTCATATTCATATTGTTACAGTCTTTTTCCGTGAGTTCTCAGCCAAACCAAAAACATACTTTATACGCACCAATTCGCAGACACATTTGCCAAACCCGACTAAAACATTAATGTTACACAAGAAAAGGGTCACCATTCTTCCTTGAAATAAATAATGTATCCATAACTAAATAGATTTTAGTATTTATTCACGGGAACACAGGTGTATAGGTAAAGGAGTTTTCTACCCCTGTGTTGAAAGAGTAAACGGGAGTTATCTCCCCCTTATTATTATATAAGAATCTGTGGAAGAGGCCATTTGCTTTTTAGTAGTAAACAGTCACAGACGTTGGAAGGGATATCTTCCATACTCTACATGTCGCTACGAACAGGATCGTAATTACCCTCGTCGAAGGACGAAGACAGGAAGGATCGTGGAGACACATGGTAACCGGCAGTGCCGAGTGCGGGTAGATTGGAGCAATCGAATGACGCTGCGCAACCGTCGGTTTCTACATAAAATCCACCCAGTTATGGATGGCCCACATTATCTCACTCCAGGGACCTCGGCGTAAAAAAATAACGTGGAACTGACTTGACGTCATATATTGTCTTTGGCGCCAAATATGTTCACGCGTATGAATTTCGCTACCATTGACGTGTCATGCACCTACGCATTCGAGGGAGTCAATGATAACGCATGCGCAAAGACGAATCACCATCTCAGTTAAAGCTAACGTACATCGATACGAAATAGTTCGCCCGTGCAACTGCTACATATCCTAGATTGCCTTGGTCGGTCCTGTCAGAACTCACCCATGGTTCAAAGCGCCGCAGATCACGAAAAAAGCCAATTTAAATTCAATGGGACAGTTAAAAGTTAGTCTCGCCACCAAATATCCTGGTCTGTCTTATTGGCACTCCACCAACAGAGATGAACAGAACGTTCCTTATATAGATGGACAGTTGACTTATTTCCCAGATAAGCGTTATGATCGATTTAAGATACAAGGTTATTTTTATTAATACAGACAAAGATGGAGACAGATAGGTGGTTAAGAAGAATTTTAAACATCTAACAAATTTGTATGAAATAATTTGTTATGCTTAAAATGAATTTGCTGGTCATTTGAATTAAAAACACTAGTATTTACCAACCTTTCCAGAGAGGATAGTCTCATGACAATATAACAGATACTACACTACCTTCCACTCAACACGATGAGGTAATACCTGGGAGGATGGTATCACGACAGCAGAGCAGATACTACCCTAACCCTTGAGTTTAGTATTGAATAATAGTAGAGCAGCTTCAAATGATACAAGATACTGAATTGAGCTTTTATACATAATAACAACATAGTTCCGGTTTGAGCTATGAAGTAATATAATAGTTTCATCTTGAGACAGACAGATATCAAATCTCCATAAGTAATAGATATAGAATAATAAACTAAATTAAACATTAAAATATTATAACAGCATTATTTTGACTTCAGATGTAAAAGTAATAGTATAGTATCGGCTTCTGTAATATAAATGATATAGTAAACTGAATTGAACATTAAAAGATAGGAATAGAATTATTTAGGTTTAAATAATAGTGTAGTTTCGGCTTCTGTAATATAAATAATATAGTAAACTGAATTGCACCTTAAAATATAGGAATAGAATTATTTAGGTTTAAGTAATAGTGTAGTTTCGGCTTCTGTAATAGAAATAATATAGTAAACTGAATTGAACATTAAAAGATAGGAATAGAATTATTTAGGTTTAAGTAATAGTGTAGTTTCGGCTTCTGTAATAGAAATAATATAGTAAACTGAATTGAACATTAAAAAATAGGAATAGAATTATTTAGGTTTAAGTAATAGTGTAGTTTCGGCTTCTGTAATAGAAATAATATAGTAAACTGAATTGAACATTAACAGATAGGAATAGAATAATTTAGGTTTAAGTAATAGTGTAGTTTCGGCTTCTGTAATAGAAATAATATATTAAACTGAATTGAACATTAAAAGATAGGAATAGAATTATTTAGGTTTAAATAATAGTGTAGTTTCGGCTTCTGTAATATAAATAATATAGTAAACTGAATTGAACATTAAAAGATAGGAATAGAATTATTTAGGTTTAAGTAATAGTGTAGTTTCGGCTTCTGTAATAGAAATAATATAGTAAACTGAATTGAACATTAAAAGATAGGAATAGAATTATTTAGGTTTAAATAATAGTGTAGTTTCGGCTTCTGTAATATAAATAATATAGTAAACTGAATTGAACATTAAAAGATAGGAATAGAATTATTTAGGTTTAAGTAATAGTGTAGTTTCGGCTTCTGTAATAGAAATAATATAGTAAACTGAATTGAACATTAAAAGATAGGAATAGAATTATTTAGGTTTAAATAATAGTGTAGTTTCGGCTTCTGTAATAGAAATAATATAGTAAACTGAATTGAACATTAAAAGATAGGAATAGAATTATTTAGGTTTAAGTAATAGTGTAGTTTCGGCTTCTGTAATAGAAATAATATAGTAAACTGAATTGAACATTAAAAGATAGGAATAGCATAATTTAGGTTTAAGTAATAGTGTAGTTTCGGCTTCTGTAATAGAAATAATATAGTAAACTGAATTGAACATTAAAAGATAGGAATAGAATTATTTAGGTTTAAGTAATAGTGTAGTTTCGACTTCTGTAATAGAAATAATATAGTAAACTGAATTGAACATTAAAAGATAGGAATAGAATTATTTAGGTTTAAGTAATAGTGTAGTTTCGGCTTCTGTAATAGAAATAATATATTAAACTGAATTGAACATTAAAAGATAGGAATAGAATTATTTAGGTTTAAGTAATAGTGTAGTTTCGGCTTCTGTAATAGAAATAATATAGTAAACTGAATTGAACATTAAAAGATAGGAATAGCATAATTTAGGTTTAAGTAATAGTGTAGTTTCGGCTTCAGATATAGTAATAATAGTGCAGTTTCGGCTTCAGAGAGACATATACCAAACCTTCCTTCGTAATAGAAATAGTGTTGTAAACTGAATTGAACATTAAAAGATAGGAATAGAATCGTTTAGGCTTCAGATATATAAATAATAGTGTAGTTTCGGCTTCAGATATAGTAATAATAGTGTAGTTTCGGCTTCAGAGAGACATATACCAAACCTTCCTTCGTAATAAAAATAGTGCCGTAAACTGAATTGAACATTAACAAATAGTAATAGCATAGTTTCGGCTTCACATATAGAAATAATAGTATTGTTTCGGTTTCAGATTTATAAATAATAGTAAAGTTTTGGCTTCAGATATATGAATAATAGTATAGTTTTGGCTTCAAACAGACAGATACACAACACTACTTAGTAAATGAAATAGTGTTGTAAACTGAATTGAACATTAACAAATAGTAATAGCATAGTTTCGGCTTCACATATAGAAATAGTAGTATAGTTTCGGCTTTAGATATCTAAATAATAGTATAGTTTCAACTTTAGATATATAAATAATAGTATAGTTTCGGCTTCAGATATATACGTAATAGTAGGGGGATCACGGTGGTTAACGACGCGGACTGAGGACCTGGGTGTGCCGGGTTCGAATCCAAATCGTTCCACTAAAACACTTTCATCAAAACCCACTCATGACCTTGTGTCTAACTCCCCAGAGAGAAGGTAAATAAAATATAAGTAATAGCATAGTTTCGGCTCTAGACGGAGAGATACCACGCCTTCCTTATTATAAGAAATAGTATTGTAAGCTGAATTCAACATTAAATGATAATAATAGCAGAGTTTCGGCTTTAGATATAGCAATAATAGTATAGTTTCGGCTTCAGACAGACAGAGATCAAATCTTCAGTAGTAATAGACGTATTCATTATTGTATACTAGGAACGAGAGAAATATGCCATAGAGATGAATGGATGTTCGTGTTTGGATTTTCTTTGCATGAAAATATGAAGCACGAGTGTCTTTTTGACAGGATCGCCTGCCCAGGGGCAATTTCGTCTTATTAATGGGATATCGAATTGGCAGGCGGATTGAAATACAGTGAGTGTATTGGCTGGCTCTTCTTTTGAATTTAGCGCACGTTGTTTGATACTAACAACCCTCAGGTCAGAGGGCAACGCTGGCCAATGAAAATACAGTAAGAAAACAACAAAATCAGAGTAAAGGATATTCTTAAGATGCATCCATTCAATCTGCGCGTTGATTTGTTGAATTGTTATTTACAACGTATTTCGTGACAGACCGACGGGCGAATAGGCGGACATAGAGCCTATTAGACAGACACGTGGACACGTTTAGCGATGATGAAAATGCTATTTCAAAGTTAAGCGTGACGGAATGACGAACGGACGGACGGACAAACAATCGGACGGAAAAAAAGACTATTTTACTTTTATCCATCTTAGACAAAGCATATTGCCACTGCAGCGTAAGGGACCACTGTAAATTAGGGGCCATATTAATAGGGGACATCGTAGGGTTAGGGTTAGGGTTAGTTAGTAAATTAGGGGCCATATTAATAGGGGACATCCAAAGTGATGAGTTGTGCAACGAGATGTTTGTTCACATTACATTTAAATTTCTGGTAAAAATGTCGAGGAAACAGGAAGCAAGGAACTAATTCCAAAGACAAAGCGATATGAAGAAAGAAACTATCATATTAGAACATTTTCCGGCATCTAGTGATATCTACAGTGAAGGGGTGTGATTTTGCTGATAGCCGGATGGATAGGAGATATTCATGTTGGTGAGGAACGAGTGCAGTGGAATTATTGGAGCATATTCCGTGGAAGTATTTGTAAAACAATTACAGGGATGCAACACTACGACAATGCGAGCGGTGTTCAGCTTGTCAGACAGTGTGGGACCTATTAGGTTAGAAACTCTTTATTAGCACTCGGCCCAAGGGGGAGAGGCTAACGGCTGGTGCACCAGATGTGGTAACAGTACTCCATGCATGGGCGAATCACTGAATAAGTCATGCGCCTAACTAATTAAACGACAACTTTAAAAAATTGATACTCTTCTACTAGGGTTAGGCTTACTCTTCTACTAGGGATAGGGTTAGGGGTAATCTTCGACTAGGGTTAGGATAAGGGTTAGTCTTCGACTAGGGTAAGTGTCTGGGTTAGTCTTCTACTAGGGATATGGTTAGGGTTAATCTTCTACTAGGGTTAGGATTATGGTTAGTCTTCGACTAGGGTAAGGGTTAGGGTTAGTCTTCTACTAAGGTAAGGTTTATGTAAGGGTTAGGGTTAGTCTTCTACTAAGGTAAGGGTTAGGGTTAGGGTTAGTCTTCTACTAAGGTAAGGGTTAGGGTTAGGGTTAGTCTTCTACTAAGGTAAGGGTTAAGGTTAGGTTTAGTCCTTTACTAGAGTTAGGGTTAATCTTCTACTACGGTAAGGGTTAGGGTTAGGGTTAGTCTTCTACTAGGGTAAGGGTTAGGGTTAGTCTTCTACTAGGGTAAGGGTTAGGGTTAGTCTTCTACTAAGGTAAGGGTTTAGGTAAGGGTTAGGGTTAGTCTTCTACTAGGGTTAGGGTTAGTCTTCTACTAAGGTAAGGGTTAGGGTTAAGGTTAGTGTTAGGTTTAGTCCTTTACTAGAGTTAGGGTTAGTTTTCTACTAGGGTTAGGATTAATCTTCTACTAAGGTTAGGGTTAGGGTTAGTCTTCTACTAGGGTAAGGGTTAGTGTTAATCTTCTACTAAGGTTAGGGTTAGTCTTCTACTAGGGTTAGGGTTAGGGTTAGGGTTAGGGTTAGGGTTAGTCCTTTACTAGGGTTAGGGTTAGTCTTCTACTATATGTAGGGTTAATCTTCTACTAGGGTTAGGGTTAGTCTTCTACTAGGGTAAGAATAAGGGTTAGTATTCTACTAGGGTTAGCATTAAGGTTAGTCTTCGACTAGGGCTAGGGTTAGGGTTAGGGTTAGTCTTCTACTAGGGTTAGGGGTAGTCTTCTACTAGGGTTAGGATTAGGGTTAGTCTTCTACTAGGGTAATCCACTGATAGCAATGCTTCTCTGTTAATTCGATGCCTCAACATACGAGTCAGTTCCGGATTTTATTTCTTCATTGTCGCCAAATCTCTTTCCCTGAAGCTTTATTTTAAGATCTGCAAACTGCCAATAGTCGCTGGGGACTAGATCTAGAGAACAGTGCGGTTGCGGAAGCAATTCGAAATACAATTCATGTAGTTTTGCTCACGTTGCAATCGACTTGTGACATGGTGCATTGTCTTGGTGAAAGAACACTTTTTTCTTCATTTGTGGCCGTTTTGTGGCGATTTCTTCCTTCAAACACACCAATAATGTTATATAATACTCGCTATAAATTGGAATTCCTTTGTCAAGGTAATAATTAACAAAGTACTGTGTACATCCCAAAATATAGAGTAAACAATTCCTTCTGATGTTTCCATCTTTAGTTGCTTTGAACATGTTTCACATACTGCTTTCAACTCAGTTAACTGCCGATTTGACATCGAAGTGAAGTGGTGGATCAATGTTTCGTCCCTGGTTACATATTAATGCAAAATATCCTTTTAGTTGGGTTGAAACAGTTGCAAACAACGCCCTGAATCGTCGACGGGTTATTGTTTTTTAATCGGCTGCGAGCAATTTTGAAAATTGAAAAAAATGAGAATAGAAAAATAAACTAAAATTAACTAAAACTAACTTTAGTATATTTTCCTATTCTCATTATTTTTAGTATTGTTATTTTTGTATATATTGTTGAATATAAGAGACAACTCATGTCTAGATATCCTTTGGTAGATCCTGTCAATAGTCACAATCAGGATCTTAGTTTCGGAGGGGAATTGGCTGATGAATTTGTCAATTCCCCTCCGAAACTAAGATCCTGATTCAAACTATTGACTGGATCTACCAAAGGATATCTAGACATGAGTTGTCTCTTATATACAACAATACTTGCCTGCAAGGGAAGATGCTGCCTATATATATATATATATATATATATATATATATATATATATATATATATATATGTGTGTGTGTGTGTGTGTGTGTGAATTAAAAAGAAAAGGCGGAAAGATCTAAAACTCAACGTTTTGCCCAGCTGTTGCGTGGGCTTTATCAAGAGCGAAAAAATTATTTATATATATATATACAAAAATACATATTAATATATATATATATATATATATATATATATATATATATATACAAAATAATAATAATTTATATACATATGTATATATAAATCTATAAAATATATAATAATATATATATATTTTTGTATATATATATATATATATATACTTATATATATATATATATATATTTTTGTATATATATATATATATATATATATACTTATATATATATATATATATATATATATATAGAGAGAGAGAGAGAGAGAGATATGTATGTGTATGTACATACTTGAATCTCTTCCCTCCCTTGATAGATTTAAATTTCATTATGTCCTATCACCATATATATTCTCCCAAATTACAGATTTTCTCATTTTTTGTCACTTTTCGCTTTTTTGCTCTTGATAAAGCCCACGCAACAGCTGGGCGAAACGTTGAGTTTCGGCTTTTCGCTTTTTCTTTTCAATTTATACATTCGGATTTATTTTATCCGTTTATTTGCCATATATATATATATATATATATATATATATATATATATATATATATATATATAGTTAGACGTAAAAAATGAAACGTTTTAAAGCACTCTAAGTCATATAGTTTCAAAATCAATATGGTTATTATTATGTTTTGATTATCCAGTTACTTCTGATTCACTTCGTACTTTTCTCTTATTAAGTGACATTTATTGTTGGGTGGTGCGGTGTAAGAAAAGAGTAACCATCAGTTGGAAAGAAAACACCAACGTCTTCTTCACAATAATATAAATCTGTCTTTTATTCAACTGGAACAACAATACAGGAACGTAGACATGTTATATGAGTTATTTGGTCGGCAGGTATAAAGGTAATATAATTCCAGTTGGTCTTGAGTTTATTACCGCCCCTCGTGACCCTGATGATGACGTGGGGAGAAAGAGAATGCCAGTCTGTCTACGTTGAAATATCGACTCGAAATGCTTTGTATTTACCCGGGAAATAGCTTGGCGGAGCTTCGTAGGCTTCCAGTGCGCATGTCAGTAGTGTGCTAATAGCCTGTGTATCAATACGCCGACCGAACAACAATTCGATATAACGCAAGATATTGCGCGTACATATATACAAAATAGATCTCATGCAACTGCTGTTCATTCTAATGTGTTACCAATCTAATAAAATATTTACAAATATGTTTCCGTTACAAAATGTAAAATAGCGTCTAAGGTTTTTGTACGCAAGTTATTATCACAATCGACATGTCAACATGATCTGTGTATACTAATAAGAGATTAGTCTGTTTGTGTGTCGACTATATTCTTTGAGACTAATAGACCTAGGAAGGTGACCTTTGGGAGGTGTTAGAAGAAGGAATTATCTCAAAGTAACACATGGTGTGCAATAATTCGTCCCCGACAATCGGTCTAACAGAGTCTCAGCTACATTCAATTAAGGGGGTCTTTTTTTTTTATCTCATGGTTCTATGCAGTTCTAGGAGAACCACCATTCCAGAATTTACCATCGCTCTTTCAGAAGCGGTTAGTTTCTTGCTAAACGCTTAAGTCGCCCATACCGGAAAATTCAGACGAGGCTACCCAGTCATGTTTTATCGGTCAGAGCGTAATGCTCCTTTGTACGCTGGCTTTTCAAACCCTACATTTTGACCTTGTGTCAAATATTCCCGAAGTAAATACGAATACATGTTGTGGTAGGTCTGCTTGCTTGTCACTCCTGTCACCATCCTTTAAAAGCTATTGCATGAAAAAACACTATAATTACATGGAGACGCATGATTACTATCTTTCAAAACGAAGCGACGTTGAGCCTGCCCAGTACTGAATGGGTGACAATTTGGATAGGCAAGGTGCTGTATGTAACACAAATTTCTTCAAATTAATCTACAAATCTATCATATATAAACACATGTACGGTTGCAACATAAAATGACCCGACATGCTGTAAAGCATCCGTGAGTTTATCAGATTGTTGTCCGTGTGAAGCAATTAAGTCTTGGACACCTCATTTCTCCGGAAACCCTTCAAAGAGTAAGCGCAATATTTCCTGTGAATCAATAAATTAATCTCAAGACATGCAAATTAAAAAGAAGGGAAAGAAAAAAAAGTAAGTATACTTTCTTAAGATGCGTCTATTAAATCTGCACGTTTGACGATGTATAAAACTATTTCAAATTTGAAAACGGGAACTTGAAAGTCTATTACTAAACTCCAAACGCTGTAGAAGCACCAAAAACCTATATACAACTTCGAGCTCCAATAAACGAAAATAATTTGGCTCACACTAAAATCTCACACTGACACTCCTACCTTTTTCAGATTCTCTATCTTCTTCCCTTTTTTCTCCCCTTTTGTTCTCCCCTTTTTTCTCCCCTTTTTCCCCCTTTTTTCTCCCCTTTTTTCCCCCTTTTGTTCTCCCCTTTTTTCTCCCCTTTTTTCCCCCCTTTTTTCTCCCCTTTTTTTCCCCTTTTTTCTCCCCTTTCTTCCCCCTTTTTTTCTCCCCTTTTTTCCCCCTTTTTATTAGCAGATTCCCCCTCTCAGTTAATTCCGTTTAACCAATCAAAAAACAAAAAAACAATATAATTCGCTGGCTCACTATTTTTCGTCAAGGTGAATCTACTTATTATTGTGCAGCAACCAGTGGATTTGTTACTTCGAGATCGTGAGTTCAATCCTCACTAGAAAACTATGAAGCCAAAACTTATTTCCTTTTCCATCTGCAAGCCAGACAAAGGCGGACCCTTTAACTGCGGGGATGAAGTAAGTTGGGACCACCCCACCGCTTGATTCTGGCTCAAAACCATCACTTCCGCCACAAAATTTTAGAGTCACACACCATCGGAAAAGCTATTTGAAGCGTAAACGTGGCAGACCAACAAAATTCCTATATCACAATAAAGCGCATCCGACCGACGAAAATGCCATTTAAAAATTAAGCATCACAGACCGACGAAAATCCGATTAAAAAACGTCAGCTTGGCAGACAAATTAAAAAAATTTAAAACTGAAGCGTTACAGAACGACAAAAAATCATATTTAAAACTTATACCGGACAGATCGACGAACATGTTATTTTCAATGTAAGCGTAACAGAAGACGGAAATCCTGTTTAAAGATTACACTGGTCAGACCGACGAAAATTCTATTTCAAACATAAGCGTGACAAATCGGCTAAAATGTTATTTTTAATTTAAATTTGACAGACCGATAAAAATGCTATTTCCCACGTAAGTGTGACAGACAGACAAATTCTATTACCAATTTAAGGTTACACACCGACGAAAATGCCATTTCAAACATCAGACGGAAATACGAACGAAAATCCTATTTCAAACATCAGCCGAACTTACGAACGAAAATGCTATTTTAAACATCAGCCGGACATACGAACGAAAATGATTTTTAAAACATCAGCCGGACATACGAACGAAAATGCTATTTTAAACATCAGCCGAACATGCGAGCGAAAATGCCATTTCAAACATCAGCCGGACATACGAACGAAAATCCTATTTCAAACATCAGCCGGACATACGAACGAAAATGCTATTTTAAACATCAGCCGGACATACGAACGAAAATGCTATTTCAAACATCAGCCGAACATGCGAACGAAAATGCTATTTCAAACATCAGCCGGACATACGAACGAAAATGCTATTTCAAACATCAGCCGAACATACGAACGAAAATGCTATTTCAAACATCAGCCGAACATACGAACGAAAATGCTATTTCAAACATCAGCCGGACATACGAACGAAAATGCTATTTCAAACATCAGCCGAACATACGAACGAAAATGCTATTTTAAACATCAGGCGGACATACGAACGAAAATGCTATTTTAAACATCAGCCGAACATACGAACGAAAATGCTATTTCAAACATTGGAGGGAGATACCAACGAAAATGTTGCACGCCTACTGACAGACCGAGAGTTGATAGAGATATATGGACGCATATCAAATAATATGTGTTCATCCATTGTGGTGTTTCAAACTCAAGCGTGACAGAAGGACCGACTGATTGACCGACGTACGACAGACATACAGATAAAGCTTGTCGTGCCGACGCGAGGACGCACTAAAATAAAGCCCTTCAAAAATCGATTTTCAAATTAGTTGATTTCTCATATTACGAAATAATCAATTTCTACGTTTGCAGCTGATGTAGGAGTCAGGTTTCTCGACAAGGTTTTCAAGGTTAGAATAAGGAGGTGGGCACCGCCAATGGTGCAACACTCTAGAATGATAACCAGAAAAGGTTTATCTTCACATTATGTTCGTCATTATTGAAACCCCTCCGACCTACCCGACTAGACGTAAAATCGTATCACTCTACCTTTAAGTTCCCTAGATGGCAGAAAACTATGCACACACAACCTACCAACCCCACCAGCTATGAATAAAATACTACGAATATTCAATTCATCGTATTCACTAAATTGGTGTATTTTATAATATTGGAAAGTATTTCCGACAATATGTCCTGCATTATGCTGCTCTTTTATGCTAATGCTTTCGCGGACAATATCACTCAGCAAATGATTCATTTATTCCGCGGGGCTGGAGGTAAACAAATAATAATGTTGAGAGGGCGCAAATAAAAAAATAATGCGAAACGCGACGGCGGAAATGAAAATTCAAATACCTCCGATACTTGTGAAATTATAATTAGTATTAGACATCAATTAATAAATATTCCCAAAATTTCAGTTTTTTAGTATTTGAAAGAGTTTTAAAGGGCATAACATTAGCGCAACCTCTCATTGGGAAAAAAATAATTATATCAGATTTGAATTGAATTTGATCCATTGTAATTAGACACCAGTAGAAGCAAAAGTCGGTGAATTTAAATTTGTTTTTTAAAAGCCCTTAAACTTAAGCTTTACAATGTAAACATATTCTAGAATCAAAATCATGTAATATACTTTAATCAAAAGTAGAATAAGGATTCTAGACATAAGGTTTAGTGTAATTATACTTATATGGTAATCTTCGTAAAAGGACATAAACGTTGTACAAAACTGTTCTGTTGAAGGAATTAATTTTACCCGTCTTGGAAGGGATTTTCTCTTAGTTATCTGGAAATATTCATGGTAGTGTTTTGTAAGTATTCAATTTATAAATAATAATGAGCATTTAAAAGTTCGTCTTCGCGAGCATTTTGTTTTGTTTTAATTTGTTATGTGTGTGGTGGGAATTGTGTTAATGCACAAACACTACAAGTAAGATACTATTTGATTAGGATAAAAGCATTTGCAAATAAAGTAACTTTTCTAAGTATTATTTTAAAAGATGATCACTGTAGTACAATAAGTGATAGGAATAAGCGAATGTTTTGTGAAAAAAACTGTCTATTTATTTGAATAATAATTTACATCTAAATCAAATCTTTAGTTTAAGCGCAAAATAAATAGAAATTAAATATCTAAAAGAAAATAAACATTGGAAGGAAGGTACTATTTTGTATGAGTAAATTTATTTCGTAAATAAAGTAATTTATCTTAATAGTATCCATAAGAAAGAAATCTAAGCCTAGGCAACGGCCACCCGTGTTTCTATGGTAACTGACTTACTTTTTACCGCGACGCCACGCTGGCCGGTGAGTACTTTTTGTCTAGCACGAATAGTCAAACGTAACTGTTACTACGATGAATATGCATTCTTCTTCTTTTATTAAGTAAGCAAAAACCTTCGCATTCATGCTTAAGAATCGACAATGAAAAATGTTGCGTAATGTTTTATTACGGTTGAGCTTAAAACAAAGAATTCTATGGCACGTTTTGTTATGTATATTCTAACAATGTCATGGGAAAGAAGATTGTGGACATTTGTGTAGTATATTTAATCAGGAAACATAACTTTGGAAATCCCTTTTTATTAATCGCGTAATGGCTGATAGGCGTAGTGATTAATACGAACTGAGCTGACGCGGTAATACGAGAAAGTGCACCTAATTAGAATCTAACCATATTTCTTTTACAGCGTTCTTAGGTGAGTGCGTTGGTGGGTGTTAGTCACTGCTACTCTTGTGTTGGCTTTTTGGCTAAGATCAAAGTGTAGTATCTGTTCCGATGGATACTGCACCCCAGAGACTGGTATTGTCTTGGCCTTCGGGGCTTGATTAACGCCGGTCTATGGGTCTGTCCTGTGCAGTTCTAGGAGGTCCACCTCCCAGGCTTTGCCTCCCCTCTTTGGGGAGGAGTAAGTTTATAGCTTATTGCCTGAGGCGCCCCTACCGGGGAATGCCGACGGGGCTGCCCAGGCATTTTTTGTAGGCCAGAGTGCTCAACTGCTCGGGCGCTGGCTTTTCAAGTCCCACTTTCCCGACCTTGTGTCACATTTTACCTTGTCGAAGGAAGATAAATAAAATAGTTTAATGTATTTTTAGTTTTAGTTTTATATATATATATATATATATATATATATTTGATTTCTTGAATGTGAGATGGTATATATAATTATTTCCACAATCAGACCACGCCGCAACCTACAACCTATGAAAAGAAACAAACCGGAAGTCCTAGACTCGAGTTTCGCCCTCCTTTGGGCTCATCAGTAGAACACATCCGAACTCAGGATTCGAAACCCGAGTCACTTGCATGGTAAGCGAGTACTCTGCCACTGAGCTACCTCGCCACATACAAGAATGTCTATTAATTTACACAGATTAAGCAAACCGCGGCGATGGCTGACTGTGGAATGTACCTACTCTTTTCAACAAGGGGTGTAGTCATCCAACTACTATGAACCCAGGCCGATGTCTCACAAGTAGGATTTTATACTCGCTAGGACGATGTCATCCAACAAGCTAACCTAGCGAGCAAATAAATATAAGATTTCTTGAATGTGAGATGGTATATATAATTATTTCCACAATCAGACAACGCCGCAACCTACAACCTATGAAAAGAAACAAACCGGAAGTCCTAGACTCGAGTTTCGCCCTCCTTTGGGCTCATCAGTAGAACACATCCGAACTGAGTAATTGCATTCAGACTGGCTGCGACCACCACTCTCTCTGGTTGTGTTTGAAGTGTCGAGGATAAATTCAGTTTTCTGTCAGTCTCAAAAATGTAATTGTCAAATTGGATGCTTGAATAAAACCGCAAGGTTGAAATAAATTATTGCATCGACAATCATGTAATTTCGTGTTATTATATTTTACGTTATATATATATATATATATATATATATATATATATATATATATATATATCAAAGTACAAATTACAAAATTACCTTAACTTCGACAAATCCCAAATATTTCCATTTTATTTTATTTCCGTAAGTTCTCAAAAATCAACGGGCCCCTTTTCTGGGGCTTACATTATGAGATACATAGATATCTGAGTTGTCAGTCAACATTTTCCTTTACCTCACAGTCAGAAACTTAGGTGAGTAGTCGGTCAGCAATTGCTCTCCGTTTGGTCCGAGAAAGCGATGTTTTATGTATAGGTAGGCTTTTTCTTGCATTGTGTCCGACAGGTTGTAAGCAAGCAAGTTGGAATACATGTTCGCATACAAAAATGACAAATATATATTTGTCTTTAAAATGTGTACTTTATTATACTTTAACTAACACTGTGTCTCCATTCTCTATCTAAAATATGAGATAGGTTTAGAGCCTCACATTTTTACATCCTTCAGTACTATTTCTTATGCAAAAAACACCTTTCCACACCTAAAATAGCAAATCTTAACAAACTATAGGCGTCACTTAACTTGCAAACGTTCACATATTAAGAAACGACCCTTCAACATTGTTTTCTTTGAAAACTAAAATCCCCGTTAGTTTTTTTTATACTTCTTTTTTCGTGTGAATCAGATGCTTCTGGTGTTGGCATTAGTTTCACCGATGTTTTTCTAGTTAGAAATCTTTCTGGAAAGACATCGGGTACTTACGGGAAGGACCACGAGAAGGACCACGAGAAGGTTGCCAGCATCCCTAAGTGATACTATGGAACCGACTGGATTCGATCTTGGAACACCCAGGTCTTCAGTCCGTGTCGTTATCCACTTAACCACCGGGTAATCATTTATCAAGGATATCATTTATCAAGGATAAGGGTCAATAAGATTGTCGCTTGGATGATGAATAACTCCATGAGAGGATTTGTAACGATAAGGAAAATGGCATAATTTGATTATTTAAGATGGTTTAACGAGTATTTGTTAACATTAGACGTGAAACTGACTATGTAGTAGTCAGCTGGGAAGTAGCCCCATGGTATTGTGTTTCACAGATAGGAAGTTTTAGGAAAGAGACTTTGTTCACGGAAGTTCCGGTGCAGATGTGACCTTCCCCAGCGCAAAAGTTGACATCTTTAAGTATTTAAAACTAATCTCATACTGTCAGTCGTCGTGTGACACCCATCATGGTGTAATATAAGAATGCTTTTCGTCTTTTCACAAATGAAATGGTTCACTAAACGGATTCTATCGGTTACTTACGTTGCTTAAAAGCAAAAGAGCCGATATCCATAATATTCATCAATTCAATCTGCGCATTTAGCGATAAAAATGTCATACGAAAATTTAGCATGGTCTGAGGGGGGAAGGTGAGGCTTATTGCTAGAGATGCTTGATAGAATCTAAAATAAGATGCGAACATTCAATATGTGCGGTTAGCGATGAAAATGACAGATTGACGGACAGCCACACTTTCCTTAGGCCATGTGCTTCACATCATGAACCCACATGTTTATTTGATGATTAAACCGTCCTTGTTGAAACCCAATAATCTTATATTTAAGCAATATCGCTTCCAGCTTCACCCAATATATTATTCTTAACGACTAAGGTCTCCCCTCCTATCAATTAATTTAAGAAGGTATTTACCCCTTATGAGGAGGGTGGACACAAGTTAAGGTGGGGATTGAAAAGCCAGCACACTAGAGGAAGTGTACTATGGCTTACAAAAAGTGTCTGGCAGGGGTTCCTCAGACGATTAGTAATAAAATAACCCCTTCTCAAAGAGAGAAGGTAAACCATGGGAAAGTAGACCCCCTGGAACTGTACAGAATCACACCTAAACCCGATAGAAGCAAGGCCACCTAACTTCAGAATAGCTGAAACTCTGATTGTCGAGGAGGCATCCTCCATTGGTATGAAAAGACTGGTCTGTAGAAGACGCAGTAACACTTGTAATGTTTTAAGCAACTTAGAAAAGGGACGTAATTGATGGTCACACAACTCACAGCGAACAGCTCAGAAACGTCTGGAAACCATCGATAGGCGTGACCTGATATCTCCGGTAATTTTAGGGAATCATCAGTTTCAGGGATTCAAGAAATTAATATTCATAAACATGGCTAGCCAACAGTAAACTCTTAACGCCACCTTCGGTAAAATGTCTGATTGGCTTAAACAACAGAATCATCGGACGTAATGTAAACATGTAACCGTGATGTAAACATTTACACTTCATTCAGAAATCATCAAACAACGAAATAAATAAACAGAAAATGTGCGTAAAGAATTACAATTCACTTTACGATGTGAAACGCTCAAGAAAACCCTGTTTTTTTTCTCGTCTGGGCTGGCGCCACCAGCTTGAAACCTAAGGTACCATGTTGATCTGAACTTGTGTAATATTATAAAAAAATATTACGCTCTTATAATTAAATAATCGAGCGCTCTGTGTGATGTTTTCAACCAAATAAAACAGAATTATTCATATACTAGTATGATACCCGTCCCAGGACATGTACAAACAATAAATATAGCATTGGTTTTAATTGTTACTATTTTTTTGATTTATTGGTTGCAGTGGCGCTCCCCTAAATGGCATAGTTTTTATCCCCACGTTAACCACCCTGTTGCCTAGAATACATATTCCATGATAACTAATGATAAGTTAATTATACTGATCACATACATATTATTTGTGCTGACGCGCGCACCGATCCTTTTAAAAATGTATTGTTTAATATAGGAAGAGGCTATTTTGCCGGTCCCGGCAAAATAATGACCCCCTCGTTATTCTGCCGTGACCGGCAAAATAACGAGAGGGTCGTTATTTTGCCGGTCCTGACAGAATAACGAGGGCTCGTTATTCTGCCGGCTTATATTTTTTTAACCTAACTGTTATGTGAAAGAAAGGTAATGAAATAAATAAGGACAAATATTTAATAACAATTTATTTTCATCGTCATCATCAGTTGTTATTCTGTCGGTTATTTTAATCTTTTGAATATAAAAGAAATATCTGCTTTTAATACAAAAAACATTAAAAGTAAAAATTAATTAAATGAACGAAAATATTACAATTAGATTCTTTAGTCGGATTTAGAAGTAATTTGCGTCGGATGTTTTAGTTATTTAAGAAAAAATAGTTTTCATTTATTGATATAAAAAATAAATAACTTGTTAAGAAATCTGATTATTAAAAATGATTAAAGATGAGTCCCTAAAGAAATTAAATCAGATATACTTTTTTTCAACAGTATGTACGTTTATATAATTTCAGTTTTATAAACAGTCTAAACAGCAATTTTAAAACTGCTTTTTCACTATCTTTTAAGATAAATGTTACGACTATTTCTCATCATTTCACTAAATTAACCATTAAATTGAATGTTTTTCTTGCGATAAAATAACAACAGTAGTAATTGTCAATAATTTCAACTGATACATGTAACGACGAATTTTAATGCAAAGTTGAATTGTTTTACAAACAAATATTGTGAGGTAATCAGGTAGAGAATTATATTAAAAAGTAGACATAAACGGGGTTCAAAGCGAATTATTTGTACTTAAAAACATAATTTGTATTTTTTTGACAATAAAAACAATACGTAAATGCATTTAAATGGACATAGAAATTCATCGTAGTTTCTAAGTCTATGGTGAAATAAAACTTATTTTGAATCTCTCAATTAATCGAGCACTCTGCTGGTGATTTTCCCACTATCTTATATATATATATATATATATATATATATATATATATATATATATATATATATATATATATATAAATACATGACTGGATATTGCCATTGGCTAATGAAAGTATTAACCCGTAGGAGGAAATAGAAACGAATCTGATTGGTTAGCTAGACTAAAAGTCACGTGAATATATAAAAACAATCAATAACACGAATTCCATGCACCTAGCTTGACAATTATCTTTGGGGATAAAACGCGGACATCTCTGTGTAGCTTAATTGCTATGAATATATTTTCATAACTTACTACCTAACTCTACTCACGTATTTAGCACTGCAGAAGTAAATACTGGAAATCGATACACAATATTTTCTATCTCCTTATGATATTATATGTGGATACATGAAATTAAAATAAAATATCTTCTTTTTCTTCTTTAATCGCACAGGACTTAACGTCCTCTCGCTCTACTGAACACACAATTATGTCTCTTAATTGCATATTTCTCAGCTGTTTGAAGAGGAACGCATCACCATTGTCTAATGCTGTCGGGTCATCTTTTTGGTGGGTGTCTTCTTGGTCTTGTGTTTGAGAAGTCTTTTCTTTGGCTGGCATTGATAATCCCACTACTCCTAGCAACATGACCAAACCATCGAAGCATCCTAGCCGACACCACATCTTCGATGGAATCCGCCATGCCTGGCGCTTTGCGTTTGCAAGCATTACTAAGCCTGTCATTCCTCGTAACCTTTAGGATTGTCCTAAGACATTTCATCTCAAACACCAACAGTATATATATATGTATATATATGTATATAAATGAATAATATCAGCCCCTCGCGACGTAGATGGGTACTTTAGTAGTGGCTCGTTATAGGAGAAAAGTTTGCGAAAACATTAGAGTTTTCAACCAAAGAAAAAATGAAACCGATGGAGAGAGGGAAATGTCTTCGAGAAGACATATTTGTGCAAATTAAAACTGCCTATTTTTCTGCCCTCCATTTTTCAAGCAATTTTATATTAACGCGTCCTGATTAGAAAAAAAAAATTACAAAAAAGAAAGAAAGAAAAAAGGAAGAAAATGAAATTGGAAAGGGAAAACAATTTGATTGCTTCTTCAAGGTCAATAAATCTTAGCCAAAAAGACCCCCCCCCCCCAAAAAAAAATAAAAAAAAATAAAATCGAAACTGTTTAAAGAAACACCGCCCTACTACTACTACTACTACTACTACTACTACTACTACTACTACTACTTCTTCTTCTTCTTCTTCTTCTTCTTCTTCTTCTTCTTCTTCTTCTTCTTCTTCTTTTTAACCGAGTGAGTCTTCTTAGCCATCATCAGGTTGAGAAGTTTTCTAGCACGGTAGAGGGAGGCCACTTTCTTTGCATCGGCCGTGACAATGTGTTCAATGTATTTGTTCAAATTCATGTTATATGTGAATGTTAGGGCAAGGAGTTTGAACGTTGGACCTTCAAGTAGGGTGTTATTTGCCATGCAATCGGTGATTGAATAGGTTTCTTGTAGTTGTTGAAGGAAAGGAGCTTTGTCTTAGCAGTTTATGACCACATTCTACAACAGACTGGAAGTCACTTTCTAATCTTTTGTATTTACCCACTAGGAGTGTTAGACACAAGTGGAGAGTTCTAGCTTACTGACAATAACCAGTGGTTTTCCCTGGAGTCTGAGTGACAACAAGTCTCTTCAGATTTCCAGCACTCCCTGCTACTTTCGATAACCGTTGCAAGTCATTTTGCGTTATCGTAATAGCCGCCTACAACTGATCTCTCACTGGCTCTGAAATTAAAGTTGTAATAAACATCTTCCAAATTCCAGTATTCTGTACACTCTTACAGTAAAGGTCAGATTAGTTCTATCCCTCCTCGGTCTTTCCATTCTTCTCATTTTGTGTGGCACCAGCCGAGACTGATGCCCCAACATGTATGTGTGTGTGTTTTAGGGGGCTGTAATAAATGGTATTTCTGGTAGTGTCAGTTATCTTGGTCTCGTATGAGAGTCTTTCTATGTTTTTGGTCTATTTCTATTTACCTGCGGCTATCTAGCGTCCGTTGGTTATGTGAGTTGGTTATGTGATTTGGTTTATGCATTCGAAGAATTCGGCTGTTTTCACCATTGCCGTGCGTTGTATGGTCTCAATCTTCACTTTGATTCCAATTTCTCTTCGTCGTATTTCTCTGAATTTTTGAAACTGTTCCTAGTACTCATACAATTATTGGCGTTATAATGATTTTCTTCATGTTCCATATTCCTTACAGTTCACTCCCAAGTTCTATGTATTTGCTTCATTTATCTGCCTCAGCGCTCATTAATTTGTGAATGAAATGGTGAAATCTACGATCATCATCATCATCATCATTATTATTATTATTATTATTATTATTATTATTATTATTATTATTATTATTATTATTATGATCATTATTATTATTATTATTATTATTATTATTATTATTATTATTATTATTATTATTATTATCATTATTATTATTAATATCATTATCATTATCATTATTATTATTATTTTCATTATTATTATTATTATAATTATTATTGTTATTATTATTGTTACACCGGCCGTTCTTACACAGGAGAAACTACACCGGTTGTCACTATAAATAGTGCGAGTCACCAGAGACACTGAAGACAAAGCACAGTCTTGTAACTGTCTAGCCAAGAGCTAGTCACTTTCTTACTTTGTTAATACACTTGTTAAACCAACCCTCGACTTGACTTCCTTTATTTATTATTTACTGTGGAACAACTTCACAACAGTTGTTATTATTATTATTATTATTATTATTATTATTATTATTATTATTATTATTATTATTATTATTATTATTATTATTATTATTATTATTATTATTATTATTATTATTATTATTATTATTATTATTATTATTATTATTATTATTATTATTATTATTATTATTATTATTATTATTATTATTATTATTATTATTATTATTATTATTATTATTATTATTATTATTATTATTATTATTATTATTATTATTATTATTATTATTATTATTATTATTATTATTATTATTATTATTATTATTATTATTATTATTATTATTATTATTATTATTATTATTATTATTATTATTATTATTATTATTATTATTATTATTATTATTATTATTATTATTATTATTATTATTATTATTATTATTATTATTATTATTATTATTATTATTATTATTATTATTATTATTATTATTATTATTATTATTATTATTATTATTATTATTATTATTATTATTATTATTATTATTATTATTATTATTATTATTATTATTATTATTATTATTATTATTATTATTATTATTATTATTATTATTATTATTATTATTATTATTATTATTATTATTATTATTATTATTATTATTATTATTATTATTATTATTATTATTATTATTATTATTATTATTATTATTATTATTATTATTATTATTATTATTATTATTATTATTATTATTATTATTATTATTATTATTATTATTATTATTATTATTATTATTATTATTATTATTATTATTATTATTATTATTATTATTATTATTATTATTATTATTATTATTATTATTATTATTATTATTATTATTATTATTATTATTATTATTATTATTATTATTATTATTATTATTATTATTATTATTATTATTATTATTATTATTATTATTATTATTATTATTATTATTATTATTATTATTATTATTATTATTATTATTATTATTATTATTATTATTATTATTATTATTATTATTATTATTATTATTATTATTATTATTATTATTATTATTATTATTATTATTATTATTATTATTATTATTATTATTATTATTATTATTATTATTATTATTATTATTATTATTATTATTATTATTATTATTATTATTATTATTATTATTATTATTATTATTATTATTATTATTATTATTATTATTATTATTATTATTATTATTATTATTATTATTATTATTATTATTATTATTATTATTATTATTATTATTATTATTATTATTATTATTATTATTATTATTATTATTATTATTATTATTATTATTATTATTATTATTATTATTATTATTATTATTATTATTATTATTATTATTATTATTATTATTATTATTATTATTATTATTATTATTATTATTATTATTATTATTATTATTATTATTATTATTATTATTATTATTATTATTATTATTATTATTATTATTATTATTATTATTATTATTATTATTATTATTATTATTATTATTATTATTATTATTATTATTATTATTATTATTATTATTATTATTATTATTATTATTATTATTATTATTATTATTATTATTATTATTATTATTATTATTATTATTATTATTATTATTATTATTATTATTATTATTATTATTATTATTATTATTATTATTATTATTATTATTATTATTATTATTATTATTATTATTATTATTATTATTATTATTATTATTATTATTATTATTATTATTATTATTATTATTATTATTATTATTATTATTATTATTATTATTATTATTATTATTATTATTATTATTATTATTATTATTATTATTATTATTATTATTATTATTATTATTATTATTATTATTATTATTATTATTATTATTATTATTATTATTATTATTATTATTATTATTATTATTATTATTATTATTATTATTATTATTATTATTATTATTATTATTATTATTATTATTATTATTATTATTATTATTATTATTATTATTATTATTATTATTATTATTATTATTATTATTATTATTATTATTATTATTATTATTATTATTATTATTATTATTATTATTATTATTATTATTATTATTATTATTATTATTATTATTATTATTATTATTATTATTATTATTATTATTATTATTATTATTATTATTATTATTATTATTATTATTATTATTATTATTATTATTATTATTATTATTATTATTATTATTATTATTATTATTATTATTATTATTATTATTATTATTATTATTATTATTATTATTATTATTATTATTATTATTATTATTATTATTATTATTATTATTATTATTATTATTATTATTATTATTATTATTATTATTATTATTATTATTATTATTATTATTATTATTATTATTATTATTATTATTATTATTATTATTATTATTATTATTATTATTATTATTATTATTATTATTATTATTATTATTATTATTATTATTATTATTATTATTATTATTATTATTATTATTATTATTATTATTATTATTATTATTATTATTATTATTATTATTATTATTATTATTATTATTATTATTATTATTATTATTATTATTATTATTATTATTATTATTATTATTATTATTATTATTATTATTATTATTATTATTATTATTATTATTATTATTATTATTATTATTATTATTATTATTATTATTATTATTATTATTATTATTATTATTATTATTATTATTATTATTATTATTATTATTATTATTATTATTATTATTATTATTATTATTATTATTATTATTATTATTATTATTATTATTATTATTATTATTATTATTATTATTATTATTATTATTATTATTATTATTATTATTATTATTATTATTATTATTATTATTATTATTATTATTATTATTATTATTATTATTATTATTATTATTATTATTATTATTATTATTATTATTATTATTATTATTATTATTATTATTATTATTATTATTATTATTATTATTATTATTATTATTATTATTATTATTATTATTATTATTATTATTATTATTATTATTATTATTATTATTATTATTATTATTATTATTATTATTATTATTATTATTATTATTATTATTATTATTATTATTATTATTATTATTATTATTATTATTATTATTATTATTATTATTATTATTATTATTATTATTATTATTATTATTATTATTATTATTATTATTATTATTATTATTATTATTATTATTATTATTATTATTATTATTATTATTATTATTATTATTATTATTATTATTATTATTATTATTATTATTATTATTATTATTATTATTATTATTATTATTATTATTATTATTATTATTATTATTATTATTATTATTATTATTATTATTATTATTATTATTATTATTATTATTATTATTATTATTATTATTATTATTATTATTATTATTATTATTATTATTATTATTATTATTATTATTATTATTATTATTATTATTATTATTATTATTATTATTATTATTATTATTATTATTATTATTATTATTATTATTATTATTATTATTATTATTATTATTATTATTATTATTATTATTATTATTATTATTATTATTATTATTATTATTATTATTATTATTATTATTATTATTATTATTATTATTATTATTATTATTATTATTATTATTATTATTATTATTATTATTATTATTATTATTATTATTATTATTATTATTATTATTATTATTATTATTATTATTATTATTATTATTATTATTATTATTATTATTATTATTATTATTATTATTATTATTATTATTATTATTATTATTATTATTATTATTATTATTATTATTATTATTATTATTATTATTATTATTATTATTATTATTATTATTATTATTATTATTATTATTATTATTATTATTATTATTATTATTATTATTATTATTATTATTATTATTATTATTATTATTATTATTATTATTATTATTATTATTATTATTATTATTATTATTATTATTATTATTATTATTATTATTATTATTATTATTATTATTATTATTATTATTATTATTATTATTATTATTATTATTATTATTATTATTATTATTATTATTATTATTATTATTATTATTATTATTATTATTATTATTATTATTATTATTATTATTTCATCGTAGTCTAAACTTTTGGATGCTTTTAGTTGGATTTTTCTTTTTGAACATCAAGTAAATTCTCTTGACTTTCGACATTCAATTTCGCCGTTCCTAACGTTCTTTGGTGATTATCAGTGAGCAATCACTGATTACCGCTGTGTGAGAACTCCCTGTGAGTAAATTTATAAATAGTTATGACCAGAGATTTATCATTGGAAATATAAGGTGGGATTCCCTGGAGTCTGAGTGACAACAAGTCTCCAAAATTTCAAGTACTCTCGGTTGCAAATCATTTTGAACTCTGGCAACATCTGTTTACTATTGATTTCTCAATGATAGCGGTCGTTGGCTTTTTTTGGAATTTGAGCGACAATAAGCTTCTTCAGAATTCCAGTGCTCTGTCTGCAATTCCAGTTAAAATTGTGGATGCTGCTCTTCCTCCACAGTCTTTCCATCCGCCTTTACCCTTCATGATTATTTTGTGTGATACCAAATGATATTGATGTAACCATTTTCTTCAAACTATGAGACTTTTCTTTTTATACCTACCTCCAGAAATTCAGTTCCCGTGAATTCGTGAATATAGGGGAATCTTTGCTGGTCGTGTCATCACTAGGAGGTGGGGGATCGAATGGGCTCTATACCCACCGGACCTTAACAACCCAGATTTTTATCTGTGGGTTGTTTCAACGATAATGTTTATCAAAACAATTCACATCAACTCAATATTCTTGAACAGAAGAGTGCCATCACGGCTCAAACTGCATTAAGTGCAACAAAAAGGATTGATATGTCGTAAAACCAAACAACCAGATCAATCATGCGAACTTTAAATCGGAGGAGGCCCCCATTCAGTCTCGAGGGACAATGGACACACCCTGTAACGGAGGCTGCGCGTGTCATTGTGAAGCAAGGATTGTGTAACCTCCACCAAATCTTTCTTGAGTCCAGTTATAAGAGAAAGTCCAGGACGACTGGAAACAATGCCGGGATAAACAGAAAACCTTCCTACATACATATATTGGTATTCCTAAATGGTCACCCATTTTGTAGTGACCATACTTTATGTCGCTTAATTTCAGTGATCTAACGGGAACCAGTGTGTCAACGTGATCTCGAATAGTCTTCATACTTACCGGACTTTAACAGCCCTCTATATTAATTTTAAGCAGCTTTAACTACACCACTAACATTTAATATGACTACACAGATTAAATTCTCTAAAATATTTGATCAGATAGACCCCAACAATTTCCATGTGAATTCGTTTCTGTCATTCTTTCTGATTTAAACTAATTTATTTTCCAACTGATTTAGATTAGAGATATTTCTAAAATTCATTCAGCTATTCGTTCCAAACACATTACTGAAAGGTATCGTTAGGGCTAGAGAATTGGGTTGGGTTTAGGCATTGAGGTTTGGGTTTAGGGTTAAGCTTGGGACAAAGTGTTAGCGTCAGATACGAAGATTGAGAATGGATAACCACTGCAGGTCAGAAGCGAAAACGTTTCTCGTTATTCGAGAATAAAATGTAAACTGACAAACGACTTTGGTGATGATGAATCGGCGAGGTCACTGACATCTATGATATCTTCATGATGGATTACTTCAATTAAATAAACATTTTTTAAACACTCTTCCGCTCCAAGAGAGAGAGAGAGATAGAGATAGAGAGAGAGAGAGAGAGAGAGAGAGAGAGAGAAAGAGAAAGAAAGAAAAAAAGGAAGGAGAGAGAGGTGAGACAAATAAATTTATAAAATTATTATTATTATTATTATTATTATTATTATTATTATTATTATTATTATTATTTCTATTATCATCATTTGCACTCACTAGGAGTTATCACACAAGTCATCATCAGTGATTGCTCACTGATAATTACCGATGGTGTTCACTGGAGTCTGAGTGACAACAAGCCTCCCCAGATTTCCACCTCTTTTCGATAACCATTGAAAATAACTTTGCGGTATCACAACAGCAGTTTACCATTGAGTTCTCGCTGGTAACGACAATTGGTCTCCTCCGGGATTTGGGTGGAAATAAACCTCACCAAGGTCCCAGTACTCTCTGCACTCTTCAAGTCGAGGTCTGGTTAGTGCTACCCCTCCTCTGTATTCCCATCCTTCTTGACCCTTCACAAAAGTTTTGTGTGGTATCAGCCGAAGCTGGTGACGTCACTGTTTTTTTAGGGGGGGGGGTGCAGCTTATGATATTTTTTGCAGTTTCTGTTCCTTGGTTCATGTGGTGGTGTTATTCCTGTGGATTTATTTTCTTCCTATTGTATCTTCCATGTGACCGGTTACCGTTCGTAGCTTATGCGGGTTGGCGTCCGCATTCGAGGATTTTCCTTAAGATTGCAGCTGTTTTGATTATTGCTGTCCCAGACTTTTTAAAGACTGTTTTCAGTGCTCATACGATTATAGGTATTATGTTGATTTTATTCATGCTCCATATCCCTTTCATTTCTTTGGCAAATTCCATATTATTATTATTATTATTATTATTATTATTATTATTATTATTATTATTATTATTATTATTATTATTATTATTATTATTATTATCATAATCATCATCATCATTATCATTTTTATTGTTGTTGTTGTAATTATTATTATTATTATTTTAATTATTATTATTATTTTAATCATCATCATCATCATCATCATCATCATCATCATCATCATCGTTATTATTATTATTATTATTATTATTATTTTAATCATCATCATCATCATCATCATCATCATCATCATCATCATCATCATCATCATGATTATTATTATAATTATTATTATCATTATTATTATGATAATTATTATTATTATTATTATTATTGTTGTTGTTGTTGTGATCATATAGGTCATCGTCATCATCATCATCATCCTCATCATCATCATCATCATCATCATCATCATCATCATCATCATCATCATCATCATCATCATCATCATCATCATCATCATTATGAATAGTAGAAGTATTATAAATTCATGTCCATGTATATTTCGTTTTACCTGTAATACTTTGATAACTTTTGTTAAATAAGCGGAAAATGTTGATGTTTTTTGCTTGAATTCTATTCCTGATCTTTTGTAAAAGACGTCGAAGAAGTACATATTGGAATTAATGAGTAAACAATAATACAATGCAACTAATTCATAATCGTCTCGGAAACGATCGTACACCAAATCATCTTTGATCTTGAATTCTTGGAACTCTAATAAATAATCTTATACATTTATTTATCTCGACTTACTCTACCATAGCTCTCATTGATCTGAAGATTCACCCATTGAGCTGTTTTTAATACCTGAAGTATTTGAATGTTGAAGGTCAATAGTTTATAACCGTTTCTCATTAAATTAGAAGCATTTTTTCTATCCTCTATATGTACTCCACTCAAGTATATAGTTTGACTTTAATTTATATATATATATATATAATAAAGAGAATATTTAAAAAAAAATATTTAGAAAACATGGACAACGCAGATTATTTGTTTTTTAAAATGAATTATTTATTTACTTTAAAAACTTTTCTTTTTTTTTAACTTGAGTACTTTCGGTAATAAATACCCTTGTCAGAAGTATAAGCATATTTTTTTATCTTCTTTTTTCTCCCTGACTGAGACATATCTATCGCAGTCAAGTTGAAATTCGTCTTGATGTTATCGACAGCCGATGTTGATGTGGCTCTGTGTGTAGCACGCGGTTACGTAAATAAGGTAAATAAGGTGACTTTTCAAACTACCTTATATATATATATATATATATATATATATATATATATATATATATATATTGTAAGACAGTGCGCTTATCCTAGTGCGCGGGCTTCTCAGAGCTACACCTGGCCTTGTGTCTAACCTCTCATGGAAAGGAAGTAATAATTTGTATCGTAGAATTAAATAGGCACAATATATATATATATATATATATATATATATATATATATATATATATATATATATCGTTTTGATGCTTGAAAAGGCCGGAGGGTCGAAATAAATTATCGCACCGGTGTTTATATGATTCCGTGTTACTTTATTTTATTCTTGCTCTGTTTATTACATTGAGCACTCATATTCGAATTTCTTTCTGGAATTTATTTAAATCTAACACACTATTATATATATATATATATATATATATATATATATATATATATATATATATATATATATATATATATGTGTGTGATTTTATGAAGGCTTACCAAAGCATTCCTTTCAAGACACCAATGATCACCATTAAAGATATTTTTTCTTACAAATACTATTTATTCAAATTAAATGTTTTTTCCTACACGTGTTTCACTACCAAGCAGTTACTTGCTTGGCAGATCTTCAGGGAAATTAAATGTCTGGAATACTGGTTTCAACTGCCGACAAAACACAATGTGGCGTTGTAATAGTTGAGGTCACTTAAGAAGAGAAGAGGAAAAAAATAAAAATAAAAATAAAAATAAAAGTCAAACTTAAAAAGCAAGGAAGAACAACGATAAAAAAAAGAAAGTCCTAGAAAAGTCTTAGAAAAGTAGCTCGTGCATTATTTCTTCCACCAATCCAACAAGCAAATAATCGGTCCCAAATACATTCAATAAAACCACAAAACCGGAACAATTTGCGATAATACACTTTCACGTCGGCCGGTACAATGATGAATAAATCCCCCCCCCACAAGAGAACAAAAGAACTAAATCATTCAAGACCGCTCACAAGTTACCATTCCAATCCAATGATAGTATGGGAATTCTAAATCCAACTTCTCACAAAGAAAAGTCAACACAAATGTTCGTCTGAGTTCAAAGAGTCTTATTGGTGTCTTGAAAGGAATGCTTTGGTAAGCCTTCATAAAATCACATATAAATGCTCTGTACTCTGTAATCGAGTATCATCGAGCTTGTTTTTTATTGGAACAACCCCGGTCTTCACTGAATGATCTATTTTATAAGTGAAAAATCTAAATCTATATATATATATATATATATATATATATATATATATATATATATACAAACGTTATTAAACAACACGGATGTTTCTGTTTTGTAAGTTTTTTTTTGGAAATTTTCGAATTTACGGATTGTTCATCGAGTGTTTCTGTAGAATTGTTATATGGGAAATACGTAGTTTATGTGTTCTATTTTTTCACGAGTACTTTCGACTAAGACATCCAATCGTCTTCAGGCGGGGTATTAGTCTGCAGAGTTTGTCGAACGGTATTACAATTTATGGCTTTTACAAATTTACGCATGCGTGATGAGATGCCATATACGATACGTGGTCACGTGCAAAGCGCATGGCTATTTAAAATGGCAATATTTAAAACATCATAATATTTAAAATGTTACAATATTAAAGAAAAAATTACAATATTTTAAAAGGTTAATAGTCAAATTTGTTTTAGTCAGATAAGGATTTGTTGAAGTCAAATTGCTTGGCTCAGCACTTCAAAATATTGCGGCTACATTCGTAATTGTTATTGTTGATTGTAGCATGTATAATCTTTATATACATACCTTCTACAATTTTTACTATTTTTACATTGGGGTCATGATGTACAATTTTTGTGTTCTTGGCTAAGATGTCTCTAAATTATCACTTTTTGTTTCATTTTCCTTCAGTCGAAGTTCTCAGAAATCAAGGGGCCCCTTTCTGAGGCAAGCACTTGGTCGCTATATTAGATACAAAGATATTCAAATATTGCATTCAAGTTTTCCGTTGCCTGTCAAACGTTGAGTTAGTAAAGAAGTTAAGAATATTATTTTCCTTCTCCCCAATTGGCAGTTAACTCCGTTATAGTATATCTTCCTTGTGGTCTCTTGGTCTTACCGGATTCCAGGACAAGAATTTATCTAGTCTGGTGGAGTATCCAGGTACGTGGTGTTACTTGAGGTAACATCACTAGGAGAAACTGAACGATTCTTCATATGAGCAAGTGTATAGCAGTGCTGAGGGGATCTTATTTGTGCTGTGAATACTATGTTATTTTGAATATTTGGTGAGGATTTACTTTTAGGGTGAATTATCCTGATGCCAGGTTGTCCTGACAAACCCTTGTACAGAGTAACCGAAGACACGTGAGGATGGTGTCTAATAGGTAATCCAAACTCTAAATTGTGAATAGGGGAAGTTATGTTCTTTCAAGTATTGGGAGATTGAAGTAGAGTTAGAGAGATGCAGTGTAATCCCCCGGGAAAGTGTAGTAGTGGTGAAGCCTATGTAACAGTTAGTTTTAGTATTACAATAGCCACAATACTTGCAAATTACGATATTTCAAAATGTTATCTTGTATCATAGACTCATGATAAAACTCAGTCAGGCAGTGGCTTTGTGGGTGTCGGGCTGATGTATTGTTTTGTTCTGTCCTAGGAGGACCAGCCTCCCAGGCTTTATCTTCTCTCTAAGAGGTTAGTGTATTGCTCATTGCCCGAGGCGTTCCTAACATGGCATGCCGATTGGACTGCTCAGGCATTTTTTGTAAGACAGAGTGCGCTTATCCTAGTGCACGGGCTTCTCAGAACTACACCTGGCCTTGTGTCTAACCTCTCATGGAAAGGAAGTAATAATTTGTATCGTAGAATTAAATAAGCACAAACTGTTTTAATTTTAATATAGTTGGAATAGATGGAAAAACTTTCGCATTTATTCATTTATATCTACTAGCAACTATATGCTTCCTTTGATCGCATATGTTTGTTAACCTTAGACGATGATATTATGGTGAACGAGCATATACTACACTGACTCTCAAGGGGAGCTAATAACTGAGAAGATGGTATCATGACAAACGAACACTACACCCCTTCCTCCCCCCAAAAAGAAGGAGAATGTCTGGGAACAGGATGCTACTTAACTAGTGACACATTTCTCAGAGGATATGCAATCAGTTGTGGATCTCTTCACAAATTCTTTGGACTGACGTTTGTAACTAAGAATCAGACGCGTTAAGGTGGCCATCTTGTCCGGCCTTATGACTGCAGACTCCCGAAACAGTTGTCTTTTGTGAGCTTCTTCTTGTTGGATATTGGCCCTATGGGAATGGACGTATCCGTTGGGAATCGTTGGTTTGACTTGCGCGAATCATCGCGGGTCCAGTCAAGTGCAGACTAGGGCCTGTTCTCACAGTCAGAGCTAACAGACGTGACAAGGTTACCGTGTGACGAGACCCCAGATCAAGGGTCAGTCCGTACCTGCGAGAGGCTCTGTGACGTCACGGGCCTTGCGTGGGAAACGGAGGGATCCGTGACGTCACTCGTTCTTCGTGAGAACCGAGTTTCACCAGTCTGATTCGGAAGGCGAACCGAGCAGGACGTGCGATTCACGATGTAAAAATAAGAGAAACATTTTTCTACGAATGGTTAAGAAAATAATTGTAAACTAACTACGATAAAGTAGTGATTTGCTCTCCCCCTCTCTCTCGACGTAGTGAATGACTCCCAGTTGAAATAACAACGCTTGTAATAAAATGAATTAAATTTAAAGAAGAGTTTGTCTTCGGAGTGCGTCATGAGACTAGTGTAAAGGAGAGTTTAGCGTCGTTTGCTATTCCAGCAGACAATTAGAAGTCCCTAGCGTCTGATCAGAGGCAATGGAGGGCGCATATTTACAAGGGCGCTGGACGTTTTGAAGCAGCATGAGTAGCCCGTGCTAAACGGAAGGGAACATGTAGTGAACGCGAAACCTTAGTAGTAAGAAAGTTGATCTTGGGTTTACTTTCGGCAGCCTCGTAACCCTTGCCCCGCTTATTTCGTCCTTTAGCCCTCACATTCCATGTTTATGACAAAGGGAGAAGAATTGCTGTTTTCTTGGTCGGAATCTATAACACTAGAACTTATCGTTGGCTAGTTTTTGATCTTGAAGTAGTTTTTCTGATAGCTTCTTACATTAAATGGCTTCATGCCTTGTCTGGAGGGATTTCCATAAAAATATAATTGTGGAAATGTATCTATCTGTAAGGTCTTGCCAATCACATGAAATCACATGGAAAACATTTTATCTTTTCTAAAACAGATTGTCATGCTCTCGATACCCTAAAGTGTGCCGATCAGTTTATGGCCTTAAACAGCACATGAGGATGCAACACCACCCTCGGGTGTCTTCGGTCTCTCTGTACATGGATTTGTCAGAGACTCTGACATGAGGATACTTTTTACTTGAAGTAAACCCTGACCAAATATAAAAAAATGGTGTGCTGTCTCCTCAACCCATCCAGCACGTCTCCCGGATTGCAGACGGGGGCACCCCCTCTACTCGAAGCCGCTGACAATGAGGAAATGAATAATAAAAAATATGAATAAAAACAAAAATAAATACTGGCAGGCCAGCACCCAGGATAAAAGGACCCATCAACCCGTTCATTCACCAGGCGGGAAGATGTAAGCAATGGTGTAAACCTTCCTGCCTCTGGAAATGGTGCGCCAATCAATACAGAGACCAACCAGGGTCAACCGTCAGGCCTTGAAGCAAAAGGTCCTGCCCCCTATCTCCATCAAATGCAGCAACAAAAAAAGAAACATAAGAGGCTTAAAAGCTCAACCATGGACTGTTGCTACCACTACTCAAAGTTTGAAAAGTGGAGCAAAGCATCCAATGAGATTCTAGCTGATAAGATCCAAGAATCTACCCTCCCCGAAAAATTATGTAAGTTTTCTACCTTCTAGCTTGATAATCAACATAATCAGGCCAATAATCAACATAAGTGTCAAGTCTGCCCAATGATATGTAATTCGCTCAGTGGAATGAAAAGCCATCTGGGAGCCCATGAACGGGTATTCAATGCAAGAGTGGAACTACTATCATATGAAATTAAGGACTGCAGTCATCATATATATATATATATATATATATTAATTTTTTTAAATATATATTTATGGGAGGCTTATATTTGAGTGTAAACAACCTTGCACTCAAATATAAGCCCGCCCATGAATATATATAAAAAGATAAATAGTAATAAAAAATAAAAATAAACATAAATTAAATAATTACTATAAATATAACCTTAAACCCGTAATAACAAAAAATAAATCTTACCCAGAATATCACCTACTCACTGATCAATAAAGTAAACCACACAATTACCCCATAATATAAATACACTATTGGAGCAGTGATACATACAACATGCGTTATCAATAATTACATTATTCTAAATAAAACTTAATTACGATTAATACACATATAAAAATACAGACCTCCCCTATTTGAAACAGTACTTTCTCCAAAAGGGACGCTGAGCAAAGACACCGCATTAACGGTGATCTTTTTAACTCCATTTTTCGTGTTGTTTTCATTTCACGAGTCGCTGATGATTTGGATGGACTATAACGGCCCTTTAACGGATAAAAGGTCAGTCCATCTCGATGAAACCGCGGTACATCTCTAAAATATATAACATATAGTTTATATATATATATATTCCATGATAAATGTCAGCATACAGAAATCATATGCCCTTAATAGGGTTAAGATGAACATTCATATACACTAAATGTACAAAAGCAAGGAAATTCCCAAATTTTTACACTTATGTATATATATATATATATATATATATATATATATATATATATATATATATATATATATATATATATATATACAATAACATTACGTATAAAACTAGAAACAACATTTTAAAATGCTTAACGTAATACACTTTTATTCCGCCGGGCTAATTCTGGCGTCGCGGAATTGAAATTTTTGAAGTCTTTCCTAGAACAGTGATCGTGTTCTATTGACCTCTAACTGACTTCACATGCGCGTTTGGCTGCTATCTTTTCAAATTCTCTTCTTTTCTCCAGCTTTTTTGTTCAATTGTTGTTTCACCTGATGATGATTCGACGCAGAATCTAAAACGTTCGTGATACATATGGAACATACATGATTTTTAAAATATTTTATACAAAAATGATGATTAAAAAATTGATAAAAAGAAGTATAATTAAGCTGTGGAATTCTGTTATTTTTAACAATGTTTGCTTAAATGAAAAAAGGTTGCCTAAACACAGACAATAGATATATATATATATATATATATATATATATATATATATATATATATATATATATATATATATATATATATATATCCCTGACAACAGAAGCTGAAGAGAACCGGATGGCTAAGTCCTTATGTGTTTGAAACCGACGATACGAATATTGTACTAATTTTTCTGAACCAAAATAAATAAATATTACGCTCTTAATTTTTAATTTTTTAACTTTAATTCTTAATTAATCGAGCACTCTGTTGAGATTTTTTCTTGCTATATTACAAATAAGTTATATATATATATACAGGGTGGGCAAAAATAAGGGTCCTATTTTTAAAAATTCATAACTTTTTTATTTATTGATTTTTAAAATTTTTTTTTTAGAATAAGTAAAGGACCCCTTCCGAAGCAAGCATGAGCCGTATTAGCCCTAAGGAACGTACCCTCATTTAGAAAACATTATTTTTGCTTAAAAAACTCAAAACAGTGTAAAAAACAATACTTTAGTTTTTGTAAGTTTTAATAAGTGTTTTTCGGCTAAAATTTGTTTTGTTTATTTCAGAAAATCTCGGAAGGGTCAGTCTACACACACATAAAGTTTGGTGAGTTTAACTTTTATTTTGTGGAAGTTATTCAAATTCAAGTTATTCAAATTTAAAGATAGGACCCTTATTTTGGCCCACCCTGTATATATATATATATATATATATATATATATATATATATATATATATATATATATATAATATTTTTATATAAATATTTTTTTAATTTTTACCTACAGACACATGTGATCATGGTTACACAATCTTCAGTGTAAGAGATGATAATTACTACCGGTCGAAGGATTCGAACCCAGTTCGCAAAGTCACTTTTAACTGTACAGCATAGAGTTCAACCCCTCTTCTGCGACAGAAGAAAATTAAATTCTATATAATGTCGAGTTGGCGGACATACGTAGTAAGCTAGTCCTAACAGTGTTACATTACGAAAGACAGAACTTTGCATTACGCTTAGATTAACAGCTTCTTATTAATTCCCTCGTCTTTATTGAAAAGAACAACATTTATATAAATATTTTTTACTCTTACCTACACACACATGTTTTTCATGCTTATGCAATCTTCATAAAATTAATATATATATATATTAACGAAAAATACGGCCATAGGAAGTGAAACAATTGAAATAATACTGTGGTAATAGGTGGTAATTATATATATATATATTAATTTTATACGTAATCCATGTAATCTAACGTACACAGAGATCGAACCCTCGATGTTGATGTCTGTAGTCCAGTGTTCTACCACTGGGCCAAGACGCTCTGTGTAGAAATATGTACGATTGTTATCACCCAAGTATTTCATGTTTTTCTATGTAATTATTTTTATAGGTGATTTTCATCTCGTTGTTATTGAGCTTACGATTATTTCAATTGTTTCACTCCCTAAGTGATTAAGATGTTCTGCATTATTAGTAGCCCTAAACTACAAAGGACGTATTTTTCGTTAATATATATCTATTAATTTTATACGTACATAAAAGTAATCCATGGACACGTTTTTCTGGCTCACAGCCGTCATCAGCATGGCTAACTTATACAGAGATCGAACCCTCGATGTTTTCTTGATTACTTTTATGTACGTATAAAATTAATGTATATATATTAACGAAAAATACGGCCATAGGAAGTGAAACAATTGAAATAATAGTAAGCTCAATAACAACGAGCTGAAAATCACCTATAAAAATAATTACATAGAAATACATACATACATACATACATACATACATACATATATATATATATATATACATATATATATATATATATATATACATATATATATATATATACATACATATATATATACATATGTATATATATATATATGTATATATATATATATATATATATATATATATATATATATATATATATATATATATATATATATATATATATATATATATATATATTATACCCAAGTTGAGTTAATCATCGTTTGTTTTCCATACGGCTTTTTCTTATATATTTAAATAAAAGAAAATACATGTCTAAATATTCTAAATTCTATGAATGTAAAAATTTTACGCAACAGCATTACTTTCTATTACATTTTTGTATATCTCTAAATATAACGTAAATAAAGTTTATCCTTTCTTACCAAATTTATCTCACCATTTTGGGGTTTTGTTTATTTGCGGATTTTTGGATCCTAGTCTAACTTTAGCGTAATCCCTGGCTCGTCTTTAAACATTATTATCATTAGTTTACTCTGTATGTCCGCTGACTCACAGTATATAGAGTTTAATTATCTTCTTTCCCATGTTAATTCATGGTGGCCGAAGGGTTGAATACCAGGCTGCAAAGTCAAAGGTGACTTTGTAACTGGGTTCGAATCCGTCGGTCGGTCTGAATGTATGTAGGTGAAAATAAAAGAATAATTAAAATATTATATATATGTTGTTGTTGCTTACCCATACCGTCCGGATACGTCCTCGGGGAGTCAGGCAGATACTTTATCTGTCTTAACCTTAACCTGTTACCCATTTAGTACTGGTCAGGCTGAACGTTGCATAACTTCAGTAATTTAACGGCAACATGATTATGCCGTGTGTGTGTATATATATATATATATATATATATAAGTTTCTGACTATACAACTATAACTCCCCACAACATTTTAGTCCCAAGTCGTTTGGTGGAAAATCACTTCTTTGTAAGTCAGTATACTTTTTGCAGTCACTATATTGATTTGCTTCCAAGAATTTACGCTAGTCTTAACACTATTTATGGGATCATCAGTTGTTTACCATGAAAAACTGTTTCGGGATATATATAGTCCTCCTGAGCTTGAAACCGACGGTACTAATTTTTTCTGTACCAATATATATATATATATATATATATATATATATATATATATATATATATATATATATATATATATATATAAATTTGAAGATGAGATGAATTAGATGCACATTTCGGTTGTGTACATAATAGTCTATTTCGACCTTATTTTGGTCTCCTCAGATGTACCTTCAACCACGATTCAGACATGGAATATATATATATATATATATATATATATATATATATATATATATATATATATATATATATATATATATCGCAGAACATGACTATCTTACCTGAAGACCTGTAAAAATAAACCGGGCCTGCTGAACAATATGCACGACCACAGTCGACCATTGCAATCTTTATTGGGATGGCCTTCTTATGTAAAGAAGTTGCAATCATATATATATATACATATATATATATATATATATATATATATATATATATATATATATGTATATGATATTTTTTAATAGTTCAGAAAGATCACAAACACGGCAGGCCTCGTTCGTAGTACCAACACGTAACCAATGA
>OY744518.1:205234100-205304100 GCA_963556195.1 Sepiola atlantica
TCAATGCGTTTTTTAAAATAAATAATTTATTAAAAAATACACATTGATTGGCTTTCAAAAATTATTTCACATATATATATATATATATATATATATATATTGTTTTATCTACATACGTATACGTTTCATCTTTCCAGAATCGTCAGTGTAGAGATAATTATTCAAACCGGTCGCAGGATTCGAAACCCCGGAACAAGAGTCATGTTTTTTACTCAAATGCCGACGCCATAACCGAGCAGCCACCATAAACAATTACATGAATCGGTGATAATATTATACCCTATTATATCGAGCTGGAGCAATAGGCAGCCGACGTCTGCAGTGTTCAACTTATTAACGAACATGCATTAAAGCTATGATTTTGATGGCTGTATTAATAATACTCACTAGAGTGCCCAGCCTGATTTGGGGGCGACAAATGATTATACATATTTGTTTGTCTACATATGTATACGTTGTATCTTTCTGGAATATCGTAACAAAAAAAGTAAAACGAAAAAAGAAATTAGGATTTATCTTGCTTTTAAAATCGTCCAATACACTAATAGTAAGTTACACTTTTATTCATTCATTCATTCATTCATTCATTCATACATTTATTTATTCATTCATTCATCCATTCATTCATCCATTTTCACACACTTGTATTCTTGTGAGTTACGCAATTATTAGTTCAACATGATAACTCTTTTATTCTATGTATTTCTTTTGCTCTTAATCTATCTGTCTTTTTTTCTGTTTTATCTTCTTCTGATACTCACATAAACTTCTTGGCCTTTTGGCTAAGATCAAAGTGTAGTATCTGTTCCGATGGATACTGCACCCCATACTGGTGTTGTCTTGGCCTTCGGGTCTTGATTTACACCGGTCAATGGGTCTGTCCTGTGCAGTTCTGGAAGGTCCACCTTCCCAGGCTTTGCCTCCCCTCTTTGGGGAGGAGTAAGTTTATTGCTTACTGCCTAGGGCGCCTCTACCGGGGAATGCCGACGAGGCTGCCCAGGCAATTTTTAAACCCCACTTTCCCGACCCGACCTTGGGTCACATCTTACTTGTGGGAGTAAGATAAAAACTGGCCTTGTGCCTAACTCCTGGAGAGGAGTAAATCAATACTCACATAATCAATCTATCTTCTCACTCTTTACCTTTTTCGTCTCTCTCGCTTTATCTATGCCCGTCTCTCTCTCTCCCCCCCTCTCTCTCTCTCCTTCTCTCTTTGGGCTTTAAGAATGTTTATATAAATATTACAATTTCACCTCCTCGCGGCTTTCTGCAGGTGGATTAACGATTAGAATCGCCCATTTTCGAATAAACAGTCAAGTTTTAATCGCACCTTGAAGCACTTGACTCTCTTGCTGCAGGGAACAGCTTGGATACAGCGAAACATTCTGTTTCAAGCTTAGATAGAAACAATTGTTTTCGATAGTCGAAGCTTCGATCCACTCACCAATCGAAGAGTTCTGTATTCGAATATATATGTCTATATAGTATAACTTTTTTATGTATACAAACATCATGCAGTACTCTCATTATATCCGAGTGCTAAGATACATGTATTTAGGAATTTTAATGTCCATTACAGTGATTGACTTCGATTCGCGAGCTATACAGACGCAGCTGATAAGAGCACGCATAGTTTCTCTTTTGCACACTACCTTTGACAGACTGTCACAAATCGTGCGAGTCAGCAAGCCTCACTTCTAGACCTATTCTTAACCAGACTTCCTTAAATTAGTGTGAGGGATTCTCATAGCCCACTCTGGAATGCTGATCACCTTGTGATAATTGTCTTTACTCAATCTGAACAGCCGTTGCTCAAAATGACAGGATACTTCAAAAGTTCCATTGAGGACAGAAGCCACACTTGATGACCTGATCATCACCCTTCACATGTCCGGGATATCATTAAAATGTTTGACTCATCCAAAGCATGTGGGCCTGATCTCCGTGTTATAGTAATAAGGAAATGCAATTTTGAGCTGGCTCCTGTTCTCTCCAAACCTTACGACAAATTCCTTGCCTAATCTCGCTCCCCTGATAGCTGAAAAACTACCTCTGTGGTATCAGTGTTCAAGAATTCTTGTGAAAGAACTAACCCTAAAAATGATCGCCATATACGTCTCCCCCTGCCCTTCGCTAAAACCTTTTAGAATTAGTCCACCACCTCGTTAATGTTAAACTGGTTTCTGACAATCAGTATAGATTTAGGCAAGCATGTTCTTCCGCAGATATCCTTATGGTCATCTCTGAACGCATATATCATACGCTGGAAAATAAATTAAAGCTAGGGCGGTAGCGTTTGATATATCTAAAGCTTTTGACAAGGTCCAGTATATAGGTTTTCTGCGTGAAAATTAATTCGTATGCCATCACTGAACGAACATTTAACATAATCAGATCTTTCCTAGTCTTGCCAAAAGTAAGATCCAGGTTGTCCGCAATGGCGGTACACCCAAACAACATGACATTAATACGGGTCTATCACAGGGGTCGATCCTTGGTCTTTTATTATTCCTGATTTTCGTAAACAACCTACCTATTCAAGACAATGGCAAAATCCTTTGAAAATGACCGTTTGTCTGTAGTTGAATGGAAACATAAATGAATGGTAACATTAAATGCTACTAAGACAAAGCTCTTTTTTATTTTAACAATTATTAGAAACCTATTACAACCAGCAATTGTTAGTGCTAATAGAACCCGACCCGAAATTGCAACACTTAAACTCCTCAGACTAAGATTCACAGCTAACATGAGTTGGGACACATACATAGAAGTAACTGCCAAGGCTGCTGTAAGGAAAGTGGGCTCCCGTTACCGTACTAGAAAACCTCTCACACTTGCTAGTATCGTTTTTATCAACAATGCGACGACCCGTCCATGGATGGAGTATTGTTGTCACATCTGGGCTGGTACACCAACCACTCGTCTCTCCCTCTTAGAAAGGGTTGAAGAAAGAGTCTATACTCTAATAGGTCCCACACTTTCTACCAATGTTGTATCCCTGTGCTTGTTTTAAAAGTACTTCAATGGAATGTGCTTCAACGATCTTGCTGCCTCAGTGCCTTCACGACATAAATACACCCGACCAACTCGACAATTAGAAGAATCCCCCCCCCTTCATTGTAAAGATACCCAGATGCCGGAAGGCTTTCTACTTTACCAGCTTATTTCTATTAAATTGCTAGCGTTTGGAATTCCCTCCCTAACTTTATTAACATGCAGAAATTTAAATGCAATATGAAAAAACACCCTCGCTGCACAACTCCCTACTTAGGATGTCCTTATGGATATGACCTCTAATTTACAGTAGCCCTTTACGTCCTAGTGGAAATGTCCCTTTTTGGGGTTAAAAAGTAAAAAAAAATCGTTGGTTAATGTCAAGTAACCTGACCGGGAAAAAACAAATATGGTGGATTGTTCAGAAATTAAATAATTTTTGATTGAAACCACATGCAATGTTATCGGCAGAAGCTAATACACCGTCGCCGAATGAAATTCTTTGGGGCGTGGTTACATTGACAACGAAGTCCCACAGTGGGCATTTGCAGGTGAATGCGGGGGGCTCAAAATTGTAAGATAACAACTACCCGAAATTAATATCGTCAGTTGATTGGCGATTTGCGCCCGAGAAAAAAACACCTCTTCAAATACCTGTGCGTGCGTCCTCCTTCCCCACTAATTCACACTCTTTCACCGCCGCTGAAAATGACAATAAAGAATGTTATGGTGCTGTACCTGTACGAAGAACAAATGGACTCGTCCATCCATAATAAAATGCGAGAAGCATTCCAACTCACTGACGTCTTCCACCCTAGTTCTATACTGGCAGTCCAGAATACCACTTCTTGTATATATATTATTTTTCTTCAATAATATATCTTTGTTCTTTTAACCCCGTGTTTCCGTGTCTTTATTTCGGCCCCTAACAGGGTCACAACAAAAATATATCGTTATATTTTTATATATCAGAGTTTTGCGCCATTCTTTTAAACACAGCAGAAATACAACACTAAGATACATGTTTCATTCTTTATAAAATATACTTTATTATAACTTAACTAACACTGTGGATTCAATACTTGCATTCTCCTTCCTCACTAACCCCCATCGTTCACCGCTACTGACAATAAAGATATATCATTATATTTTATATATCAGTGGTTGTCGTCATTCTTTTGAGCACAGCAGAAATACTACACTAAGATACATGTTTTGTTCTTTATAAAATATATTTTATTATAACTTAACTAACACTGTGGATCCAATACTTGCATTCTCGTTCATCACTAACCGGCATCCATTCACCGCCACCGACAATAAAGATATATCATTATATTTTTATATATCAGTGTTGGGCAGTATTCTTTTAAGAACATCAGAAATACCACACTAAGATACATGTTTTGTTTTTATAAAATATATATTTTTATTATAACTTAACTAACACTGTGGATCCAATACTTGCGTTCTCCTTCCTCACTAACCACCCATCGTTCACCGCCACCGACAATAAAGATATATCATTATATTTTTTATATATCAGTGTTTGTCGTCATTCTTTTAAGAACAGCAGAAATACAACACTAAGATACATGTTTTGTTCTTTATAAAATATACTTTATTATAATTTAACTAACACTGTGGATCCAATATTGCATTCTCCTTCCTGCCGACCCCCGCCTCGTCCACCGCTACTGATAATAAAGATATATCATTATATTTTATATATCAGTGGTTGTCGTTATTCTTTTGAGCACAGCAAAAATACAACAGGATATTAATCTGTTGATGAATAATATTTAAAATTTAAAAGAAATAATTCATTTTTTGCGGGCCAACTTGGCCATGTTTCATCAGGGGGGTCATTTTTCCGCGAGTGAGAACATTCTAGTGTGTTTTTACCGAACAACTAACGAATAACTTCACGAGTGAGAAAATTCAAGTGCAAAAGAAAAAATAGATCGTAGTTATGTAACTACTCTATCAATGGCGAGCATTTAGCTTGTTCAAACGTTTGATCCCAAATCGCCATAGACTAAACTTTGGCGAGCATTTAGATTGTTCAAATGTTTGATCACAAAATCGATATGGCCTAGACGATGGCGAGCATTAAGCTTGTTCAAATGTTTGATCCCAAATCGACCTAGCCTAGACGATAGCAAGCATTTAGCTTGACTAAATGTTTGATCCTAAATCGACCTAGCCAACACGATGGCGAGCATTTAGCTTGATCAAATGTTTGATCCAAAATCGACCTAGCCTAGACGATGGCGATCATTTAGCTTGTTCAAATGTTTGATCCCAAATGGACCTAGCCTAGACGATGGCGAGCATTTAACTTGATCAAATGTTAGATCGAAAATCGACCTAGCCTAGACGATGGCGAGCATTTAGCTTGTTCAAATGTTAGATCGAAAATCGACCTAGCCTAGACGATGGCGAGCATTTAGCTTGTTCAAACGTGTGATCCCAAATCGCCATAGACTAGTCGATGGCGAGCATTAGGCTTGATCAAATGTTAGATCGAAAATCGACCTAGCCTAGACGATGGCGAGCATTAAGCTTGTTATAATGTTTGATCCAAAATCGACCTAGCCTAGACGATGGCGAGCATTTAGCTTGTTCAAATGTTTGATCGAAAATCGACCTAGCGTAGACGATGGCGATCACTTAGCTTGATCAAATGTTAGATCGAAAATCGACCTAGCCTAGACAATGGCGAGTATTTAGCTTGATCAAATGTTTGATCGAAAATCGACTTAGCTTAGACGATGGCAAGCATTTAGCTTGTTCATGTAAATGGACAAGGCGGATTTCTATTTTTTTATAGATATCTTTGATCCTTAAACAAGAAGCTCTATAAGTTATATCTTTTGCATCTTTTATAAAAAAAATAAATCATTAGTTTTTATGAAAGATAGAGAAAAAAGACGAGAAGGTTTTTAATAACAAAACGTATCAACTTTTTTAAACGACATTATTTTTTAAAACGTTTCGATCAATGTAACACTGTAACCGCCGACCTTCTTTCGGTGCAACTTTTCGTACTCGGGAATCTTTATATCAAATTCGAGAACTTATACGAAATTTCCAACTAAATCCTTTATTCGAGCCACGGAGGTAGATTGTTTTACCGAGTAGAAGTGGTAATTATTATGTTATTCTTATTTATTATCAACTGTAGTTAGTATTGGAACTTCAACCACATTAAGACTGACAATTAGAATTGATTCAAAGTGTATCTTTATTTATAAACAGGAATTCTTTGTTTTCTCAACCGGAAGTGTTAAGGTGGCCTTAGTCATGGCCGTCGTAAAAGAGGTCAGAGCACTGGAAAATAACGTCATGCTCTAAAGTAACAAATGAGATCTGTCGAACAGTCAGACTATGGGCATTTTAACCCCTTCCTTCCCTTAAAAATACATCAAAATTCAGCAAATCAACCAATTCTGATAAACATTTCAGTATTTATTAATTAATGATCACAAAATATAAGTAACCCATTACTTTATTAGAAATCTTAGTGCAAATGTATTATTTCGTGTAATATGTGTAAGCTAGGCAGCAAACATTGAATTAACACTTAATAATAAAATGGTGTTGTCATAATCTTTTAAATTTTTTAAACATGAAAATTTTTATTTGAAAAATAATTTGTCTGATTTAATATTCATTCTTAAAATAAGTTCATTCTTTCAGGATTATTTTTAATGTTCGAGTTGATTGTTATGACAACCTGGTCCACATCGAATGAAAAGACTAGTATCAGTTATGCTGCATGGAAATATCTTTTGGTTTATAAACTCGAGAAAACAGATCCCTATTCTTAGTCAGTTTTTATTCTCCATATGAACATTTCATTATCATTTGTTTTAGCTGAATAATTTGATAAGAGTTGCTCTCATTTCCGAAAGAATAAATGAGGTTCTTTCATTTTTTTAACTTATAAGTGAATCAAACATGAAAAGTAAATCAAACATGAAAGATTACGAATTCAGTGAAGTAACACAAAATCACTAATTAAAAATAATTAATTAATATAACATTTATTGAAATAAATTTAAATGTGTTTTTTTTTGCAAAACGAACAGTTTATTTACAATATAGTAGAAATTTGTAATAAATTAACACAGTCAGTTTATTTACAATATATAATTATTTGAAAATATCGCTTATTTTGTTGGATTTCTGCACACATTTTAGGTGAAACTTATTCATTAGTCTTAAATTGTATTTTTATATCCCGAAATAAAATTCTAATTCATTTTTAAATACTTCAAAATCGAACTTTAATGCAATGCGCCCATGTTGTAATTTTCTTACTTTCGTTCGCGCTTGACATCTATAAAAAAGGAAATATGTTTGAAAATAGGAACAAATAAACAATACTTTTCAAGTTATTGAATAATCCTTAGTAGTGTAGCAGTGTTTTTGGCAGGGAAATAAAGTCACAATAGCAGGAACAAGTAAACAATGATTTCTAAGTGAACGGATAATCCTATGGGCGTGAATTTGCTCGCTCTGATTACTTGCTCTGCTTACAGATGGACGCATGCGCTTTAACGCCTTCGGCCACTTCCGGCCCTCATTAATAGTGGTTCTTACTCCCACTATCAATGACGTCACCAGAAAAACTCGACTCAGTTAACAGGCCTTATATTACGACAGCCGTGCCTCAGTCCATGTTAACTTTTCGTGTGCCTCCTCTTATATTGCTGCACATGGGTCCAAGATCAACCTAACCTAGGCAAGGACAGGTGTTTAGCTAGTTTTTGTAAATGGACGAGGGGGATTGAAAGGTCAAATCCGTCAGTGTGCGTTCCGGACGTTTTTTATTTTTTTAATTGTTTTGTTTTAGATATCTTTGATCCGTAAACAAGGAGTTCTATACGTCTTTTTTTGCATCTTTTATAGAAATAAATCACTAATCTTAAGAGGATGTAACGTTTGGTGCAAATGCATGAATTTTCTTCTGCTAAAGAAGGTCGCAAGCAAAAGAGTCGAATAATCCGACCACTTTAAAGGGTCAGCAATATCCATCATTTTCTTTCTAGAAAGAATCTGATTGTGTATTGTTGCTGGTAATGTCCGTGGTCTTTCGGCAGAGTGTTGTGATCTTTTGCTTACTGGATTGAAGTGAACGATCGAAGAGGAGAGCGAATGACCGGAGACAAAGGAAGTGAACGCAGTCTTTCGATTTGTGGTGAACAGGCAGCGAAGGTCAGGTACTTGAGACACATATGTGTTTTTGAAATCTGGATGGAGGCAGTCGTTTGGAAAATGGAGCGAGGTCCGGACGTCGTGTGAATTGAGACTTCCTTTGGATGTCGGATAACAGGAAAGAGGAAAAGGAAATACAAAAAAAAAATATCGCAAGAAAGGGAGACGAAGAAAATGGAGAATGTAGACAAAAAAAGAGAGAAAGGTCATTTAATGGCAGAACGTACTACGTTTTTAAACGATTGCAATGTTTGGTGTATCTGTACGACGACATATCAACCCTTATTTGGATTATTTAATGCTAAAACACAACTAGATTTCTGTTTCTAAAGTGTGATGTATTTTTGGAACGAATCACCTGATCAGGGTTAAAATCGGTGATTTATGGAGATTTAATATATGTCTGTCTGAAGCCGAAACTATACTATTACTTCTATTATATTCTATTATTGTATTATATTTTAATGCCCAATTCTGTTTACTATACTATTTCAAGTGCTATTGCAGATTAGGACCGACTTGGCGTCGTTAGGGTTAGTGTTAAGATTAACGTATGGGTTAGTGTAAGGGTTAGCATAAGGGTTAGTGTTAGGGTTAACGTAAAGGTTAGTGTAAGGGTTAGCATAAGGGTTAGTGTTAGGGTTAGTGTTAGGGTTAACGTAAAGGTTAGTGTAAGGGTTAGCATAAGGGTTAGTGTTAGGGTTTGTGTTAGGGTTAACGTAAAGGTTAGTGTAAGGGTTAGCATAAGGGTTAGTGTTAGGGTTTGTGTTAGGGCTAACGTAAAGGTTAGTGTAAGGGTTAGTGTTAGGGTTAGTGTTAGGGTTAACGTAAAGGTTAGTGTAAGGGTTAGCATAAAGGTTAGTGTACGGGTTAGGGTTAGTGTTAGGGTTAGTGTTAGGGTTAAGTTTAGGGTTTGGATCAGGGTTAGCTTGGGTTCTATATCTGCACCAGTACCCTATTTCAGACTAATATACTATATTCCAATGCTCAATCTTGGGGAGGGTTGTATACTATATGTGCTGCTGTCTTGATATAATCCTCCCAGGCATTACCGCTTCCCTTGTTAGAAGAGGTAGCGAAGTGTATGTTGTATTGTCATGAGACTATGTATTTCTGAGATGATGTGTTTTCATCATAGTAAACGGAATTGAGCATTAAAATATAATACAATAGTAGACTATAATAGAAGTAATAGTATAGTTTCGGCTTCAGACAGACATATATTAAATCTCCATAAGTCACATATTTTACAGACAATTACTGTATATTCGTATTTTTTCTTTTACTATTTAATTGTCACTTAGCAAAGCTAACACCCTCTCAAGGATAAGGGCCAATGAGATTGATGGATTGTCAGTTGAATTAATTCTCCTCTCTTCTTTCTTCTCAGTAGCCCCTTGCGTCTACAGTGGCGGCCTGCCTTGTTTGGGGTGAACTACGTTAAAAAAAAAAAAGGTGATGAATGGAATGGATATGGTTTGATTTTAATAGGGACGGTTTATGGCAAGTATTCGTTACCATTAGATTTGAAAACGACTATGTTGTAGTCTGCACGGAAGTAATCCACACATCGGAAGTTCTTGGTAAAAAAACTTTGTTCGTTGACATTACGCGCGACGCTAAGCAAACGGTGGAATAACAGAACATTTGTTATCAGTTGTAAGACGAGTTCTTGCTGTAAATGTATTACAAAGAGAAACGAGAGATTGCAGCTTAGTCGATTGAGTAGACAAAGACTAATAACTTCTCTTCGGAGAATTGAATTTAATCGATAGTCATAAAACATGAATTAAGAAAGATTCCTTGAATTTTCTTTTCTTCTTAAGACCTCTTTAGCTTAAGCTTTAAGTTTTAGACATTTTCTAGAATCAAAATCATGTAATGGATTTTGATAAAAATTGGAATGAAGATTCTAGACATAAGTGTTACAATCATTATAACTTGATTTTAATCTTTGTAAAGGGGACATTAGTAAATAATGAGTCTAATGTTATTGTTACTGTCAATGTGTATTTATTTGTAAATATATATCCATCCCGTCACACGAAAGTCTGTCAAACGAATAAAGGGAAGGGAGGATTTAAATCCATTACAATAACCCTTTTTTTTTCGTTTTTTCATTGTCTGCCCCGGTAAATTTTACATGAGAATGCACTTTTAGATTTCATGTAGATTCTCTAACCTTTTTTTCTATAGGGAACACACATGCATCGAGTTTTATATATAGAAGAAATGTGTGTGTGCATTGCCAATTAAAGTCATTTTTGTTCTTTTACCAGGATCAGTCGAATGAAGATGATTTTTGGTAATGTTTTCTTTTAAATCTGAGATAATGGCATTTTTTTTTCGTTCAAATCTTAAAAATAAAACAAAAAACAAAAATAGGAAACTTTCAAACTTTGAATGTTTAATCGTTTCTTTTGTGATCAGCAGAATGTTAGTTGGTCACTGGGACCGTGTATAGTATTTTTCATGGCTTTTTCTTCTAATCTAAAGTTTTGTTGCATTTGATTACAATAGTATATGCCAATATTGTTTGAGTTGTGATGTAGAATATTATTATTGTTTGTACTGGTATTTTTTAAGTTTCGATTCATTAATTTTATTTGTTCATCAATGATATAATTAGGGAAGTCGTTGTTAATAAGTACTTGTGTTATATTTTTTAATTCAATGAATCGCATTTTGTTATAGGAGATGATTAATTTTGCACGGTTTAATTTATTTTTACAAAAGCTTGTTCTTGGCCTGTTGGCCAAGATCAAAGTGTCCATATCTCCTCGAAATATATCATGGAACATGGTCACACACATTAGATCACTGTGTAGAAGTCTTGACTAATCAAGTAAGACTTACTATTAAAAACAAAATTTAAATTACGTTTTTGTCATACTTCTCAACACCGATATATTTTCATTTCTTGCATTGTGACAGCCTTCTAATACTCCTCTATATACATAATACACGCAATGCTTCAAGCAAACTACATCTTATTATTATTTTTTTAAACTTTTATTCAAACCAGAAAAGGCATTTAGCCACTGAGACGTGAGTGGCTACTCTCTTTCGGCTAAGATCAAAGTGTAGTATCTGTTCCGATGTATACTGCACCCCATAGACTGGTAGTGTCTTGGCCTTCGGGGATTGATTTATGCCGGTCTATGGGTCTGTCCTGTGCAGTTCTAGGAGGTCCACCCTCCCAGGCTTCGCCTCCCCTCTTTGGAGAGGAGTAAGTTTATTGCTTACTGCATGAGTCGCCCCTACCGGGGAATGTCGACGGGGCTGCCCAGACAATTTTTAAACCCCACTTTCCCGACCCGACCTTGGGTCACATCTTGCTTGTGGGAGTAAGATAAAAAAAAGGGCGTTGTGCCTAACTCCTGGAGAGGAGTAAATCAATACTCAGACATTTTTGTAGGCCAGAGCGCGCTAATCCCAGTGCGCTGGCTTTTTAAAAACCACACCTGACCTTGTGTCTAACCTCCTGGGGAGGAAGTAAATAAATTACTCACTATTACATAACTCCTTCCAGTCTAATATGAAAAGAAATATTGACAGAAATAGGAAACTTTAAAATGTAAAATAAAGAAAAGGAAAATGTATCAATGTAAAATCAAATACTTCCAGAGAAAGAGAAAACTCTTGTAATTCGAAAGAATCCCGGCACGATGTTAAATACCTGTCTGCCTAAAAAGATTAACAGAAATATGGCAATGGTCCATCGGAATTGTCGGAAGGAAAAAGTCCGGGAGAGATCTCAGGAGGCGATATCTTCCCGTGCCAAATAAATTAGATAAGAATGCAAAAATAAACTTTCCGTATTCATTTACTGCTTTTCTATGTGATAAATGAACTTTGACGAATAACCATGCGAAGATTGCTATCCGCCGCCGCCGCCAAAGCTACAATTCTATCAAATGATAATATGGGGTGAAGTATCCATCGGAACAGATACTACACTTTGATCGTAGTCAAAAGACCAAGAACAATGTCTGAGTAGGCTCATCGGCATTCTCTGGTAAAGTGTGCCTCAAGCGATTACAAATAAACTAAGCATTTTTCAAAGAGAAGGTAAAGAATTGGAGGATAGACCTCCTGAGAGTGAACAGAACAATACCTCAGCCCGACAGCAACAAAGTCACTATCGAGCTGATTGTCGAGGACGTATTCTCAACTGGTAAGAACACACCTACGCAAGCTGTACCAGGTAAGTATATAATAGTGAGTATCAAAAGTATTTTTGTATATAGAGAAGTGATAGAATTCCATCAGAATGCAAAAAAATGATATATTTCTGTGTTGGGAAGGAGAACCAAAACGAAGTCATTATTTTTAATTTTATTTTATATATTTTTTATTTCATATATTTTTTATTTTATATATTTTTTTATTTTATATATTTTTTATTTCATATATTTTTTATTTTATATATTTTTTATTTCATATATTTTTTATTTATATAGTTTTTATTTTATATATTTCTTATTTTATATATTTTTTATTTTATATATTTTTTATTTATATATTTTTTATTTCATATATTTTTTATTTCATATATTTTTTATTTTATATATTTTTATTTCATATATTTTTTATTTCATATATTTTTTATTTTATATATTTTTTATTTCATATATTTTTTATTTATATATTTTTTATTTTATATATTTTTTATTTTATATATTTTTTATTTATATATTTTTTATTTCATATATTTTTTATTTTATATATTTTTTATTTCATATATTTTTTATTTCATATATTTTTTATTTTATATATTTTTTATTTTATATATTTTTTATTTCATATATTTTTTATTTCATATATTTTTTATTTCATATATTTTTTATTTCATATATTTTTTATTTTATATATTTTTTATTTCATATATTTTTTATTTCATATATTTTTTATTTTATATAGTTTTTATTTTATATAGTTTTTATTTTATATATTTTTTATTTTATATATTTTTTATTTTATATATTTTTTATTTCATATATTTTTTATTTTATATATTTTTTTATTTCATATATTTTTTATTTCATATATTTTTTATTTCATATATTTTTTATTTCATATATTTTTTATTTTATATATTTTTTATTTTATATATTTTTTATTTTATATATTTTTTATTTCATAGTAAATCTTACTTGTTTATTAATAACTTCTACATATTAAAAGATAAAAGTTTTAAAAATGCTTTACTATAAAAAATCACTTTGTTTTCTGTTTTCTATCTCAACACCGACACATTTTGATTCCTTGCATTGTGATAGTCTTCCATGGCTCCTCTATATACATATTATGCGCAATGCTTCAAGCAAACTACACTTCCTTATTAAAAGTATTTTTATTCAAACAAACGTAGCCAATAGTAGTCACAAACGTTAAAGTTCTGCGTAGAGACGGTCATTACATGGCAGCTAAACGTGGCGAGTCATATTCATCGACTACAATCTTCAAGACACGCGAAAACATTAATTAGATCAAATACAGAAAAGACAGTGCCAAATATGTAACAATTACATAGAAGACATTGCCAAAGCTGCTGCAAAGAAATTAGACTTCCGCTGGAAAACTTTTCACTCATGACAGCATCTTATATCTCTACAAAGCCACCGTCCACCATGCATGGAGTATTGTTGTAACATCTAGGCTAGTGCACCAACCACTAGTCTGTCCTTCTTAAACAAGTTCCAAAAAGAGTCTAAAATCTGATAAGTCCATCACTATCCATACCCCCCCAGACCCTGTTCCATCGACGCAATGTTGTATCCTTGTGCTTGTTTTACAAGTACTTCAGTGAAATGTGCTCCGATGAACTTGCTGCTCTGGTGCCCCCTCGACGTAAATACACTTGATCAATCCGACGATCAGATAAATATTATCCATTCACTGTGGAGGTCCCCGGATGCCGAAAAGTCTTCTACTCCAAGAGCTTCTTTTCTCGTGCTGCCGGCCTTTCGAACTCCCTCTCTGCTCCCTGTTTACCTGACTGTACCGGTATGCAGAAATTTAAATCTAATGCTGCACAGCTCCAAATTTAGGATGTCCCTCTAAACGTTGGTTGACAAAAGTATTGTATACCAAGCAACGATATTTGCCAACGAAAGACCAAATAACAAGAAATACTACGTGGGTATGACATCCCTAGATTTTAAGACCGGATACTATGACCACAAAAGCACATTTAAAAACAGAGAACGTCGAACTAAAACAGCACTAGCAACCCATTATTGGGAGCTCAAAGAAAATGGACACTCACCAATAATTGAATGGAAAATAGTAAGACAGGCCAGTACATGTAGAAACTTAGACGACCCGTGTAGATTATGCCTGAATGAAAAATGTGAAATCCTAAATTTTAAAGATCCCCGAAATCTATTAAATTCTAGAAGTGAAATAACAAACAGCTGTTTACACAGAAATAAATTTACCTTAGGCTAACGATTAAAAAAAATGAACAATTAAAAAAATTAAAACCTAAAATAGAAATACGAGGAACCACGTGTTAAAATAAATTCACCCATTATATTGACACAACAAAGTAAACAGAATATAGGCAAATCCATTGATAAAAAATAGGATAGGTTTAGGGAGTGTCACAAACAAAGCCTTTGTTCGCGGGAAGCCCAACGATTGGCTGAGGGAACAACAAAGAATCTGATTGGTTAACTAGCAAGCCATGTATATAAAAAACCCCGACACAAATAACTCCATGCATTTTAGCCTGAAGATTCCTCCCGGGGATGAAACGCGGGAGCCCCTGTGTAGCTTGATTGCCATATATATTCTCATAGATTACTATATATATATATATATATAATGTATACTTAGGCAGCAAGTCATTATCCAAGCAAGCGTTGTTGAACGTCACGGAACTTTCTTGTTTGTAAATCTTCTTCGTAAGGTTCTCACATCGTCGAGCTATCCTTCTGGTTTCAGGTGGCAGTCCGTAGAGTATTTTCCCGATTGTTATTAATTCGGCAATTTTTTTCGAGCGCTTTCGACTTTCTAGTTGTCTTCATGATTAGGTTTTTAAAAAAAATAAAACGATTAAGTTAATGTTCTATAGGTATTGTTAAGGGCGAATGAAAAAAAGACAGGGTTATATATATATATATATATATATATATATATATATATATATATATATATATATATATATATATTATACAATCGTCGTTGAATACCACGGAGTTTTCTTTCTTCGCTATCTTTCTTGTTAATTTCTCGACGCGGCGAGTGATTCGTCGGTTTTCTGGTGTTAGTTGGTGGAGTATGGCACCTAACGTTGCATCGTGGGCCATTCCTCTAGCGCTTTCGGTCTCGCGACCGTCTTCAGGAGACTTAGTCGTTTATTTATTATATTTTAATTCTATTTTATTTTCATCTTTATTTTTTAATATCTATTATTATTATTGTTGTTGTTGTTATTATTATTATTATTATTATTATTATTATTATTATTGTTGTTGTTGTTATTGTGTATTAATTGTCGAAGACTGATAAGGCGTTAGTACCGGTTGTGAATGCTATTTTATAGATTAAAAAAAATATAAATACGGCTCTTACTAATAAGACACAGCCTCCTGAAGACGGTCGCGAGACCGAAAGCGCTCGAGAAATGGCCCACCTTACAACGTTAGGTGCCATACTCCACCAATTAACACCAGAAAACAGACGAATCGCTCGCTACGTCGAGAAATTAAAAGGAAAGATATCGAAGAAAGAAAACTCCGTGGTCTTCAACGACGCGTGTATAATAAATAACATGCTGCCGAAATATATATATATATATATATATATATATATATATATATATATATAATGAAGGAGAGTGGAAAGGAATTAGAGAAAGCAAAAGCCAAATCAAAATTCAATTCAAAAGTTCAAAGCAAGGTATAATCCGCAAAAAGGCAATTTATTCAAGTTAAATTTTCCTTAAGCCAGGCTTTTCAAAGATCAAAATCTTATCATCAGAGGAAGTCGCTGGGATAGATAAGTTGGCAATGGCCAAGATTTAAAATTTGAAAAAATGAAATAAAATAAAAATTGTAGGGAAAGAAACGTAGGGCAAAACTGTGCCAGGGTGCAAGCAAATGTCCGATTGCCAAAAAGTCCGGTGTCGAAGAGTCCAGCGGAGAGGATACGATGTAGATAGGTAGGTCGTTAGAGGCACGAGAAGTAATGAGAGAAGTTTCAAAGTTAAACTCCAAGAAGCCACAACTTCAGGTACGGCGAAAATAGAAAATCCAGGAAGGGTAAAAAATCTACCTGCTCTATCCTGTATATTGAGCTGTATACTCTTCACAATAGGGTTTCACCTTTCCTAAAAGTTCGCTTTTAGTACACCTCTTTATATATATATATATATATATATATATATATATATATATATATATATATAGAGAGAGAGAGAGAGAGAGATGAAAGAATAAAATAATCCGACGGTATGAAATTAAAATGGAATAAGCGGAAGACCTAAAAAGCTCAACGTTTTGCCCAAATGTTATATGGGCTTTGTCAAGAGCGAACGAAAAAAATGACAAAAGACGAGAAAGTCTATGAATTATGAGAAATATATATAGTGGTAGGGTTCATGTACAGAGGGAAGATATGTAAATCTGTATAGAGTCAAAGATATATACATAGAAAAAAAATAAAATAAAAATAAATAAATAAAATTAGTTACTCATTTTATTTATTTATTTATTTATTCTGTGTATTTATCCTTGACTCTTAACATATTTACATATCTTCCATCTCTACATGAACCCTACCACTATATATATTTCTCATAATTTATAGACTCTCTCGTTATTTGTCATTTTTTTTCATTTTTTTCGTTCGCTCTTGACAAAGCCCATATAACATTTGGGCGAAACGTTGAGCTTTTTAGGTCTTCCGCTTATTCCATTTTAATTTCATATATATATATATATATATATATATATATATATATATATATATATATATATATATATATATATATATATATATATATATATATATATATTGATATATATATATATATATATATATTGATATATATATATATATATATATATATATATATATATATATATATATATATATATATATATATATATATAACACTAGCTCAACGGGTCATATGTGAGCTAGTAATCTCTAAATATTTTTTACGATAAGTATATTATCAAAAAATTCCTTAGAAACAAAGTAAATGCTTATAGAATGTAAAATCTTTCCTTTTAATAAAATAGACCATTTTTCTGGGTTTATTATCAAAATATGACAGTTATTCTTCTGAACACATGAACGTTTTTATGCGTTTAAGATGGCGCTTTCCGATTAGATTTCTTCGAATAATCTTAATACAAGATTTAGTGTCAGATTATCCCTATTAATCCGCATATATCTTCACTTGTCAAAAGTGGATTGGGAAATAAAAATGTCTAAAATCAACTCAACCTAATGAGAAGTGACAGGCAGTTTTGTTTGTCAGATATGTAAGTCAATTTTCATAGTTTATTCGTGCTGTCAGATATGGGGAAGTGGTTGTATGAGTGATGACTTTATAAAGACCTGTATATTTCATTTCGCTTTTCCAATTTGCTTTCTAGTCACAATTAGAAACTTGTGAAACTCATCTAATAACACAGTTTCGGCTAAAGTTCGTTGTATTTTCATAGTGGTGACAGATGGAGCGACTCATCGGCAAGAGAGTAACTCTCGCAATCAAATAAGTCTGGATGAAGAAATCAAGTGCTGACCTCGATTTTGAGGCATCAATGAAGAAGAACAATAGTTGTATGCTCATTGTAAATAAGCATTGTAGATTTTTTTTTTATTGTGTTTTGATTTTTTAAATAATATTTTTTTTTTAGTTTTCCTTACCCCACAAAATATTCTATTGATTATTTGGTATTCTCTTAGATTAGGACCCACGCTAAAGTCGACTTAGCATCGGTACTTTCCGGATGTTTACGTAAACCGCCGGAAAGTACCGAAGCGGTTAGCCAATCAAATTGCGAGAAAATGAGCAGACGACATGTCAACATTTCAACTGATTGAAACGCGATTGCAATTGATTGAAACGCGAAAGTGCTGCAAATAATTTTCGAGAGCTATCGCTGGCTGTTGCGTCTTCTGAATGAGTGATTAACTTTTGTCAGGAAGAAAAACTGATCGCAAAAGAAAAACAATGCTTAGAAAAAAAAACACACAAAACACTTTAATATCCAACCCTAAACCACAACCCTAAACCCTAATGAAATTAAAAATAATTTTCAGTAAAGAAAAACACAACCTAACCTTGAATCGTAGCTCTTCAGTAAAAAAAACACTTAAAAAATATAATTTATCATCTGTTAATTTTATTTCTTCATTAAAAAATAAACGATTAATACGGTTTGACTAAATGTATTATTTGATTTTTTTTTGCTTTAAATGTTATGGTTTATGTAAACATCCGGAAAATACCGACGCCAAGTCGCGGGTCCTAATCTAAGAAAGCACCGATGATTTAATTATATATTTCACCGAATAATTTGTAATACTTTGATAGTCAAATGTAAATACATTATTATATATGTACTAGCGGGACCCGTGGAAATTCTACAATTGTATCCTTGCAGTTTGTGACTAATTTCAATTCGGTTGTGGATTGGGGTAAAAAATGTCTTGTTTCGTTTAATCAAGTTAATACTTAACTCGTGTCTTTCAATCGTAGGCGTGTCCCTTTTCTTCATGAGATTCTCATCGATGGTCATGGTCTGTCTTTCTCATCAAATCTTTCTTGGAATTCATACATTAGATTCATTGCTCTTTCTGCTTCTTGTAAAGTCGGTTCTCTCTATCGCTTCTAAAACTTTCTCACACCTGAGGCTATTCTCTATCTGCACAAGTTCACTATCAGACCATGTATGGAGTACTGTTGTCACATTGGACTGGAGAATCTCTGCCCCATTTGAGGGTTTTTGATAGGGTGTAGAAACGTATCTGCAATTTGATAGGCCCTACCCTTTCTTTTTCTCTGCCTACTCTCTCTCACAGACGTGGTGTTGCTAGTCTCAGTCTTTTCTATTAATACTATTATGGCATGTGTTCTTCAGAAATCGACTCTAAAACTTCTTGATCTTTCTCTCTCATCAACTCTTTCTTGGAGTTCATACATCAGATTCATTGCTATTTCTGCTTCTCGTAAAGTCGGTTCTCTCTATCACTCCAAACATTTTCTCACACCTGAGGCTATTCTCTATCTCTACAAATCTACCATCAGGCCATGTATGCAGTACTGTTGTCATATTTGGCGAATATGCTGAAAATCGGCCCCATTTGAGGGTTCTTGATAAGGTGCAGAAACATATATAATTCAGTTAGTTGAGAAAAACAGGAAATAGAAACCGCTTAGAGGTTAACGAGGTAACTTTGATTATGCTGAGTTGAAAATTGCTGCGGGGATGTATTAGAAACTAACATGAATTTAACGAGAGAGTGTGATAGAAAAGAAAGTCCGTTCAGAAGCATCCCAGACATTCAGACGTCTAACGACATGGGTTGATAAGATATAACTAATTAGTGATTTTGATCGTTCTCTCAGTCTCTCTCTCTGTTTGACTCTCAACTAGTCAGTGATTTGGAACGAAGATCACGTTGAATAAGTAAGCGCTGTCTTCTATCAGTCTCGAGTTAGTCTATTTGAAGTTATAGAAAAATAGGCTTTAATTACAGGACGACATTCCCTCAGTCTGGGAGCATCATAGCAGAAGCACATACAAGAGAAACGACCGATAACCAACGTACTAATTTGAACTTTAATTCTTCTGTAATGATTACGACAACTTGGTTCTAGCGTGTATGACACAAGGTTAAGAATGCAACAATGTTAAGACTGATATTTCTGGAAAATTTACTGTTTCACATGATGAAGGAGACAATAAATAAACAAACTTTTATTCGTATTAAACGAGGCATATTGCCACTGGAGCGTAAAAAGCAACTATTATAGGAACAACATTCATAGAGGCTACTATCATAGGGGCCAGATTTATCAGGGGCAATCATCAGAAAAATGTTCACATTATATTTACATTTCTGCATGTTAGTACCTTCGGGGAAACAAGTAGCAGGAAGGGAAATCCAAATGCAAGCGATCCGCGGAAAAAGGCTATTAGAGTGGAACATTTTTCTGGTATCTAAGGCCATTTACAGTGAAGGAGAGGGATTTTGCTGCTAGTCTAGAAGATCGGAGGTAATTACGTTGCGTTTAATTAGGTGGCGATGTCTGGAATGTTACTGCAACCGTACAATACTTTCCAGAATCTCGTTATGCCAAAAGTAATACCATCGCCTATTTATAGACTAACCGTAATGTTAAGTTGTTATTTTCGAGTATTTTCGGTGAAGCTTTGTAGGGCTTAAACTGTTTAAGAAGGCATCTCATATTAATTCAACTCGATATTGTTCAGCGGCAGACGAGTTGGCATATATGAGTTTATCCGGGCAAAGTAAATTAACCATTATTAAAACGGTAAGCCTCGCAGACAGTTTGAAAACTCTATTACTAATGGAGATTTGGTATATGTCTTCCTGAAGTATAAACTATACTATTACTTCTAATATGGACAGATTGCCGACTTAACTTTAACTTTTAATAGTAGGGCTAACGTCACCCAGACTCCACGGCTACAGGGAGATTCGAACTCACGACCACTTGTTTACAAGACCAGTGCTCTATATCACTGTGCTATAGGAGCACGCATGGATCTTTATTCTCGCCTCAGCAAAATGGCAGCCATTGTTATATATCTATTACTGATGAAGATTTGGTATCTGTCTCTCTGAATCCAAAAATATACTATTACTGTTTATATACTATTATACTATGTTTATATACTATTATACTATGTTTATATACTATTATAATATGTTTATATACTATTATAATATTTTTATATACTATTATACTATGTTTATATACTATTATAATATGTTTATATACTATTATACTATGTTTATATACTATTATAATATGTTTATATACTATTATACTATGTTTATATACTTTTATAATATGTTTATATACTATTATACTATGTTTATATACTATTATAATATGTTTATATACTATTATAATATGTTTATATACTATTATAATATTTTTATATACTATTATACTATGTTTATATACTATTATAATATGTTTATATACTATTATACTATGTTTATATACTATTATAATATGTTTATATACTATTATACTATGTTTATATACTATTATAATATGTTTATATACTATTATACTATGTTTATATACTATTATAATATGTTTATATACTATTATAATATGTTTATATACTATTATAATATTTTTATATACTATTATAATATGTTTATATACTATTATAATATTTTTATATACTATTATACTATGTTTATATACTATTATAATATGTTTATATACTATTATAATATTTTTATATACTATTATACTATGTTTATATACTATTATAATATGTTTATATACTATTATACTATGTTTATATACTTTTATAATATGTTTATATACTATTATAATATGTTTATATACTATTATACTATGTTTATATACTATTATAATATGTTTATATACTATTATAATATGTTTATATACTATTATACTATGTTTATATACTATTATAATATGTTTATATACTATTATAATATGTTTATATACTATTATAATATTTTTATATACTATTATACTATGTTTATATACTATTATAATATGTTTATATACTATTATACTATGTTTATATACTTTTATAATATGTTTATATACTATTATACTATGTTTATATACTATTATAATATGTTTATATACTATTATACTATGTTTATATACTATTATAATATGTTTATATACTATTATAATATGTTTATATACTATTATAATATTTTTATATACTATTATACTATGTTTATATACTATTATAATATGTTTATATACTATTATACTATGTTTATATACTTTTATAATATGTTTATATACTATTATACTATGTTTATATACTATTATAATATGTTTATATACTATTATAATATGTTTATATACTATTATAATATGTTTATATACTATTATACTATGTTTATATACTATTATAATATGTTTATATACTATTATACTATGTTTATATACTATTATAATATGTTTATATACTATTATACTATGTTTATATACTTTTATAATATGTTTATATACTATTATACTATGTTTATATACTATTATAATATGTTTATATACTATTATAATATGTTTATATACTATTATAATATTTTTATATACTATTATACTATGTTTATATACTATTATAATATGTTTATATACTATTATACTATGTTTATATACTATTATAATATGTTTATATACTATTATACTATGTTTATATACTATTATAATATGTTTATATACTATTATACTATGTTTATATACTATTATAATATGTTTATATACTATTATAATATGTTTATATACTATTATAATATTTTTATATACTATTATAATATGTTTATATACTATTATAATATTTTTATATACTATTATACTATGTTTATATACTATTATAATATGTTTATATACTATTATAATATTTTTATATACTATTATACTATGTTTATATACTATTATAATATGTTTATATACTATTATACTATGTTTATATACTTTTATAATATGTTTATATACTATTATACTATGTTTATATACTATTATAATATGTTTATATACTATTATAATATGTTTATATACTATTATAATATTTTTATATACTATTATACTATGTTTATATACTATTATAATATGTTTATATACTATTATACTATGTTTATATACTTTTATAATATGTTTATATACTATTATACTATGTTTATATACTATTATAATATGTTTATATACTATTATACTATGTTTATATACTATTATAATATGTTTATATACTATTATAATATGTTTATATACTATTATAATATTTTTATATACTATTATACTATGTTTATATACTATTATAATATGTTTATATACTATTATACTATGTTTATATACTATTATAATATGTTTATATACTTTTATAATATGTTTATATACTATTATACTATGTTTATATACTATTATAATATGTTTATATACTATTATAATATTTTTATATACTATTATACTATGTTTATATACTATTATAATATGTTTATATACTATTATAATATTTTTATATACTATTATACTATGTTTATATACTATTATAATATGTTTATATACTATTATACTATGTTTATATACTTTTATAATATGTTTATATACTATTATACTATGTTTATATACTATTATAATATGTTTATATACTATTATAATATGTTTATATACTATTATAATATTTTTATATACTATTATACTATGTTTATATACTATTATAATATGTTTATATACTATTATACTATGTTTATATACTTTTATAATATGTTTATATACTATTATACTATGTTTATATACTATTATAATATGTTTATATACTATTATACTATGTTTATATACTATTATAATATGTTTATATACTATTATAATATGTTTATATACTATTATAATATTTTTATATACTATTATACTATGTTTATATACTATTATAATATGTTTATATACTATTATACTATGTTTATATACTTTTATAATATGTTTATATACTATTATAATATGTTTATATACTATTACTGTTTATATACTATTATACTATGTTTATATACTATTATAGTATATTCCCCTGTGCAATTCAGGAGGATAGTGTAGTATCTATTCTGTTGTGATGAGACCATCTTCCCAGGCATCACCTTCTACTTTGGGGGTAGTGTAATATCTGTTCTGTAGTCATGAGACCATCCACCCAGGAATTACCTCTTCGTTTTGGAGGAGGTAGAATAGTCTATGTTCGTTCGCACTGATATCATTCTCTAAGATATTACTCTTTCCTTTGGGGGTGAGGTGGAGAGGAGAGTATAGTGTAGTATTTGTTCTGTTGTCATGATACAATCCTCCCAGACATGACTTAATATTAGTTTCAAGGGGAGTATAAGGTATCATCTGTTCTGTTGTCATGAGACTATTCTCCCAGACATTACTCCCTCCTTTGGGCTATAGTTAGTATCTCTTTTGTTGTCATAAAACCATCCTCCCAGGCATTACCCCTACTCTTGGGGTGTAGTGTAGTATCTGTTCTATTGTCATAGGGTCATCCCCCAGGCATTATCCCCTTTTTATGGGTTAGTGTAGTATATGTTCATTCGCCATAATATCATGCTCCCAAGCATTACCTCTTCCTTACTGATATCGTCACTGGACAGATCAATTAAGAAGGGTTGTGGATTATACTACACTATCAGCATAAAAAGAAAGTAAAGAGTACTTAGAATACTTGTCTTTCACTTGTTTACCGCCAGATAGGCGGCGATCTATCCCTAAACCTGGGTCAGGTGCTTGCTTAAGGCTCTCCGTGTTGCGTGAACGAATCAATCGAACATTACGAGAATAGACGAATATGTTTTTATTCTGTCTTTAAGTCTATATTCGTTGATCTGTGACGAAATAAAGGAAAACCGAAAGAAAAGTCAATCATTGATTGCGATTCCGATCTATTTTGTGTCAGACAGAAAAATGACATACGTGCCGAATACGATCACTTAAACTTTTAAATTTGTTTGTTATTTCGCTCGAGTACCCTGTGACTTTATGTCCGTATTCTGTTGTAAAGCCTAATTTATTTTGTTTTATTTTACGTTTCATACTTGAAATAGTCTGGCGCAAAGCTTTGACCGCTCTTCTGCGGTGAATGCATGGAATAACAGTCGCCCATTTAAGTACTAACACGGCTCAACGTTGCTTAACCTTGATGATTCGACGAGAATCGCTATTTCAACGTGATTAACTAACGCGATCAAATTCTAATGAAATATTTCAAACGGATCAGCCGAATGTGCCATTTTCTACAAGATTTTTGCATCTCTCTCTCTCTCTGTTTTTATTCGGTTTTCTTCTTTTCCAAAAGGCTATTCAAGACGGCTTTTCGAAAAGCAGACGTTTTATTGTGGAGCGATGATAAAATTAGTTTCATCAGCCAATACGCAGGTTTCCAGAATCTTCTAAGATTTGTAATTTAACAGAGGAACTTTCATTCCTGAACCATTACAGAAATTGGGAGAAAAAAAAACAAAATGGAGGAAACAAAAATGTCCGTTAAGAAGTTAAAAGCTTGAAGAAAAAAATCACTTTCTTCTTTTTGCGTAAAGCGAAAAAGTAATTTATCAGAAATTGACTTCATTAAAAAGCGGAAGAGATATCTTCAAGATACGACCATTCAATCTGCGTGCTTAAAGACAGACATGGTATTTCAAACTAGAGCGTGACAGACAAACGGAAATGTTATTGCAAATTAAAGTGTGAAAGACTAATGGAAATCTATTTAAAATTTTAACGCGAGAAATCGATGAAAATGCTATTTAAAATGTAAGCGTGACATAATAAGGAAAATGCTATTTCTAAGAAGTGTGATATTCATCGAAAATGCTATTTAAAAATTAAGTGTGACAGACAAAAGTAGAAATGCTAGTCTTAAGCGTGACAGAACAGCGAACATGCTATTTCAAATTTAAATGTGGCAGACAAAAAAAATGCCTAATAGTCCGAAAAAGGCTAAATCACCGATTAAAATGTTATTTCAAACCTAAGCGTGACAGAAAATGAAAATGCAATTCACAATTTTTAGTGTGACAGACCAACGGTAATGCGTGATAGGACGAGGAAGTGTGACAGACAAATGAATATGCTATTTCATACCCAATTGTGACAGACCAACGGAAATGCGTCATAAACTGATAAAAATCGTTTTCAAACTTAAACGTGACAGACAAACGAAAAGGCAATTTCAAATTTAATTGCGACAGATAAATGAATATGCTATTTAAAATGTAAGTGTGACAGACCAACAAACATGGATGATAGACCGAAGAAGCGTGAAAGACCAATGTAACTGCTATTTCAATCTTAAGCGTGCTATTAGAACCAATTGTCAGATCATCTAATCGAGATTTTTGGATGCAGCTAAAATAAGATGCGTCCCTTCTATCTTCGCAAAAATGATTATTTCAAACTTAAACGTGACTGTTAGACGGACGGACGGACGGACGGACGGAGCATCTTATACAAATGCGTGGATGTATCTTAAATCATAAAAAGAAAAATAATTTAAAGAATTCGAAAAAATATACAGAAGAGAAATTGACTTCATTTAAAATGGTTATAACTGATAGGCGTTATGGATGCGGAAACTGACGATGCAATCGGCTATGCTAAGTTAGCATCCAATCAGATCTATCGCGTTTACTTACACTGTTACACAATTGGGAAAGGTATGAACCCTCCTTCTCAGCAACCATTAAAATGCAACTTTTGTTTAATGAACCGTTTACAACAGCTATTTTATCAACATTAAAGAAACGAAAAAAGTGTTGATATGCCGTAATGTAACGTTGACCCCGTGTTATTTACTGAACCTGAAATCGAAAAGAGGTTACAGCAAAAGCTAAGAAATAAAAAAAACATGACATTTTTTTATATAGCTTACAATTTATGGCAAATAGAATGTTAAAATTAATTTCAGCACACTCAGCTTTGTAGTTACAGCTAACTCCCCAACTCCAGCTTTGGGGGAGCAAAAGTCTGTTCACTTCGATCCTCAAGTCTCTTCTGGTGTTTTTATTCCACTCCTCTCTCGATCGCTGACGTAGTCTGCAATTGTTTTGTAATCAATGGTTCAGTTAGCATACTTCCAAATGAAAACAAAACATCGTTTACGATTTACATTCAAGTCTCAGCCTTGCTATTATTAAAACAATCACAGTCGCATTCCAAACGCATTGTCTATCCACACCTATGACCCACATCTCGTTACTATCTAGGTTATCATTTCCTATTCGCTATATTCCATTTTCCGATCACCCCGGGGTCATCTCGTTACAGTCAACCAGACAAACCAAACTTTTATTGTTTGATTTGGATTATTCGGACTACTGTTTTCATCTTTGATGTTATGCTCACAACGTTTCGAACGATGTAATCTCAAACCTTCTTCAGGTGCGTCTTGTCGAACTGTACCTTCCGCCGAAAGAGGAAGTTTCTAGGGAATATCAAATTCACAATCGGTCCTCAATCGCATGTATATCCCGGTCAGGGAAGATGACGACGTTGGGTTTTTGCTGTTCTTGCAGGGAGCTGTCGACGTCCTTCTACATAAAGCGCTCAGTATTCTACAAACGGTCACCCATCTAGTACTGACCAAGCTCAACGTTGCTTAACTTTGGTGATCTAACAAGAACTGGTGTGTTAACCCGATTATGCCATATATATATATATATATATATATATATATATATATATATATATATATATATATATATATATATATATATATATATATATATATATATATATATATATATATATATATATATATATACATATATATATATATATATATATATATATATATAAGCAAGTGTTGTTGAACATCACGGAACTTTCGCATTTGTATATTTTCCTCGTGAGGTTCTCAAACCGCCGAGCCATCTTTCTGGTTTCAGGTGGCAATCCGTATAGTACTTCGCCGATAGTTTTTAATTCGGCCATTTTCTCGAGCGCTTTCGACTTTCGTAGTCGTCTTCAGGATTAGGGCACAGACTATATCCTCACCCAAACAAATATTTTATAAAGAATTAACCAATATTAAACAAACATTAATTAACAACAACTTCCCCAATAAAATAGTCGACGAACAAATAAAATCATATATAAACTCCATATACGACAAAAGCAAAAATAAAACCCATAACAAAAAAGACACGATCAACCTCTATTACAAAAACCAGACGCACCCTAACTACAAACTTGACGAAAAAGCAATACTTCACATAATAAAACGATACACTAAAGCTAACGACCAACAAAAAAAGATCAAACTAATAATTTACTATACAAAATTTAAAACAAATAACCTAATTATTAAAAATAACACTGTCAATACAACTCTCAGCCAAACTAACGTTATATACATGTTCTCATGCCCTTTTAAGGAATGTCTCCCTACAACCCAAACAGAACAAATACATAACACCTATATTGGCCACACTACAATAACTCTCTCTCGACGCCTAACTTACCATTTATCCGATACCAGCGCCATCCAACGTCACATTACTACACATAACAAAAGACTACAGTCGGCCGATATACGGAAAATATTAACATCTTACACCAAAATAATACACAAAAATAACTGCATAAACAGACTTAAAATACTAGAAGCAATATTCATTAAAACTAAACAGCCTAACATTAACAAAATAGCTTTCAACACAGGTACTAACATATTAAAAGTATTCCATAATTAAATGAAAATTAAGTAAAAACAAAATAAATAAATAAATAAATAAATTGATAAATAAACAAATAAATAGTAGTAATAATAGTAATAGGAATAAATAATAATACATAAATAAATAATAGCAAAAATAAGAACTAATAAAATAAATAAGTAAACAATAAAACCAAACACAAACGATAGAATAAAATGAACTCAACCACACACCCTCTTCTCTCTTTCATTCGCCCGTAACGATAACTATAAAACACTAACTCCAGTCTTATTTAAATTTAAAAAAACAAACAAACAAAACCCTAATCCTGAAGACGACTACGAAAGTCGAAAGCGCTCGAGAAAATGGCCGAATTAAAAACTATCGGCGAAGTACTATACGGATTGCCACCTAAAACCAGAAAGATGGCTCGACGGTTTGAGAACCCCACGAGGAAAATATACAAACGCGAAAGTTCCGTGATGTTCAACAATGCTTGCTTAGATAATCACTTGCTGCCTAAATATACATATATATATATATATATATATATATATATATATATATATATATATATATATATATATATATTGCTTAAACACAAAAAATCAACCTTATTCACTCTATTCATAAAAAACAGCTCATGAATAAGTCAGTTAGCAGTTATTGCCCTTTACGTCGAAACAATTAAAGAAATGACAAAACAAGAAACAATTCATTGAACAATCTCAATCACTACATACAGCGTCTGATATTCCCAAATGGTCACCCATCTGGTACTGACCAGGTTCAACGTTGCTTAACTTCGGTGATCTAACGGGAATCGGTGTGTCAACGTGATTATGCTATTGGAGTCGGGAGTTTTTTTATGTCGAACTCGGGAATCTGTACGGAATTTCAGGAAAAACTTTTTATTTCAGGTAGAAGTCTCAAGTAATTCTTAATTATATATTCTCAGTATCGCCTGTACTGAGGATCGAACCACGAACCTCCAACGGATAAAACGTTAAGTGGTAAACAATTCCAGTGACAATCTTCTGAATGTTTAAGGTTCGAGCAATCCATATGTACTCATACGCTATTTGTTCGTACGTACGTACGTTATCACCTTTCACACGTATTAAACAAATGAGATCGTCCGATCAATAAAGGTGGTGATTGGTTATGCATCTAATGTCGTTAAGGTAAAACATTTCGACTTTACTCATTTTTAAAATGAATTGTTCCAAAATCAAATTATGTCGATTAAAACAGAGCAATCTTTAAATAAATGCATTTCAAAAAGTGACATTCGTTTTATTGATTTGAAGACTATTTAGCGGACAATTATTTTTACGGTAACAAGGCACTGCCTATTTTTTTTATTTTCAAAATAAATAAATTGCTACATAAATAGATTAAAAAAATAATATAGAAGGATATATTCGAGTAATCTACTTACAGAAAATTTAGCTGAACATCCTAATTAGTTTAACGAAATAAGAAAGATTCATTTTTTGTTCTTGATAATATTTACTCTGATATACATTTATTATTTCAAAAGGAATTTAATTATCAAAATTAGATTATACAGATTAATGTAGAAGGTCCGGGGTCCTGTTAGTACAAATTTCCGAATACTGTTTACCGAGTTCAAGCCCCTGTTCCATGGTCACAATCTTGGATCCCTTTACTTGTTTTACAAGCATGTGCTCCCATGAACTTACTGCAGTTGTACCCAATCAATGGAAATATACCCGACAAACCTGACTAGCAGCAAAGTCCCACCCCTTCACTGTACAAGTCCTCAGACGCCAGAAAACTTTCAACTCTAATAGCTTATTTACTTGGACAACTTGCTTTTAGAATTCCCTCCCTGCTTCCTGTTTCCTGACTGTGTCATCATGCAGACATTTAAATGTGACGTTGTTATGGTAATTTACCCATGCACGCATAAACTCTCCCAGCTATAGATAACAACAGGTACTGCTGCTAGGGCGAGTCAATATTCAAATAGACAGCCCCGACAGTCGGACAGAACAATCTCGATATGTAACTATCTCATTTATATATCTTTTGTTACTAATATATTGTTTTATTTAATTTCTCCTTTGTGTCTTTATTTCCGACCGCTAACAAGGTCACAAAAATGTGATAAACATCTTGCTGCACAACTCCCTACTTAAGATACACTAGATAAATCTGTCCCTGATAATAAGAGTATTGATTTACTCCTCTCCAGGAGTTAGGCACAAGGCCAGTTTTTATCTTACTCCCACAAGTAAGATGTGATCCAAGGTCGGGTCGGGAAAGTGGAGTTTAAAAATTGCCTGGGCAGCCCCGTCGGCATTCCCTGGTAGGGGCGCCTCAGGCAGTAAGCAATAAACTTACTCCTCCCTCAAAGAGGGGAGGCGAAGCCTGGGAGGTTTGACCTCCTAGAACTGCACAGGACAGACCCATGCATGTGTAAGAGGAGTAAACCTTGATCACAAATCCTGTTATTCCACGGGTAGCAGTAGTTCGAGTTGCACTCATCGATAAACTTATTAACTAGTTCTGAGAACGGCATGACTTCGCAGATGATCATATATATTAGACAATGTAAAGGCATATCTGCCCCAGTAAGTGGAGTTCCATGGACTGTATGCAGGTTTGGCGGCCGCATACACAATAAGACATTAGATAAAGCATAATCAAGTTTTTGTTTCACCATCAATTAATTGATATTCCAAGTAGTAGAGTAGTATTACAGTAGGCAGTAGGGGTGACGGAATTAATTACAAACCGGAATTAATTACAAATCTAAATCTAAATATACTTTACAAATCTGTTTAAAAAATATGATAAATATACTTTACGAATTTTCTTAAATGATAAAATATACTACAAATTTCTTTAAAAAATATGATTAATATACGACTTTACACATTTCTTTAAAAAATATGATTAATATACGACTTTACACATTTCTTTAAAAATATGATTAATATACGACTTTACACATTTCTTTAAAAAATATGATTAATATACGACTTTAAACATTTCTTTAAAAAATATGATTAATATACGACTTTACACATTTCTTTAAAAAATATGATTAATATACGACTTTACACATTTCTTTAAAAAATATGATTAACATACGACTTTATAAATTCTTGATGATAAAATGAAATAAAACTTTTTTTTTAAATTCGTACAATATAATTTTGCAAATGAAAGAAATAAAATGAGATTTATTAGTTGAATATCAAATAAAATTGATAAATTAAGTCCAAGTTGTAATTAATTTCGAGTTGTAATTAATTCCGAACCCCGGCAGTAGTAGCATTGGAGTATAAGTATTAGTTACAGTGTTCCAATCCACCCCCGCAAGAGTATCCATATCCAAAAGTGTCTACATGATTCCCACGGCAGAAAGATGTGACACAAGGTCGGAAAGTTGGATTTTAAATCCGCACACTACAGGAAGATCACTCTGTACGAACAAAAATTGTTTAGGCAGTCTCTTTTGAATTCTCTGGTAGGGGCGCCTCAGGCGTTTAGCACTGAACTACCCCTTCTCAAAGGGTGAGAAGGCAAAGGCTGGGAAGGGTGACTACCTAGAACTGAACTAAACCATACAAAAATCGGCAGTTAACAAGCCATCGTCAAAAATGGCCGAGATACGGCCGGTCTGATTTTGGTTGATAAATCCAGTTCTATTCTGACCACTAAATTTAGAAGCTTTGTTTAGTAGTAATAGTAGTAGTACAATAAGTAGTAGTATCATTTGTAGTATTAGTAACTATAGTAGTGTTTAAAGCGACTACTATGAGAAACCAGTGCTTATGCATTATGACAACGAACCAAATTTCCTTCCTTTATTATTAGAAAAGTGAATCGAAATTTTTTACGGGGATTTTTTTACTGGGACTCATAACGAAACGATTATATTCGATTTTTTTTTCTTACTGGAAACCGCAACACAGATGGAGAATCAAGAGAATTGGTAAGAAAATGCATTAAAAACAGTAATTTTTGTAATAAAATACATCAAAAACAGTAATTTTTGTAATAAAATACATTAAAAACGGTAATTTTTGTAATAAAATGCATTAAAAACAGTAATTTTTGTAATAAAATACATTAAAAACAGTAATTTTTGTAATAAAATACATTAAAAACAGTAATTTTTGTAATAAAATACATTAAAAACAGTAATTTTTGTAAGAAAATGCATTAAAAACAGTAATTTTTGTAAGAAAATACATTAAAAACAGTAATTTTTTAAATAAAATACATTAAAAACGGTAATTTTTTAAATAAAATACATTAAAAACGGTAATTTTTGTAATAAAATACATTAAAACGGTAATTTTTGTAAGAAAATGCATTAAAAACAGTAATTTTTGTAATAAGATACAGTAAAAACGGTATTAAAATGGAAAATAAATTAGATTTATTTAAGTAACATTAACATCACACAAAATATAAAGAATATAAATTATCTTTAAAAACGTTTTACACTGGGTACAATTGAACTATCTGAGAGAGAATAATTCCTATATAAAGTACATATTTATAAAAAAGTTTTATACTCGGTAGAATTGCAAAACAATTTACTAACTTTGCATTATCTCTGGTTAGATATAGAATGTCTTGACAATTTAACGCATTGTCATCAATTTTCGGAAAATTAAGAAAAGAATTAAGACAATTTGAATTATCTCTCCTTCTGAAAAAAAAATCTTAATTATCTCCCCTTTCGATTCACTCTTCAAGAAAAAAAGGAAGGGAATTTGGTCCGTTGGCATGATGCATAAGTAGCGAGAAACCTGGTATCTCAAGAGGTCTCTATGCTTAATTTAGTTCAATTGTGACCACTATATCTGGAAGCGCTAAGTGGTTATTAGCATTATTAACAGCATTTTAATATACCCTTATTAAAGACACGGCCTCCGAAGAGCTCTTCGCGCTAAATGCAGTACAATTCCGACCTATCTACTTGGAAACTCTAAAGTGTTTATTAATATTAGTATTATTACAAAGAGTGGTAGTACCAATAGGATCAGTAGTAGTTGTAGCAGCAGAATCAATAGTAAGAAATATTTTTCTATAGGGGTTGTAGTAGTAGTAGTAGTAGTAGTAATTCATTTTTTCGACAAGAATTTATTCAATTATTTATTTTGTAAGACGACATTATGAGAAATAATGCCTGGGAAATTTGAAAAAAAAAAGAATGAAAGAGAATACAATTCAAATTATTTGGAAAGCAAGAAAACTTCTAAATGGAACCAGTCTAGAAATTGGTAAGAAGATCTTTGGAAACGGTATTAAATTTCCCCTGGTATTCGAATTATTACGTCTCTTTAAAAAATCGTAAAGAGCTTGTCGCATTAAAAAAAATTAAATAATAAAAGAAAAACATTCAATAAAAATAAAAGACAAGACAATGCTAAAATGGTGAAAATTTTTTTCTCTTTTAGTATTTAATCTAATTGTGCTGGCCGACAAGTGAGACTTTACGTCTAGCTCCTACAGATTGGTTTATTAAAGCATCAGCATTATTATGTCGGCATTCCAAGGGATATTCATGAAAAAGTCTCGTGCAATTATGTCCAATAGTTTTGGAGCATATAGGTTTTTTATTACTTAACATAAACGACTAAAAATTGGTACTCTATGCTCCCTTGTTAAATAATCAGTATTATAAAATAGGGGATCAAGGGTAAGTGGAGAAATCCAGGAAAACGAGTGGCGTCCTCCCCTATATCTCGGTGTAACTGCCTATGAAAAAGAAGCCTACGGTTTATCGAATCCTTTTATTAGTTTAATAACTTTCCTTTGTGTACCTTCAAGTTTGAATATTATATCCAAATTCTCTAAAATTTGGCCCATTTGACATTCTTCTTCTTCTTCTTCTTCTTCTTCTTCTTCTTCTTCTTCTTCTTCTTCTTATTATTATTATTATTATTATTATTATTATTACTGCTACTACTACTACTACTACTCACTAGCAGTTATCACAAAAGTCATCGTCAGTGATTGCTCACTGACAACAACCGGTGATCTTCCTTGGAGTCTGAGTGACAACAAGTCTCCCCAAATTTCCAGTACTCTCCACTTCTTTTCGATAACCACCGCAAATAACCTTGAGGTATCGCAACAGCCGCTTACCATTGATTTCTCGCTGGTAAGGACCATTGGTCTTCTCTCGGATTCGGGTGGCAATAAGTCTTCCCATGGTCCCAGTACTCTCCGCACTCTTTCAATGGGGGTCTGGTTTGTGCTGTCCCTCCTCGGTTTTCTTCTTGACCTTTTACCAATATTTTGTGTGGTGTCAACCTAGGCCGGCCCCATTTTCTTTGGGGGAGGTATTATCATTATTTACTCACTAGGAGTTATCACACTGGTCATCGTCAGTGATCGCCCACTGCCAACAACCTGTGGTATTCCCTGGAGTCTGAGTGACAACAAGTCTGCTCAGACTTCCAGTATGCTCCACTTCTTTTCGTTCATCACCGCTGATGACCTTGCGGTATCGCAACAGCCACCTACCATCGATTTCCCGCTGATAAGGGCCATTGGTCCCCTCTGGAGGCCGAGTGGCAACAAGCCTCCCCAAGGTCCCAGAGCTGTCCGTTATTATTATTATTATTATTATTATTATTATTATTATTATTATTATTATTATTATTATTATTATAATAATAATAATAATAATAATAATAATAATAATAATAATAATAATAATAAGAAGAAGAATGTCAAATGGGCCAAATTTGAGAGAATTTGGATATAATATTCAAACTTTAATAATAATAATAATAATAATAATAATAATAATAATAATAATAATATATATTTTTTTAATTTTTTTTTTATCAGTAGTAGTAGTAGGACGAGGATTAGTGGATGTAGTTAGTTATTTCTTGATAACATAGATTATACCCGCTCCTTAATCAGTGTCGGTAGAGTACCTGAGTATGTCAATCTTTACATAGCTACTACTGCTTTATATTTACTACGACGAAAAAATGCTTGTAAAATTTCGTGGAAAAAATACGCTACTTAATATAACTACGATGAATTCTCTTACATCAGAGGGAGGTTTTTCTAGATAATAGTAAAGTGGGCTAGAGTTTACAAGATGCATGGTGAGACGGCGGAATAGGGTAGTTGTTGTAAAACCAATGTAGCTATTAGCTTTATTATTATTGTTATTGTTATTATTATTATTATTATTATTATTATTATTATTATTATTATTATTATTATTATTGGAGTTACATTCTCTCAAAGGAATTTTAAACTTAGAACTAACATTAGTTCTTTCTAGAAGTTCTTTAAATAAAGACGAAATTAAAATTGGCTAGTCAGAATCAAAATATGCTTTATCAGCTTTGATGCTATATAGTTCGTCATTGAAAATCCGACAAACATTATTTTATAGATCATATATATATATATATATATATATATATATATATATATATATATATATATATATATATATATATATATATATATATATATATATATATATTCTCCGCTTAATGTTTTATTAAACTAAATAGCCAAGCAAGGTAAATATTCTCTTTATTCGCTGATAATTTGCTTATTACCACCTAAAGTAACGTTTCATCTTATCTTCTTTATCTACGAAGTGTAAATTGCCAAGAGTTCTTCGCAACTACTGCTTATCACCAACGATGAAAGAATACACTGACTTTTCTTCTTCTTCTTCTTCCTCTCCCTCTTCTTCTTCTCCTCCTTCCTTTACCACTGATACTAATGCCTTCGGCTTTTGGCACACTTAAAAGCGCACCTACCATTATCTCTTCAAAGACTTCACCATTTAACCAGCTTAAACATCTCCGTAAAGTTTTTTGACTTGGCGGACTCCGACGGAAAACACAAATGCATATTCGAATTCTGCGTGTATAGCACGAACATCCTATTTTAAACCTAAGCGGGCACAGCCCGTCGAAACTACCATTACAATCTGAGCTGCCACGGTCCAAAGAAAATGTCATATTAAATGAAAGCCTGGAAGAACAAATGACATACCATGTCAAACTAAAGCCTGACAGACCAATGAAAATACCTTTTAAAACTGAAGCGACGGACCAAAAGTAATTGTTATATCAAACTTCACTGTTACAGGCCAAAGAATACTGTTTTAAACGGAAGCCCGACACGGCTCTCTCTAGATTTTAATAAATTCTTCAACTTAACTACGTTGATTTCTTTTGTATTTACGTGCTGGTGAAACCGCTTTTGTTCTTTTTTTTTCAGTTTAACCTTTAAGAGTCTGTGTATAAAACCAATATGTCTCAGAGATTTTATTGTCGAAAAGATTATAGCTGACTGTCCGAGGTTTGTACACGTTTTCACGAAACGTATACGCATCCGAGACAGTACACTAGTTATTATCTGTTATCGTTGATTTGTTCGCGCTTGTATTCCAAAGAGTTTGTCATTTGTTAGGCTTTCTTTAGTGGCTTTTGATTCTTATATAGAATTTTGGCGTCAGTTCTGATATTGTGTAGCGACTGTTTAGTGCTTTATCAAAATGTTCGTTTTCTCGACTACAAACAGAACTCGTGATCTGAAAGAAGCTCATTGTTTTCGTGTTCCAGGGATTATTGATGTAATTTCAAAGTTGAACTATTTGTGTATTGTACATATTTTTTTATTGTGAGAACCTCAAGAGAGGATCATGTGTCTGTTCAGACCATAGATTTGTTTGACCTGTTAGTTTTGGTTATGTACAATGCCAGATTAATGGCTGTTATATCAACAGGAAAGTTGAGCCGGTTCTTGGCGGTGTCCGTGTGCGTTTTCTGCTGCCACATTCATCTGTTTATATGTAGTCCAAGACAAAATGGAAAACAAATTAGTTTTTTTATTTTTTTTTTATTGAACTTTGTCTCCACGACATTGCACACATATATATATATATATATATATATATATATATATATATATATATATATATATATGTAAATTATAACTAAAAGGTAAACTTTTAGAGAGTTGGGCCTATTGTGAAATAAGGAAAGCTCAATAGACTGACATCTTACCCTGTCAACTTATCAATCATAATTTTTCCTCTGATGATAAGATTTTAATCTTTGAAAAACCTGGTTTAAGGAAAGAAAGAGATGAAAAATAAATGTTTTTATTAACTAAACCACTCCTTGTTTTGAACAACTGAAAATACCGATTTGCTTCCATTTGCAGGTCTTACTAATTTTCATTGACGTACCATATATATATATATATATATATATATATATGAAATTAAAATGGAATAAGCGGAAGACCTAAAATGCTCAACGTTTCACCCAAATGTTATATGGGCTTTGTCTTCTTTTAGACCCCCTTTCTATTCTTTATTTTTTTCTTTTTTTTCCCGTTACTAATTTTTTTTTGCTATGTATTTATCTTTGACTCTATACATATTTACATATCTTCCCTCTCTACATGAACCCTACCACTATTTATATTTCTCATAATTTATAGACTTTCTCGTCTTTTGCCATTTTTTGCAAATTTTTTGTTCGCTCTTGAGTAGCCCATATAACATTTGGGCGAAACGTTTAGCTTTTTAGGTATTCCGCTTATTCCATTTTAATTTCATACCGTCGGATTATTTTATCCTTTCATCTATTCATATATATATATATATATATATATATATATATATATATATATATATATATAGCATAAAATATAGACATACGCCTAATAGCACAGTGGATGCAGAATACGATTATAAAATAAAAATCAAGACAGAGTTCTTTCTCATTTTAAATATTATATATTTCTATTTAAATACAAATATATAATATTTAAAGTGAGAAAAAAATCTGTCTTGATTTTTATTTTTATTATTTTATTCTGCATCCACTATGCTATGAGGCGTATATCTATATTTTATGCTAAATTTCTTAAAAGATGCTTTAAAAGAATATGAAAAAACAACCTTTAATATATATATATATATATATATATATATATATATAAATATATATATATATATAAAGAAGAATGGAAAGGAATTAGAGAAGCAAAAGCCAAATCAAAATTCAATTCAATTGCTCAGAGCTTTATATATATATATATATATATATATATATATATATATATATATTTATATGACGTTACTTTTGTTGTTGTCATAATTTGCGATAAATTGCTGCCTGAGCATTTTAGAGCTTTCTCTCTTATATATGCAATGTCGCCCCATATTAGGGGCGTGTACACACACACACATACACACACACACACACACATATATATATATATATATATATTTATATTAATTGAATGACATACTAAAATGAGAAGTTAATCAGATTTTATTAAAGTTCAAAAACAAGGGGTGATAATACGTCCTTACATCATGAGTTTTCAAATAAAATCTTCTCTTCAAAAGACCATTACCGCAATGACATTACTGCACGTAATAAAATGAACCTTTGAACATATATAAAAATATATTAAAAAATTCAAAAAATATATAAATATACATAAAAGTATATAACACATCAAGTATATAGGCCAACACCACACTTTTTGTTAAACTTATACAGTTAATCCAAGTCATAAAGTTTAAAACAATTTCAAAAAAGATGTCAAAGAAGTCGATTAAAAAACAATCTAGGTGGTGAATGGTAGTCAAAGATGAAAATGAAAAAGTTATCAAGGCGGGAAATTTGCTTGTTATCGATGCAATATATGACAGTGAAGAGTGTATTCAGGGTTTATGCAAATTAATAATAAAACAATAGAAAAAACAAAATCATACAAAAAGTTTAGAAGACTCACTCGGTGTTGAATATTATAATGTCATTCAATTAATTTTATTGCTCTATACACTATATTGAGCTTTGTTTTTATCCTGATAGTCTACTGGTTAAAGATGTTACTTATATCGTTAGAGTATTATCTTACTCTCTCTATATATTTATAAATATATACATACACACACACATATATATATATATATATATAGTAATCCAGGTAGAGTAAAAATCCACAGGGTAGAAATCCAAAGGGAATCAAACCGGGCTTATAAAAGAGTGCTCAATAAAGATATAGAATCGTAGATCGATAACATCCACATGCCAATGTAGCAGACCTTGTACATGTTCGAATAAAAGCATTCACTATATATATATATATATATACATACATACATTTATTCTAAGGCAGAAGGTTATATATACACATATATGTTTATTTATTTATTTTACGCATTTGATTATAGTCCCTGTGATCAAGGGTTCGAATCCTGTCATAGTCAGCCATGCTGATGAGTTGCAGTAACAGCGAAACACGTGTCTGTGGATAGCTATTTTATCTATATTATATATATATATATATATATATATATATATATATATATATATATATATAGTCTAAAGAAGCTTTGAGTTATTTTAAACAAAAATACAAAAAAAAAAAAGGAAAATGCAGTTTAAATTCCCAGAGAAACTAACTAAATCCAAAATAGTGTAGACTTAACATTTGTTGGAAAATTCATAAATAAATAATATATAATAGTAAGTAAATAAAATAAAAAGGGGGATTAAGTATCTAACAGTGAAACAAAAGCAGGAGACCTTAACGTAAGCATCTAATATTAACACGGGGATCTTCAGCTGTTTACCATGAAACTGTTTCGGAGATTTAAAAACAGGACAGTTATATGCATGGCTCTCCAATGGTACAGATAAAACTACCATTTCCCCAATAATTCAGCTTAAAATGTTACTTATATATACATAAATAAAATAATAATAATAATAATAATAATAATAATAATAATAATATACTACCTTAAAACTACCGTGTGATATGGTAATTTGCATATCAAATAAAATTCTTTATAACAATAGTAATACTAGTAATAATAATAATTATAACAAAATACTATCTAAACACTACACCTACGAACCATTCTGCGATATGGTAGCTAGAAATAAAATTACATAGGAATTAAGGTTGCATTAAAAAAAAAAAAAAAAAAAAAAAAAAGCTTTAGTACCTTTGGTACCAGAAAGGCAAATAGATAAGAGGAAGGAAACCTAGCCATACAGATCTAAATACCCAATATATAGTCTAAAGAAGCTTTGAGTTATTTTAAACAAAAATACAAAAAAAAAAGAAAGGAAAATGCAGTTTAAATTCCCAGAGAAACTAACTAAATCCAAAATAGTGTAGACTTAACATTTGTTGGAAAATTCATAAATAAATAATATATAATAGTAAGTAAATAAAATAAAAAGGGGGATTAAGTATCTAACAGTGAAACAAAAGCAGGAGACCTTAACGTAAGCATCTAATATTAACACGGGGATCTTCAGCTGTTTACCATGAAACTGTTTCGGAGATTTAAAAACAGGACAGTTATATGCATGGCTCTCCAATGGTACAGATAAAACTACCATTTCCCCAATAATTCAGCTTAAAATGTTACTTATATATACATAAATAAAATAATAATAATAATAATAATAATAATAATAATAATAATATACTACCTTAAAACTACCGTGTGATATGGTAATTTGCATATCAAATAAAATTCTTTATAACAATAGTAATACTAGTAATAATAATAATTATAATAAAATACTATCTAAACACTACACCTACGAACCATTCTGCGATATGGTAGCTAGAAATAAAATTACATAGGAATTAAGGTTGCATTAAAAAAAAAAAAAAAAAAAAAAAAAAAAAAAGCTTTAGTACCTTTGGTACCAGAAAGGCAAATAGATAAGAGGAAGGAAACCTAGCCATACAGATCTAAATACCCAATATATAGTCTAAAGAAGCTTTGAGTTATTTTAAACAAAAATACAAAAAAAAAAAGGAAAATGCAGTTTAAATTCCCAGAGAAACTAACTAAATCCAAAATAGTGTAGACTTAACATTTGTTGGAAAATTCATAAATAAATAATATATAATAGTAAGTAAATAAAATAAAAAGGGGGATTAAGTATCTAACAGTGAAACAAAAGCAGGAGACCTTAACGTAAGCATCTAATATTAACACGGGGATCTTCAGCTGTTTACCATGAAACTGTTTCGGAGATTTAAAAACAGGACAGTTATATGCATGGTTTATATATATATATAAACTTTAATGGTGTCAATATATATACAATTGCACTTGAATGCTTTCAATATATGTAAAAAGAATGATCGCATATTCTCCCCGGAGAGAGCCGTCACATGATTGAGAACATAACTAACGCACAAAGGTCGGTTGTTCCATTGTGTCAACACAGGTGGGAATTAGCAGGTTATACTGAGGTACTTTCTAAAGGAATCTTTAGGGTTGTATTTCTTTTAGAGAATTTCCACCGTCTTGCTGCATATATCGCTTTGTATTCCAAATGGTCGCCTAGCTGATACTAGCCAAGATGTGCCGTGTCAACATGTGTGGATAAACAGATTATACTGAAGTACTTGCAAAAGGCTTCTTCAGGGCTGTAGCTTTTACAGAGGGGGGTTACCCCGTAATCGCACACACAATACCTGGTACTCCAACATGCTAACCCATCTAGTATTGGCCAGGCTCAACGCCGCTTAACTTCGGTGATGCTAACGTGAACCGGTCTGTCAACGTTGTTATGCCGTATATCTGTATAAATATATATGTTGGTACTTCTATCGAACAGGAACCAGTTTCCGTGAACTTCACGTCGGCAGTGTTCGGGCATGCTACGTAAACACCCGAGAGATGCCGAGCGATTAGCCAATCAGCTGTCAGCTACCATACGACGATTTTCTAACCAGTATTGACATTGATTAACGCCAGAAGCAATTGGTAAAAGCCAGTGCATGTTTATTTCCTTTTACCCCTAAAAAAAAAACAATGAATTACTAAGAGCTGTGTAGTGGTGTCGAATCTCGCGAAGGGGTCATTTCTGCCAGGAAAGAAAGCTGTTGGCAAAAAGAAAAACATGTCAGAAATGTTATTACATGTGTCAGCTGATCGAAAGAAAAGGACTAACAGACAAGTATTCATGGAGGTTTACAAACACTAAATGTAGAGCTTGGAATTCCGTAAGAAGTGGCACATTTTTTTTGTTGTTTGCTATCTTTCTTGAAAATAAAACTGAAAAAATTACGACGAAACAACGTATCGAAGTTATCGGTTGCCACAATTCGCCTCGTCATTTCTCGTGTGTTTACGTAGCACGCCGAACGCTGCCGACGCGAAGTTCACGGAAACTGATTCATGTTTATTGTCTTGATTTAGTGTTTAGTAGAACTACACGAAAACAGCCGCCGTAAATTTGGTGTTAAAATGAAGAAAAAAACCCACTTACAAGAATTTAATCTAAAGCAATCGACTTTGATTAGAATGAAGCAAATATTGTTTTGAGAACCTGAAACTATGAAGCTTACCCTTTCTTGTTCTTCCATCTCGGCGCTTCCTGGCATTGCTGAAGGCCCGCAGACGCTGGAAGATGAAGAATCACTTTAGTCATTTCCTTGGGATAAATCGTGTCGAGGGCGGATGGCGGGCGAAAGAAAAAAGGACGGAGCAGTATTGTGTGTCTGTTTCGGATGCGTGCGTGGGTGAAAACATTTTCTGAAGAAAATGCATTCAAAAAAAGAGAAAAACACTTTAGAAAGAATATTTCGTTTCAAAATCAGTAGGAAGAATAGTAGAATATATATATATATATATATATATATATATATATATATATATATATATATATATATATATATATATAGTATATTTTTTTAACATACGTCCATTCACTCTATGCGATTATCGATATAAATGCTATTTCAAACGTGACAGATCGACAAACGTTTTATTTTAACATTAACACTAACAGAAATGCTATTTCAAATGGAAGTGTGACAGACGGACAACACTTTTATTTGAAACCTAAGCGTCAAAGAGCAACAGAAATGCTATTTCAAACGTAAAAGCAACAGTCCGATAATAAATAATTTAAACTTAAGCGTATCAGGGTATTATACCTACTTTCGTCATTTTCCATATTTATTTTAGTTCTCTGTCAAATCTCATGCATTGGCTTCGTTTTATCTCTCCTTGATCTCATCTCTGTGTACTGCTGGGAAGGCGTAATCGACGTTGACTATTATCATATCCGGTCTCCTTGCTTGGATGAGTTCATCTGTTTGTATCCCCATATCGCAGAGGGTTTTATATTTTTCGTTTACCAGTGCTGTTTCCAATTTTTGTCTGTACCATTTATTCAAAATTCAGCCGCGTGCATATTTCACAATGTACTGCCTTTTCTACGCAGTGTTGTCGGTCGTTGTATTCTTTGGGGGGGGGTCGATTGCTGCATTCACTTATTATGTGAGTTACTGTTTCGTTTCATTGCCCACAGATACTACATGTACTGTTTTCTTGGATTTTGTCCATCTTAGTTTTAATATAATTTGTTCTGATCGCGTTGTTCTGTACAACTGTCAGTAGAGATTCAGTTTATCTGTTCAGGTTACCTTTTCGTAGCCATGTCCAGGTGTTTACGTGTATCTCTACCCTAGCCAGTCTAAAGTATCGTCCCTGTAGCCGCTTTTCTTCCCATGTAACTTTTCATGTATTTTTGTTTTCAATTTCGCTTCTTACAGAATTCTTAATTTTTCCGGTATCTCCTTCTGTAATAATATGCTTTTTTGTTTCATTTTACCTCAGTCGAAGTTCTCAGAAATCAAGGGGTTCCTTCCTGGGGCTAACACTTGATCTCTTTATGAAGTTTATAGATATTCGAATATTTGATAAAAGTTCTATTTACCTGCCAAACGTTGAGTTAGTAAAGAAGTTAAGAACATTATTGTTCTCTCTCCGATTGAACAGTTAACTATGTTATAGTATATTATTCTTGTGGTCTCTTGATCTTACCGGATTCCAGGACAAGAATTCATCTAGTCTGGTGGAGTGTCCAGCTAAGTGCTCTAACTTGAGGTAACATTACTTGGAGAAGGTGCATCATTTCTCGTTGTAGCCAGTGTTGGTTAGCCATATCTAGAGGATCTTATTTGGACTTCGAACACTATGCTATTTTGAATATTTGGGCAGGGTTTGCTTGGAAGCTTCCTCATGTCATGTTGTCCTGACAAACCCCTGTACAGAGACATCTTAGACACTCGAGGACAGTGTCTAGTAGGCATTCAAGTTCTCTGTGTTCGTGGTTATTTGTTTTCCCAGTTCTTATTTTTATTTCATCCGCACAGTCTTCTAAATTTACGAGTTCTCTCTCCTTTCTCCTTTTTACGTAGAGTCGTTCAATATCATTATTTCGCGGTAGTGCATTGTGCATAGTCCTACGTTTCCTAGTTTTCTGTTTGCTCAGTTCTTTTTTTGCCCAACCTATAAATAATCCATAACATTTTACTAAAGATACTACGGAGTTATTTATTCATTTGATCAGGTTTCTACTAAATAACTTTGTTTCTAAGAGTTTTCTTGTTCTTCCCACGTGTTTTTTTCCAATCTCCGCTTTCATTTCTGTTGATTTAATGATATCTTCTTCCAGATATTTGTACTATAATTTTCGGCAAGTGTCCAAACTTCTTCTTGGTTAGATAGTTTCCTGCCCCCTGCTGTCTCCAGTTTTCCCCTTTTAATCTCTAGGAGTGCACACTTTTTTCATTCCGAATTCCATTTGAAGGTCGGTAGCCGAAGATTATTGTTGTGTTCATAAGCTTTTCTAATTTCCTTTTTTTTGTACATAGCTTCAGGTCGTCCATATACATGATGTGGTTCAATTCTTTCTTCTGTGTTTGAGAATTTATATCCAGCATTACATTTGCTGAGTATGTTGTTGAGTCGCATCATGGCTATGATAAACAGTAATGATGACAGAGAATCTCCCTGTAAAATTATTATTATTATTTGTACTCACTAGGAGTTCTCACACAGATCATCGTCAGTGATTGCTCACCGACAACAACCAGTGGTATTTCCTGGAGTCTGAGTGACAACAAGCCTCCCCAGATTTATAGTATTCTTCACCTCTTTTCGATAACGATGCGGTATCGCAACAGCCTCTTACCAGTGATTTCTCGCTGGTAAGGACAATTGGTCGTCTCTGGGATTTGAGTGGCAATAAGCCTCCCCAAGGTTCCAGCATTCTCTGCACTTTTCCAGTGATGGTCTGGTTTGTGCTGTCCCTCCTCGGTCTTCTCATCCTCCTCGACCCTCTACAAATATTTTGTCTGGTGTCATCCTAGGCCGGCACCATTAAAAAAAATTATATATATATATATTTATATATAAAAATAAATAAATAAATAAATAAAATATTTAAAAAATTTTTTTATTTGTTTAATTCTTTTTATTTTTTTGGCGGGGGAGAGGGAGGAGCTTATAGTGTTTCTTGTAATTTCTGTTTCTTTGGTTCATTTTGTGTAGTGATAGCTGAGGCTGGTGTAATTTATTGGGTGGGGGAGATTATGAAGTGCTGTTTCTTGCAGTTTCTGTTCCTTGGTTCTTGTTGTGGTGTTCTTCGTGTGGTTTTGTTTTCTCCCTGTTGTAAATTCCATGTGACTGGTTAGCCTTTGTAGCTTATTCGTGTTCGTTTCCACATTCGAGAATTTTCCTTAAGATTGCAGGTGTTTTGATCATTTCCGTCCTTTGTATGGTTTCAATGGTCGCTTTGATTCCAATTTCTCTCACCATTTTCTCCAGGTTTTTTTGGATTGTTCCTAGTGTTCCTACGATTATTGGCATTATACTAACTTTCTTCATGCTCCATATTCCTTTCAGTTCTCTGGCTAGTTCTGTGTTTTTCTGTGTCTTTGATCTTCACTCTGTGGTCTGCTGGAACGGCAAAGTCTACGATTTTAGAAGATGTTTTCTTTTTGTCTATTATAACAACCTAAGGTCTCCTTGCTTGTATGGGTTTATCTGTTTGTATATCCATATCCCAAAGGATGTTGTGTTTTTCGTTTTCCAGTACTGTTTCTGGTTTATGTTTGTACTATTTGTCTGCATATTCGAAATTCAATTGTTTGCACAGTACCCAGTGTATTACTTTCCCAACACAGTCATGTTTGTTCTTGTATTCTTTTTGGGCAAGTTTGCTACATTCACTTATTCTCTGATTTATTGTTTCGTCTCTTTGTCCACACAGTCTGCATTTATTGTTTTCCTGGGTTTTATCTATTTTAGCTTTAATGTTGTTGTTATTATTATTATTATTATTATTATTATTATTATTATTATTATTATTATTATTATTATTATTATCATTATTTACTTCACTAACTCTAATGGTTTATGTTTAGCTGCTACCTAACTAATTTTGCTGACAAATTTATAAATAGTTACAAAATAGAAAATCTGAAATAACTCTACAAATCTTACACTCATGTAAATACCTTTAAACATTAAATTGAATTCTATAAACTAAATAATCTTGTAACTTTTTTGGGTGTCTATATTTAATCTCCATGAAATGAATTCTCAAATCAATAAATTGGACACAAATAATATCTAGCACTAATTGCAATTTTATATCTTTCTGAAGCTGAAACTATACTTTTACTTCTATTAACGTATTACTGTACTACATTTCATTGCTAAATTCAGGTGAGGTAGTTTAGCATCTGTTTTGTTGTCATGAGACCACACTCCCAGACTTACCTCCTTCTTTTTAGGGTAGTGTAGAATCTGTTCTGCTGTCAGGAGACAGTTCTCATAGGCATGACCTCCTTATGTTTTTCTATAGAAGTGTAGCATTTGCCTGTGTTAATGATACGATCTTACCAGGCATTACCTCATCTTCTTTTAAAGAATGGGTGTTGTGTAGTATCTGTTTTGTTGGCATGAGACCATCCTCCCAGATATTACCTCTTCATTTTTGCGACGGAGAGCGAGCTAGTGTAGCATATGTCCATTGAGAACATCATCCCATACATTACCTCCTCTTTTGGGGTACAGCGTACATCAATAAAACAATTGTCAAATTATCAATCATTAGAAAAGTCAACACTTGCATAATATATACTAGCAAACGTATGCGATCGGAGGGAGTAGAATATTGTTGGTGTTGATTAATAGACATATATGAGATACAGTTACCAACTAACTGTTGAATTGACTGGTAAATGTTTTATCTAAGAACTAGAAGAATATATATATATATATATATATATATATATATATATATATAAAAATAACAAATATTTTATATTTGTCGCTCCTCGTAAAATAAGTAGAGCACTCTAATGGTAGTGCAAACACAGCATGACGTCACTTGCTTTATAATGCATCATTCCTTCTTTAATATAGAAGTAGACTGCCTGGACATCAAGCTGCTTTTAAATGTGTTAAATTATCATTGTTTATCGGCTATTCAAATATTGGCCGCGCGGTTTGCGACGTTGGATTTAAGTTGAAAAATGCTTTTAATCCAGGGTTTCGAATCGTACGACCGGTAGTGAATAGTCATATCTCTATGCTGATGAGTCTCGATTGAAAAGGGACGAAACGTATACGTACACGGATAATAAACAATAACATATATATATATATATATATATATATATATATATATATATATATATATACGACAAGAATACCCATCGCAGGACGAGTCAAATATTAATTCCCCGAACTGAACGGTAGGTCACCACTTTTATGTCCGCTAACAAAAATTAAAATCAAGATATAATGATACTAAACCTTATGTCTAGAATGCGTATTATGATTTCTATCCAAATCAATTACATAATTACCACTCTAGAAAATGTTTAAAATTTAAGACGTAAGCTTACGAGGTATCAAGAGGAAATTTAAATTCAGGGAATCTTGCTTAATTTATGTCGAATGGCTATGCATAAAAAACAATGCAAATCTGAAATATTTGTAATTTACAAGTTAGAGGTTGTGTCGATATTTTTCCCTGAATCTCTTTATTATTATATAGATTACAACAGTACATTCATATGCGTACGTCCTCCAACTAGATTGACCCTGTCCGACTGATTACAGTCGTCGCTGCATGTGTGTGTTTTTGCCATCCCCACATGAAAGAGGGGCAGTCCCATGTCACCCACGTCTGTTAACAACTGCGATACCTACTTAAACGAAAGGTGTCAGAATATTTTCCGATATCAAAACTCAAATAACTCGACACAACTCGGATTTTATTCAACGCACATGTTAAATAAGTTACAAATAAACGTCCATCGCTGGCGTATCAGGCCGACAACACATGATCGCCTGATAGCTAAAAAGTCAAGAGATTTCATTAAAGTTTCCACCAAAGCTGAGAGATTATTCGCGTATCTTTCTGTAATTCATATCTGACGTTATATCCGCCTAAACATCGTCAACTTCCTTTTCTCACGATTGTTACTTCTACAGGCAACTCCAACTCTCTGATCAATGCTGACCTTTCTATCTACAGCACATTCTGCCTAATTGCTATGATGTACTGGCCAACATATCTACTAGCAAACATACCCACGTCAATATTTAACAAAGTAATGCATTCACTAGAAATGAACAAGTTGTTGTATATTTATTTCTGGTAGTGTCTTAGTGGCTATTTGAACTTCTAACCTGTTGATTTTATCTTCGGGGTTTATATATTTGGATAAAATAATCCCTAATGAAAGTGTATAATATATAGAATATTAATTTATGAGCTGTTAATTCTTTTTTCTTGTGATATAACTTTTTGTTGTTCACTTACTTTTACAGGTGTCCTCACGGGAGTGAGTCCAATATAGCCATTCGTACGTTATATTCAATATCCGCCAACTCCTATTTATCTACGTCCCACAAAGTAAAATGTGACACAAGGTCCGAAAAGTGGGAATTTGCACTCTAGAGGAAGAGTACAGAGTTTCTTAAAAAATTGCCTGGGCAGGGCGCCTCAGGCAGTAAGCAATAAACTTACTCCTCCCCAAAGAGGGGAGGCAAATCTTGGGAGGGGTTTAACCTCCCAGAACTGCACAGGACCCATTGACCGGCGTAAATCAAAACCTGAAGCCCAAGATAATACCAGTATGAGGTGCAGTATCCTTCGGAACAGATACTACACTTTGATCTTGGCCAAAAGGCCAAGAAAGCGACCGAAACTAATTCGCCAACTACTATTAAAAATGTAGTTTTGTCTAACTTATCGAATGGTCCGCTTGACCAACCACGGCTTCGTACTTGTCACCACCCGTCTCCATTGTTCTGTAACACTACTAATAGTTGTTGATAGGGTTCACACAAGTTTGTGACAGTTCTATTTTAAATTAAGTACAATCTTCCAATGTTAGTGATTGCCTACCTTATCATGGCGATTCTTGTATTCACTTGGTGTAAATACGGGACGGTCTGACAGGAGATAAGTGAGTATCTCATCGAATTTATCACAGGACGGATATTTTGGTAATCGGCCATTTAAAAAAAATATCTTAGTCGTCTTCTTCTTCTTCTTCTTCTTCTTCTTCTTCTTCTTATTATTATTATTATTATTATTATTATTATTATTATTATAATTATAATTATTTGTACTCATTACGATTTATCACACAAGTCACCGTCAGTGATTGCTCACGGACAAAAACCCTGGAGTCTGAGTGACAACAAGCCTCCTCGTATTTCCAGTACTCTCCAGCTTTATGTCTAAACTGTCCACGTAAAGAAACAAGTAAACAGGGGCATATCGATATATATATATATATATATATATATATATATATAAGCGCAAACCAGACCTCCACTGGAAGAGCGCGGACAGCTCTGGGACCTTGGGAAGGCTTGTTGCCACTCGGGCCCCAGAGAGGACCGATGGCCCTTATCAGCGGGAAATCGTTGGTAGGTGGCTGTTGCGATTACCGCAAGGTCATCAGCGGTGATGAACGAAAAAGAGGTGGAGCATACTGGAGGCCTGAGGAGACTTGTTGTCACTCGGACTCCAGGGAATACCACAGGTTGTCGGCAGTGGGCGACCACTGACGATGACCAGTGTGATAACTCCTAGTGAGTAAATAATAATTATAATAATAATAAAATGGCGCCGGCCCAAGCTGACACCACACAAAATATTTGTAAAGGATCAATGAGGATGAGAAGACCGAGGAAGGACAGCACAAACCAGACCTCTACTGGATGAGTTCGGAGAATGCTGGGACTATTGGGGAGGCTTATTGCCACCAAAATCCCAGAGAAGACCAATAGTTCTTACCAACGAGAAATCAATGGTAAGCGGCTGTTGCTGTAGCATTACTCGTTCTTTTGGTATACCCGGTAAGATCCAACAAGAATGACAAAGAACAGAACGTATATGGAAACACTTTGGTTTCTCTTTATTTCCCATCACCGTATGGTTTACGCCGGCTACGCACACACATATAACAAAAATCTTATCACATACTTATGTCTCACGAAAGTCTTTTTCTTGCTGAGGTCACAGACTTGGTTTCCGCTAGAAACTCGTTCATATATATATCCGATTAAAAAGCAATTGCATTGTCTATCCGAGCGTGAACTGAAGCAATTGTTCCACAAGCACTTCCAATTGTCCGTTCGATGAAATAAACGTCAGGAGATTTCTTTCAGGGTACCAACTTGCTTATCAGTCGCATTTTTAGTCAGCAGACACGAAAGCCTAACAGCAAGACGGGCTTGGGTACCATAGCAAATAAAGCTTCATCGGTGCCATAAACATCGGTAAACTCTCATTCTTTTGGTACTTCGATACTCCGATCACTTCGCGTTTCTGAAACCGCCGTCTTTCAAGTCTCCCTTGCATTGCGGAACCTTCTCCTTTTTAACAGTTATCAAGTCGCTTTCTTTCTTTCTCGACGTCCCACCCACAAAGGACCTGTCCAGGATTCATTTTTGCCACTCTTCATTATTTTACATTGCCACTCTTCATTATTTTACATGTTTATATTTGAACGCAATCGAAATCGTCTCCGCTTGAATAAGGGTCTGTTTTTTCGCGACCCGATATGAAAATATAAACATTTAAAAAATTTTTTTACCGGAAACTCTGCGTGAAACCACATACGCACGAACCATTTTTCACACTGTTTATTTGGATTCGTCGAGTGCACACCCGGTTCCTTGTACGTTATCAAATTTTTCCGTGTGGCTTTTTTTTAAGATTTGCAATTCGCTTTTGGGTTTGTGAGTGAGAGTCAGTTCACCCTGTCATGATTAGAGTATTGGATATGTGACCGCCTTTTTATTTATTTTGACGCTGGACTTCTTATTCTGGAGAATGTACTTTGTTTCCCGTAGATTTAGGGCAGTTCCAGGAGAAGAAGTATATAGGTGTCTTTATCTGTGAACGGCGATACAACAAAGACTGTTGGAAATTTGTGACTGAAACTTGGTGGACAAGTCAGACATAGACCGAGGCTTATTTCTACAAAATATAGTTTTGTGAATTTTACTAACGATTCAATAAGTGGCATATTTTTTTTTTGGGGGGGGGGGTGCCCGCTCTGTACATTATTGATAAATATTTATGTAGTTTATTTTGTACTCATTTGATCAAATAATTCAGAGGCCATTTAAAATTCCTATTATATATGTACTAGCGGGACCCGTGGAAATTCCGCAGTTGTATTCTTGTGGGAGTCTGTGACATATCTTCATTCTATGCGTGTCAGACGCGTACGTAGACTCCACGTTATTATTGTAACAACATTGTTGAAGCTGAAATATACATATCTAAGTACTCTGGTAAATGTAGTTTTAGAATATATCTGGTTATGGGGCTTTGTCCCAAAACCCCTTGTAGAGTTTTGTTACATATTTTTATTATATGCGCGCCGTGCGCGAACGCAGACCCCTACAATTTTACTTAACTATTTTTGTAAATCCTACATCGAAAGCCACCAAAGTATATTTAATTTTGAGTTTAATGTTGGACACCTCAGCGAAATCAGATGAAATAAAAAGCTGGCATTGCATCTATGGACGATCGGGTGATGTCATCCGGTGATAACGTACGTACAAACATGAAATTGCCTTATAAAAAAAGAATTAAAAAATGGTGCCGGCCTAGGTCGACACCAAACAAAATATTTATAGAGGGTCAAGGAGGATGAGAAGACCGAGTAGGGACAGCACAAACCAGAGCTCCACTGGAAGAGTACGGAGAATGTAGGGACCTTAAGGAAGCTTATTGCCACCCAAATCCCAGAGAAGACCAATGGTCGTTACCAGCGAGAAATCAATGGCAAGAGGCTGTTGCGATACCGCAATGTTATTTGCAGTGGTTATCGAAAAGAGATGAAGAATACTGGAAATCTGGGGAGGCTTGTTGTCACTCAAGCTCCAGGAAATACCACTGGTTGTTGTCGGTGAGCAATCACTGACAATGATCTGTGTGAGAACTAGTAATAATAATAATAATAATAATAATAATAATAATAATAATAATAATAATAATAATAATTATTATTATTATTATTATTATCATTATTATAATGATGATGATGATGATAATAATAATAATAATAATAATAATAATAATAATAATAATAATAATAATAATAATAATAATAATAATAATAATAATAATAATAATAATAATACATGTATATGTTTCATATTAAAATGCATCCCTATCATAAACAACAGGAAGGACACAACGAAATGAAAAAAATGAAAAATAAACCACTTCTAAAAGAGTCTGTTGTCATCAGCCTCTGTCGTAATTCTCCGATTTGCTTAATTTCTTCGTATTGATTTTCCACTTATTTAAACCAACAAAACGCCCCCCTATCCCACCGGAAGATATCCTGTTTGCTGCTGAATCTAATCCTAATAGACTAATCAATCAGCCAATCAAAATCCTTCTCATTTTATTATTTGACCAATCAGAATCCAATCTATTAATTATTCAACCAACGTTTCTTTTTAGCCGTTCGCCATTCAGCTCTTGCGACTATGGCCGATCCACTTAAAATCCAATTTGTCACCCGGCACATCTCAATGGACTGTCGTCTGCGCTTCTACTTATTCAATTTTCCTTCCCCTTTTTACCCTTCCGCACGTCTTCTTAAAAGAAAAAAAGAGAAAAGTATACTTGACTAATTTCATGGTATACAAAACACTTATATTAGAATCGACCAATCATCTCGTTTGTTTGCTAGACTTATTTTATGATCGTTATATGATCCTAATTTCCTACTCGATAGGTTCCCCTCCTCTCCGCATCTTTTCGCAAGCTTCGGCCATTTTGTTTTCGTGTTTTGCTTCGTAAAGATTGCTTTTTCAAAATTGCAAATTGGATGGATTATTGAATTTAGAACCGATAGACATTGGCTGCTCAGATTAGGATGTTTTTTTTTTTTTAAACTTTATTTCTATATTGATAGCGAAGCGTGAAGGTGAGGAGGTGATGGTTGTCAAATTTGGTGTCGTCTGAATATCAAGCCAACAAGGACTCGGATTGCCGTTGGTATGTTTTCTTCTAGCATATATATATATATATATATATATATATATATATATATATATATATATATAATTTTATTTTATTTTGTTATACAGACGTACACATAATCTGCGACACTGGCATGTCGATTTTATCGATCAACAGCTGTTAGAAACTGAGATCTCATCAGGCAGAAATAAAATCTGATCCTTCCCTCATATCATATTATGAAAGAATGCAGTGAAAAAGAATAGAACATAGAATTCAACATTTAACGTTTACGATTCAAAAGTTATGTGGTCAGACTTGATACCGTCGAAAATCAAATATAATATACACTCATGTTGAGGGTAGAGAAAAAGAGAGAAGAGAAAGGTGGTCAAATCTCCGTGGCACATTTTTACGGCTGTTTACTGTCTGGATATGTGTTAAGAGTTGCGTCAGTGTGTCGTTTGGATATTTATCCTGTGTGTGTTTACTTTACTTGGATTACTATACACACACACACACACACACACTTTCGAGTAGCTTTAATAACAAGCAGTACTAATAGCTATATGCGCGATCCGAACACCGTTTCGTAAGATCACTCTAGCTGCCTGGTGAATGGCGGCCACGTGTCGCTATTTACAGTTAAAGTTACTCTATATTTACTAACTAATTGACGATGGCCCTTTGCTTAAGATCACCGACTACGAATCAGTGGCGATTTGTGTTCGGGGTTCGCGCCTACCGACCGTCGGGAATTAGTTCCTAGACTGAAGATTGCGTTAGCATGAAACATCGATGTCTCTAGGTATTTTAAATAATTAATATTTATTTATTAAAATATTATTGTATATATATATATATATATATATATATATATATATATATATATATATATATATATATATATATATAAAGTTAATCCAACAAAAGATATAAGAGGCAACTAATATCTTTAATTAGTGAACATCCGGATAAAACTGAAGCTCAATATACTGGATAGAGCATTAATAGCACTGGATTAAGTGAAATAATAAAATAAGGTGCGAATAAAATTTTATAAGAATTCAATGTCAGGCAAAGTACCTTAAAGCCCTTAACTCACGAGTCTTCAAAGAAAAAAAAGGACCATTACCGCAATGACATTACTGCAGGTAATGAAATTAAACTTTGAAAATATAAAAATATATATAAAAATACATAAAAGTATATAAAACATCAAATATATCAGCCCAAAACATACTTTTTTTGTTAAAGCTATACAGTTCATCCAAGTCATAAAATTTAAAACATATTCAGGAAAGATATCAAAGAGGTTGATTGAAAAATGATCCAGGTGGTGAGTGGTAGTCCAAAAACGAAAAAGTTATCCAGGCGTGAAATCTGTTTGTAATCGATGCAGTAATGTACTTTGCTTGAACATTGAAGGCTAATAAAATTTGATTCGCACCTTATTTTATTATTTCACTTTATATATATATATATATATATATATATATATATATATATATATCATTATCAATACAACATATATGCGCGAAATATATATATTTTATTATTTCACTTTATATTATGCTATATATATATATATATATATATATATATATATATATATATATATAGGCAAGTAAAAGATGAAAATAAAGATTGTAAAAATACAATATCTATTACGTCTTCGGTTGCTCAAAACAAGGTGTTTCAAATAAAATAATTAGATTTTTTCATACCTTAAGCCATAGCTTTTAAAAGAATGAAATGTTATCGCTAGAGAAATACAAAGAGACAAGTTTGTAAGGAAATTACTAAAAAATTATAAGTTGAAAAGCTATAAATATAATAGAAGATAAATACGAATATAGAAAATGTCTAATGTAAAGTGAAGAGGTTGAAAATATAGGAACATGTTTACCGTAGAAGGCGTCATGGAAATTGTAGCACCAGGTTCAAAATCGGTAAATCCAGGAAAGGTTGGCGCCAAAAATGGTAAAATCCGTTGAATTTTGGAAAAGTAAAACCATTAAAAGACCAAGTAATCCGATTGGAAGAAGTTGCAATTTAATTTCAAGCTTAAGGAGAGAAATATATTTCTTTTATTTATTGAGCAACTGATGACGTAATAGATATTGTATTTTTACAATCTTTATTCTCATCTTTTACTTGTGTATATAATTGCTCTATCATGAAAGGTACTACTTTAAAGGCACATACCACATCTTTATTTTAATGTTCTTCATTTATATATATATATATATATATATATATATATATATATATATATATATATATATATAATTAGTAGTGTTAGAAGGTGATGCCAATGCGTTGGTTAGGTGACACCGGCGGTACGTGAAATGGTAAACAAGAATGACAATATTGAGAAATCAATAATTTTCAAATAATGTTATTATATTTACCACTGTGTTAAGTTCAAACCGTGATGGTAGAAACGTCTTTTATGAACGTTGAGGTGTGACTAGATTAATTGCTTTGGTGTAGTTAAATATTGTTATATCATTTATATAATAACACTATTAATAATATAACAATATTTAACTACACCAAAACACTTCATCTAGTCACACTTGCGAACCTATCACTAAAACCAACCGTAACTTTCGGCCCAGGCTATGGGCGAAAAAACACACACCGCCGAGTGGATATATTTTATTTCTGAAGGTGAGGGATTCCCTCGAAAATTAAAAAAGGAAGACACACAACCCTACCATCACGGTTAGAACTTTACACATTGGTAGACATAATAAAATTATTTTAAAATTATTGATTTCTCAATATTGTCATTCTTGTTTACCATTTTGCGTACCGCTGGTGTCACCTAACCAACGCATTGTCATCGCCTTCTTACAATACTTATTACATATTACTCACAGTGCTTGAAACAAACTACAGTATTCTTCTCATATATATATATATATATATATATATATATATATATATATATATATATATATATATACATATATATATATATATATGGGAAGAGAAGGATGAAGGTAATCCGACGAGATGGTAATATGAAAAAGGAAAAACCAAAAAATGGATGTTTTTATGTGTACATCAACGTTTCGTCTTTATTTATAAGACTTCATCAGGATGATTATATAGAGAAAAGATGTCATGCAAGTATAGATACATGTAGGGTGGACATATTGAGAGGAAAAATAAAATAAAATGAAAATAATGGCCAATACTTGGTGGACGTCCGTAAGAGGGTTGTTGTTTTTTTTTCTCCAGAAACACCACACAAAAAAATCAAACTCCTAACACCTCTCTCATAGACAGACCCCTTCTCCTACCCACGCATTCCAATAACACATCCATATGCAACACGCTCAACAAACTAGGCATTCCAACAGTACAAACCACTTCTCAATCCATAAAACAAACTTTAAACACATCTAGACATTTGAAAAAAACACCCACATCCCATGCCGGCTTATACACTGTCCCTTGCAATGATTGCCATCAATTCTACGTGGGAGAAACACAACGTGAATTAAAGAAACGATTAAATGAACATAAAAGGGACATAAAAAACAACAACCCTCTTAGTGCACTTTTCTCCCATGCTCTAGAGCACGGTCATGCATTCAAATTTGAACAAGCCAAAATCACTAAATACATCCACAACAAATCTCGGCGAAGATTATTGGAAACTGCCCTCATCACCTCCTCCACCACCATCAAGCAACGAAATGGTTTCTTTAACCTATCACCCTTAATAAGCAAGATCATCCTCACAGAACAAAGACTTTTGCCTGATCATGGTTAACTTATATTTTCATCTCTAACCTTTATGAACACTCTTCCATTTACCCTTCTTCTCCCTGAATCTTCATTTTCCCCTTACTTGTTCCGTTTTTTCCCCTCACATTTTTAAATCTGCAGTCCAAATAAACTTTCTCATGTTCCAAATATTTCAAATATTCCTCACCCACCCTTTCAATCACCGCCCTCCTCCACCCTTTCCAATCCTTCACTCATTGCTATCATTTTCCAAATATTTCAAATATTTCACACCCTATTACAACAAATCCTCCCTCTCACCCTCTCAACTATTTTCTCCCATACCTCTTCTTAAATTCCCTCATTTTCTCAAAACGCTCTCTAAGACCATAACTTTCGCCCATCCACCAAAATCACAGCCCCCCCTCCCTCTCTACCCATCCTTCTTTCCCTGCATACACCCCCCACACACAAACATTCCAACTTACTTTTCCCCTTCAATCTTGACCGCAGCCATCTGGTCAACCCCCCCTCTTCCTCCACTCTCTCTCTGCCATCCACGTTACCCCTGCTCATCCCCCACCTCTTTCTCTTACCACCAGCCACAGTAGTCCTTGCTCACCCCATCCTTCTATTTTTTTCCCCACTCATTTTCTGCATTCATTTTTATTCTCTAACAAGTACGGACGTCCACCAAGTATTGGCCATTATTTTCATTTTATTTTATTTTTCCTCTCAATATGTCCACCCTACATGTATCTATACTTGCATGACATCTTTTCTCTATATAATCACCCTGATGAAGTCTTATAAATAAAGACGAAACGTTGATGTACACATAAAAAAACATCCATTTTTTGGTTTTTCCTTTTTCATTTTACCATATATATATATATATATATATATATATATATATATATATATATATATATATATATATATATATATATTAGATCACCGTGGTCGGACTGCTGCCGAATATTTGATGTTATTTATTTTGTGGTGTTCCCTGGAGTCTGAGTGACAAGTCTCTCCCTATTTCCAATATTTTCCACCTCTTTTAAAACCATTGCAAATGTTTTTGTGCTATAGCAACAGCCGCTTACCATTAATTTCTCGCTGGCAACGACCATTAATGTTTTCTGGGATTTGGATGGTAAAAGGCCTCCCCAAGGTTCCAGTACTCCCCGCACTCTTCCAGTGGAGGTCTTATCAGTTGTCTCTTTCTACCCAGTCTTTACATTCTCCTTGACCCTTCACGACAGATAAAAGTTTGTAAGAGAGAGAGAGAGAGAAAGAGAATGTGTGAAAGTGACTTAAAAGGATCATGGAGAAAGATAAATAGACTGATATATATATATATATATATATATATATTGAGAGAGAGAGAGAGAGAGAGAGAGAGAGAGAGGGGGGGAAAGGGGTCGGAGATGACAAAAAAGGGAGAATTAGAAAAAAACGAACCAGAAAAACGAAAATGAAGAATAATAAAAGTAAACTATTAAAAGCAAAGAATGTTAATCCAATAAAGTCCCCAAGATGGAATGGTATTTTGTGACGAGGGAATCAGATCCGGAGATTTACAAATATTCCGGTTTCCAACTGAAATATTTCCGAGGTAATTTCAGTGCTTATCGTTAAATGATGTGAATTAGAAATAGGCAGGATTCCCTCGGAGGAGGGAGTACAAAAGAATAATTATAAATGATTTTGAAAAGATTTTTTTTCTCGCCGTGTTACGTTATTATTTTTACTAATCATCATTAGCAGAATCACTTTCATTTATTCAAAGATGAAGATACCCGACATTGCCCGCAAACATTGGCTTCGAAGATGAAATCTCATAGTTTGCTCCAGGGGATGTTGCAGCATAATACGGTGTAGGGACAATTACTTCTGTGATCCAGCTTATTATGAGTTCTGAATAATAATAATGATGATGATGATGATGATGATGGTGATGGTGATGGTAATCGTGGTGATGGTGATGATTATGATGATGTTATGGTGATGATGGTGATGGTGATAGTGATGCTAATGGTGAGGGTGATGATGATGGTGATGGTGATGATGGTGATGGTGATGATGGTGATGGTGATGATTATGATGATGTGATGGTGATGATGGTGATGGTAATGCTAATGGTGGTGGTGATGATGATGATGGTGATGGTGATGCTGATGCTGCTACTGCTGATGATGTTGATTGTGGTGATGGTGATGGTGATGATGGTAATGGTGATGATTATGATAATGTGATGGTGATGATGGTGATGCTAATGGTGGTGGTGATGATGATGATGGTGATGCTGCTGATGATGATGTTGATGATGATGATGATGATGATGATGATGGTGGTGATGGTGATGGTGATGGTGATGGTTATGATGATGTGATGGTGATGATAGTGATGGTGATGCTGATGGTGATGATGATGGTGATGGTGATGATGATGTTATGCTGATGATGATAGTGATGCTGCTGATGATGATGATCATGATGATTATGGCACCAGCCTCTATTGGTACCACACAAAATAGCATTGAAGAGCCAAGGAAGATGAAACGACTAACCTAACTTCCTCTTGAATGGATACAAAGAGTAATGTTGGAATATTGGAGAACATTTTTGCTAGTAAAATCCTAGCGAAGGCACACGATCATTGTCAGAAAAAAATCAATAATAAACGGCTGTTGCGATAGCACAAAATCATTTGCAGCGGTTATCGAAAAAGGCCGAGAGTAATGGAAACCTATAGAGACTTGTTATCACTTAGATTCCAAGGAACACTAGTGTCAGAATTAATGATTATATTTTTTACCGATGTGGCTTTTTTATCAAATAATAATAAACAAATGGTTATTTCACTCCTATTTACTTACACAAACGAGTGAAAAGGTTTTGTTATTTTATAAACACTAAGACGGCATAATTGACATGACGTTGTCACGTATCATAGCTCGGGAGATGCGCTGGAACATCTGAGCAGTCTGGCGGGGCTCGTTCCTGCAAGTGGTTATCATCAGTCCAATGTCTCGTATAAATTGTGAAGCATCATGATCGAGGACCCCTGACGTTCTAACTTAGTTTAGTTATTTTGTTTTTCGGCATATCAACCCTTCTCGAGTTATTTAATGCCAAATCAGGTAATTTTGATAAAAGTTATTATGCTTCAAGTTCTTTATATGTTCAAGTATTTATTCATGGTGTTCGGTTATCTTGTTTTATTTTACGGCATATCAACCCTTTTTGGGTTATTTATGCCGAATCCGGTCATTTTGGCAAATGTTTTTATGCTTCAAGTTCTTTATATCTACAAATATTTATTCATAGTGTTTGGTTTGGATGTTTTATAGATAAAAAAACTGTTGTTTTTATATTTAGCTTTGTAGAACATGATTGAGTTTTTCAAAGGAAAACAAAACAATAACATTAATGTTTGGGGTATTTTAAGTCAGATGGCCGGTATCTTAACACAGACTCATCTGGTAGCACCAGAGACGTTTCAACTGAGATAGGCTGTAAAATGAAACGATCAGAGTTGTATTTGTCGTTTTTTCTTCTGCATTTGGTGAACTGACCTGTGGTGCCGGGATTCGTAGCAGATTCCGCAATTCTTGCCGACGTGAAAGAATCCGAGAAAGTCTCGTCCACTATGAGTGTCTTTCTAAAAGCAAGGAGTCTCATGGCATCGGACCAGTGACGATAGCCACTCGAGAATTGATACGAACCCGGACAAAAATCGAGATCTCGTTTGACTACGAGTGCGGAGCGACGAGGAAGACGACTTAAGTTGAATCTGTCTGCGAGGGAGGAGGGTTAGGGTTAGGGTTAGATTTAGGTTTGAATCTGTCTGCGAAGGATGTGGTGCAGAGCAAACTCATCAACAGTTTTTTAAAAACATATTTCATTCCAAACAAGGCAACTGTAGTCGTAAAGGGTTACTGAGAATTAGGGTGTTGGTTTTGGGTGTCACCCCAATTTGGGAGCAATGTAGCGAGATGTCTGTTTACATTTGTTTTAAACCTCTGGTCGCATTGGCTTATCGTCGCTCAAATTTCCGGGGAAACCAGTCTCAGTTTTCAGCAAGAAATCAATGATAAACGGCTGTTGCGCGAACTCAATGTGATTTGCAACGGATATCGATATAGTCAGAGAGTATTAAAAGTCTTGAGAGCCCTGTTGTCATCCACACATCACTTGTTGTTAACAGTGAGCGATCCTTGATAATGACCCCTGTGAGAACTTTTATTAAATGAATAATAACACATGTCTATTGAAAGGACATTTGAACAGAGAAACATAATCGCTACTGACACCCTCACAAATCAACGGAATCAGAGCGAAATGGATAAAAGCTAATATAGACAAAACGCAGAAAAACAGTAAATGTAGACTTTTTGAACAAAGAGACGAAACAATAAACAACATCATGCGTAAACACCGCAAACTCTACACCTATAAACTTCCGCCATAGCAGTATCTTTTTGATTGATTTAAAACTGTAATTTTTTAAAAAGAGTTCATATAAAACGAATGAACCCTCCTCTAAAATGTTATCTTGATTTGAATGAATAGCTGTTTAGTTATCCTTCTCTTTATTTTATAAAACTAGCAAATATATGCTCCCCCCTCCGGTGACATATTTTTTCTAGGCTTGGAGGATTATATAATTGTAAGATAACTACATACAATAAGTAGTTAAAGCAAAGTAAATTGTTTTGGACTATTAAAATAATTTCCATTGCTATTGATGATGTTTATCCATTCATTTATCTATTTTTATCATCAATTATGTTTTAATTCATGTTTTGAAACATAACGTCAATCATAAATCTATGACATGACGCCAAAGCTATAATTATTTTTTTCAGATAATGTTTTAAGCTGTATTTTTAAGAAAAGTCCATGAATAGTCGCTGAAATTATTTATTGATTATTTCTGAAATTACGTTTACAAAAATTCCCCCGGACAGACAGACATCCTGACATCGTGACAGAGAAAGTGCTCGTTATATTATAAATGGACTAACGAAAATAGACTCCCTAACGGTTGTCTAATTTTGCCGCGTTCTTGGGTGGTGAGACAAAAAAAAAAAATTGTCTCCGAATACTTATTTTTGTTTAACAAAGAAAAACATTTTTTTTTTTTTGCAGAAAATTTTTTTTTTTTGCAGGAAATTTTTTTTTTTTAACGAAAATTACCGATTAATCCTAATAATAAACATCTACAAAATATATGAATACCCAAAGTGCGTACATATATCGATCATTGTAAAAGGATTCTCACCGAACCATACAACGTTTCTGTAACAATAGACAGGAAAACTAAAACTTACCAGCTCCAAAGCGTATGAGATGTTTCGCGTGTAAAGCACACATGAGAAAAAAACAACTAGTATTCATAATTGCTGATTTTAATAGGTAAAACTATGCATTCGTGAACATCTAATTTATAGACAGAAATTGATAGCGACAAAAAAATTGTAAGACTGTGATAGATGAAGTAAAGAGAAAGTTACAGCGATGACCAGAAAATGCATTCAGTCGCAGAAAATAGGTACTCGTAATTTTAAAAAAATCTCCAATGGTGTGGTGAACAATGAGTTATCAATACTTCCCTCCGCTATCCAAACACAATGATGTCGTTTGATGGAAACTAATAAGGCTGAACTACTTGCCCAGCGTTTCGACTTAAACTCCACTTTGGACTCCGAAAACCACTCCCTTCCAAATTTCCCATTGCAGTCTGAAGCCACACATGATGGCCTGCCCATCACTTCATCTCATATCCGGGACATCATAAAAAAAACATTGACACCTCCGAAGCATGTGGGCCTGATCTTATACCAGTAATAGTAATAAATAAATACTCTGTTGAACTTGTCCTTATCTTCTCCACACTCTACAACACATGCTTTGTCGAATCTTTCTTCCCTGATAGCTGGAAAATTGCCTCTGTGATACCAGTCTTCAAGAATTCTGGTGATAGAACTGACCCTCAGAATTATCGCCCCATATCAGTCTACTTTCGTTCTTCACTAAAATCTTTGAATCTCTAATCAATCTAGCGATAGTCCGACACTTTGTTAATGCTACAGTTTTTTCTGACCATAAGTATAGATTAAGGCGTACACGGTCTATTGCGGATATCATAACGGTCATCTCTGAACGCATATCTCATACACTGAATAAGGTAGGCGAAGCTAAGGCACTTGATATATCCAAAGCCTTTCACAAAGTCTGGCATAAAGATATTCTCATAAAAATGGATTCATATGGTATATTGACCAAAAGTAAGATCCAGGTATTCAAGCAACATGACGTAAATGCAGGTATACCACAGGAATCGATTCTTGGACCTTTATTGTTCCTGATTCTCATAAATAGTATCCCTGATGACATTGTGTCTGAGATGGGTATATTTGCTGACGATACGACGTTCTACTCTCGTTATGTAAGCAAAACGAACTCGCACATATCCAAGTCAATGGCTGACTCCTTAGAAAGTGACTCTCCAGTCTCTATTAGAATGGGGTCATAAATGGATGGCAACATTTAATGCTGCTATGACAAATCCCCTTTTCTTCAACAACTACAAGAAACCTCTTCACCCACCGATTGCCATGGCAACTAATACTCTATCTGAGAGTCTAACGTTCAAACGTCTCGGTCTAGCATTCACAGGTAACATGAATTAGAACAAATACATAAAAGAAATTGTCAAGGCTGCTGCAAAGAAGGTGGGATCCCTCTACCGTGCTGAAAAACTGATCACACCTGACGATACTGTCAGGTGTGATAAGTTGTATTTCCTTACAAGACACCATCCGCCAATGCATGGAGTACTGTTGTCACATCTAAGTTTGTGCACCATCCACCAGTCCCACTCTCTCTCTATTAGACAAGGTCCAAAAAAGTATCACATCTAATAGGTTCCTATCCACCAAGCTCCAGCCCTTGTCCCATCGCCGTAATGTTGCATCCTTCTGCTTGTTTTACAAGTACTTCGATGGAATGTACTCCAATGAAATTGCTGCCTCGGGGGCTCTCAACGTAAATACATTTGACTAACCCGACAGTCAGCTGGACCCTAATCATTCACTGTGGAGGTCCCCTAGATGCTGGAGAGTCTTCTGCTCCAATACCTTTTTTTGTCAAGCTGCCACCCTTTTGAACTCCTTCTCTGTTCCCTGTTTCCCCGACTGTACCGACATGCAGAACTTGAAAACTAATGTGAGCAAGCATCTCGCTGCATAGCTCCAAATTTAGGATAACCCCCTAAACTTTCACCCTAATTTTCAGTAGTCCTTTACGCGGCGATTTGCCTTGTTTTGGGGTGAACTAAGTTGAAAAAGAATATATAACTAAGTCGTACCAATGTACATTCAAGATACTCAGCACGAGTTAATGATTTGTAGAATTGAATAAATCAATATAAATGAATATATATTAATATTTTAAATATTCAGCATTGTTTGTATTCATCCATTCATTCCCAGCCAGCTTTCAAGTTCGAATAGGCTGAATCACGATGGCGAAGCAGTTACGATGTGTAGTGTCCAGATTCCAGATGAAGCAATGTGGAGTGTCCAGGTACTTGATGAAACCACGTGGCGGGTCCAGATACCAGATGAAACTATGTGGAATGTCCAGACACCAGATGAAACCATGTAGAGGTTCCAGACACAGTATGAAACCATGTTGCAAATCCAATTACACATGGAACCATATGGAGTATTCACATACTAGATACACCCATGTGAAGTATCCAGATACCATATAAAACCATGTGTAGGGTCAAGTTACAAGATGGAACCATGTTGAGTGTCCAGTTACAATATAACCCCATGTGAAGTGTCTAGATACCATATGAAACTATATGGAGCGTCCAGATACCATATGAAACTATGTATAGGATGCAGATTCCATACGAACCAAAGTGGCGTGTTCAGTTACAATATTAAACCATCTGGAGTATCCGAATACCAGATACACACACGTGAAGTATCCAGGTACAATATGACACCATGTGGAGGGTCAAGTCACAAGACAAAACCATGTGGAGTGTCCAGTTATCAGATTAACCCATGTGAAGTGTATAGATACCATATGAAACCATGTGAAGTGTCTAGATATCATATGAAACCATATGTAAGATCCAGCTTCCATATGAAACCATGTGGCGAGTTCTGTTACAATATGAGACCATGTGGAATGTTCAGATATGCGAGAAACTATGTAGAGGGTCCAGTAGCATATGAAACTATGTGGTGAGAGAAATAGAAAATGAAAACATGTAGAGAGTCTAGATGTTAGATTAAGTCACCCAGGCGATAACTGACGATCTAACAATATTTTGATGTGTTGCTATGATAAGACATCAAATTATCACTTCGTTTGTGCAAACTCTTTTACTATAGAAATATATTTTTGATTTTTTTTAAGTATCTCGGACATTATAGCGCATATACACTCTATTTCTTTGCAACACGCATAATTACACCGAGTTGTGCGTTTATCTTAAACCCAATTTCGCGCTTTCTTTGATGTAAAGAAAACATAACTTTGAAGGCAAGAGTTTTGTAATGGATATTGCTATGATGTTTAATCAAATCGGATAAGCCGAGTTAATATCTATCGCGTTCAATTACATTATATCGTCATAGAGAAAGATGCAGAAATTGATGCTTGTGTTCAATGAATCGTTCACAATAGGATTTGTGTTTCATCATAAATTACACCCGAAACGATTTTGTATGTAGTAAAATAGGTGAATAGATCACGCCACTCAATAAGTCCAGGACCTGATACATAGATGGCGCTTCTAATTAAACAAATCTATATAATTTTTATAAAGTACTAACCTTCAAATTGTCCCTGTCAAACTTTGAACCTAATAGAATTATTAGTTTACATATTATAGTTACTGAAGTTGAGCTACTGTTGCACATTTTACAAAACAATAGAAGAATCTGAATTTCGTGTGTTGATAAAGCATTGCTTTCTGATGATAAAACATACTATTCAAGCAAAGCAATGGCTTGATAAGTGTTATTCGAACGGCTCTGCTCTGTCGAAAACAGCAGTTGAGAAGTGGTATGCTGACTTTAAATGCAGTCGTACAGACACAAATGATGCTGAACGTTCAAGTCGCCCAAATGCGTCAGTTGTTCCGGAAAACATTTAAAAAACTACACAAACTCTTTTTGGCCAATCGTAAATTTAAGTTGTGTGAGATAGCAGAGGAGTTAAAGATATCAGAAGGCGAAGGTGTATTCACCATTTTGCGTGACGATTTGTCAATGAGAAAGCTGTGTCCAAAGTGTGTTTCTCGTTTATGCACAGTCGATCAAAAACAAAAACGCGTCGAGGATTCAAAGCGTCGTTTGCAACTGTTTCAACGAGAATTTTGCGTCAATATGTGACAATACATGAAATATAGGTCAACAACTTCACTCTGGTGTCAAATCGGCATTTAGCTAAGTGGACAGCAGCATGTGAAAGCTGTCCACTTAGACGAAAACATGATCAGGCAAGGTTTAGATCCGTGTATTTAGGGATACGTAACATATTTTGGCTATCGATTACATTGAAAAACGAATTAACCATAAATAACGAATATTATATGATAAATAGCATTTGAAATCGCACCCAAAACGACCACTCATGAAGATGGGGAAAGTGCTATTTCACCAAGACAATGCACCGTGTGAGAAGTCGATCACAACGATGGCAAAACCACGTGAATGGCACTTCGAATTGCTTCCGCACCCACTCTATTCTTCAGATCTGACCCCCAGTGACTACTGCCTGTTTGCAGACCTTAATAGGATGCTACAGGGACAGAGATTTGGCTCAAATAAAGAAGTGATATCAGAAACTCAGGCGTATTCTAAAGGCAAAGACAAATAATTCTACAAAAATGTATCGATTTATTAAAGAAGGATTGGAATCAGTTTATCACACTAAAAGGAGACCATGTTGATGAATAAAGTGTAATTGAGCTAAATAGGACCCAGGATTCATTGAGTTATGTGTTAACCATTTTTCCTCACTCAGTGACTATATTTATGATTTCGTACGGAAGAATTTCAATATTTAACCAAAGTTGCGCAGTGAATATAACTTTAATGAAGAATTATCACAGACTTCTAAGAGTTTTTTTTTTATTAACCTTAATTCAATTATATTACTCGATTAACTGTGTAAAGTTGCTTACAATATTACAGTTTTATTAGGTTAATAAGAAAATAATGTCAGTTATTATTAGGTTGGTTAGAAGATATGACCGATTTTTATTGTTTTGTAAGTAAATATCCTATTTGCTGTTGAATTTATAATGTTTTTATTATGTTAGCAAGAATCTCGGTTTTGATTTAAACTTAATTTAATTAATGAAAATAAAATAAAACATATAAACAATGCATTTTGCAACGAAAGAAAATTTTTATTTATTTCTGTTGCATAAAAAAACTATTTATATAATGTTAGATATGTGTATATGTTTATATATTTTTTTATGTATAGGATAAACTCCTAAACTAATTAACCGATCATTGTTACTTTGGGAACACAGCTTAAGTTTAATTTAGTTTTATGAAAATGAAACAGAGAGGGTAGATGTATTTAAAAGTGTTTTAGGTAGCATAATATGGGCACACTCTAACCCTAACCAAAACCCTAACCCTAAAATATAAAAAGTGAACATTCCTAAAAAAGTTAGAATGGTCCGGAAATGATGATCATTTTACGTTAAATTTATATACGAAACTGATCCCACTCTGAATTTTAAAATTATTGTTCTTTTCTTTTCCGAAAAGTTTTTAAGTTCTTAACAGGAAATCACCTAAACAAAGTAAAATCACATTTTTGGCGGGTGATTTAGCTGAGGATTTTAATCTACAAATTTGCCATTATTATTATTATTTACTCACTAGGAGTTCTCACACAGGTCATCAGTGATTGCTCACCGACAACCGGTGGTATTCCCTGGAGTCTGAGTGACAACAAGTCTACCCAGATTTCCAGTATTCTCCACCTCTTTTCGATAGTCACTGCAAATAAATTTGCAGTATCACAACAGCCGCTTACCATTGATTTTTCGCTGGTAAGGACCATTGGTCTTCTCTGGGATTTGGGTGGCAATAAGCCTCCCCGAGGTCCCAGCAGTCTCTGCACTTCCAGTGGAGGTCTGGTTTGTGCTGTCCCTCCTCGGTCTTCTCATCCTCCTTGACCCTATGCAAATATTTTGTGTGGTGTTAGCCTAGGCGGGTACCATTTTTTTTTGCGGGGGGGGGGGGGGAGCTGATTATTTTTATTTATTTAATTATTTTTTGGGGGGGTGAGCTGATGGTGTTTCTTGCTATTTCTGTTCATTGGTTCTATTTTTGTGTTGTGTAAGTTGAGGCCACTTTAATTTATTGGGGGGAGGGGGGAGTTTATTAAGTCATGTTTCTTGCATTTTCTGTCTCTTTGTTGGTGGTGTGTTCTTTCGTTAGTTTTGTTTTGTTTTCTTCCTGTGTTAGTTTCCGTGAGACCCTTCGTCGCTTATGCGGGTTAGTTTCTGCATTCAATTATTTCTCTTAAGATTGTAGCTGTTTTGATCATTGCTGTCCTTTGTATAGTTCCAATGATCTGTTTGATTCCAATTTCTCCAAGTCTTTTTTCCAGGTTTTATGGGATTGTTCCTAATGCTCCTACGATTATTGGTATTATACTGACTTTCTTCATGCTCCATATTCCTTTCAGTTTTCTGGCTAGTTCCGTGTACTTGCTTCGTTTTTCCGTTTCTTTGATTTTCACTCTGTTGTCTGCTGGAACGGCTAAGTCTACGATTTTGCAAGATTTTTCCTTCTTGTTGATTATTATAACATCCGGTCTCCTTGCTTGTATGAGTTTGTCTGTTTGTATATCCATATCCCAGATAATTTTGTGTTTTTCGTTTTCCAGTACTGTTTCTGGTTTATGTTTGTACCATTTGTCTGCGTATTCGAAATGCAATTGTTTGCACAGTTCCCCATGTACTGCTTTACCCACACAGTCATGTCTGTTCTTATACTCTTTTTGGGCTAGTTTGCTACATTCACTTATTATATGATTTATTGTTTCGTCTCTTTGTCCACACAGTCTGCATTTACTGTTTTCCTGGGTTTTATCTATTTTAGCTTTAATGTAGTTTGTCCTAATTGCATTGTTCTGTGCAGCCATCAGTAAAGATTCCGTTTCTCTGTTCAAGTGTCCCTTTTTTAGCCA
>OY744518.1:205309100-205351600 GCA_963556195.1 Sepiola atlantica
CGGTATAATACCCATCAAAGGAGGAGGTAAAGCCTGAGAAGCCCCCTTTATAGAAAAGGAGGTGATGATGCATGTTCCGATGGTATCACGATAACAGAGCAGATACTACAATAGCCTTTTAAAATAGAGGAGGTAATACCTGGGACGACACCCCCATAAAAGGGGGAAGGTACGTAATGTCTGCGAGTATGGTATCATGGCAACAGAAAAGATACTACACTACTCCAATCACACAACATAACTTAGGGTTGTTAATGTTTTTTTAATTGTTTTCTTTTTACTGAAACAGGGTTTACTTTCAAATGTTGATAATAGAATTTATTTATTAAGTGAAAAAAAAACTTTGAATAAAAATAACTCACAATTTAAACAGAAAATTCAATGTATTTTAAGTGTAAGACGTTTTTTTTCAGACAATGTATATTTATAAGTTTTTGCTATTTTATCTCGTAAACATGTGCTTAAAACAATAAAAAAAACATTTACGTCGCTAGAGAAAGGAGGGAGGAGAAGAGATGAGAGAGAGAGAAATGGAAAAAGAGGAAGAAGAGACAGTGAGAACGTTTTTTATTGTTTTTAAACATCCCATCAGATTAAGAGAGAGAGAGAGAGAGAGAGAGAGAGAGAGAGAGAGAGAGAGAGAGAGATAGAGGTGTCACCTCCCCATCTCTTGTGCCTCATCAGTACATCTTTCTAGCTTGCTAAGACGTATTAGTTTCCTTTAAATTGTCTCCCTTGATAAGATTATTTTAAGATAGGATTTTGAATGATTTTTTCATTGAAATACTTTAAGTAATTACTGTTAATATCGACAAAACTATTGCAGATATATAGAACACATGTATAAACAAATAAATATAAATAGCAGTAAACATTAATTTATTATAGACAGTTTTAAAAACAATTATGCAAATTAGACATATCTATGAATGTCTAGATGTATTTCATCAGTACTATATATACTGTATTTCAAAGTATCGTGTTGTATCTTTTATCGGCCTTTGTTCCGATGGATACTACACCCCATATACTGGTATTGTCTTGGCCTTGGGGGCTTGATTCACGCCGGTCTATGGGTCTGTCCTGTGCAGTTCTTGGAGGTCCACCCTCCCAGGCTTTGCCTTCCCTCTTTGGGGAGGAGTAAGTTTATTGCTTACTGCCTGAGGCGCCCCTATCGGGGAATGCCGACGGGGCTGCCTAGGCAATTTTTAATGGCCAGAGTGTTCACCTTCTCGGGCGCTGGCTTTTCAAGTCCCACTTTCCCGACTCGACCTTGGGTCACATCTTACCTTGTGGGAGTAAGATAAACCTGGCCTTGTGCTTAACCTCCTGGGGAGATAAATAAAGTGTTGTATTATTGATTTGAATAACAGTAACCTGTTTTAATGATGATATAAAGGGATAAATGAAAAAAAAACTTTCGCATTTATATATATATATATATATATATATATATATATATGCATGATTTAATAAGAACAAGCCGGTCGTGAATTTTATATTGCCTTTTGATAGCTCTCTCTATTAATAGCCTAGCGGTAATTATTATTCTGATTATATTGGCTTTCCGCCATGCTAAGCTGAACAAGCCAATTCCACCAATGTTTATCAACCTCTCAAATTAATCGTCCAATGCGTTCATATTTGGAATGTGTTTACCATTTTCAAAGTTACATCGCAACGCAATAACAAGAAATGCACATCTCTCCTCCTAAAACGGATTTTGTTTTCTTTAGGAATACAAACCGACTCACTGACTATGAATTGCAATCGAGAAACTCCGATAATGGTCTTTTAACCGTTTTACGTTGACAGCAGGCATCTTTTAAAAGAAAATGTATTGATCCGAAACAAGGCATATTGCCACTGAAACGGGCTATTATGATTAGGGGCCAGATTTATAGGGAGCAACCTTAGTGGGGAGTTCTGCAGCAAGATGTTTGTTTAAATTACATTTTAACTTCGGCATGTTGGTTCAGTTGGGGAAACAGGGAGCAGGGAGAGAATTCCAAAGGCAAGAGGTTCGAGGAAAGAAGCTACTAGAGTAGAACATATATCGAAATCTGGGAACATCTACAGTGAAGTGGCGGAATTTTGCTGCAAGTTGGGTTTGCCGCTGCTATTTACCTAGTGAGTGTACAAGTGCAGTAAGTTCGTTGTAAAACAAATACAGGTATGCAACATTACGGCGATGGGACTGAGGCTGGAGCTTGACTGACAGTGCGGAACCTATTAGGTTAGATAATTATTTTGTTTTCTGTCGACGAATTCTTGTCCTGCTCCTTGTTTCCACGACCGGACCAACATGCAGAAATTTAAATGCAATATGAACTAACATCTTACTTCCAAAGTCTCTACTTAGGTTGTACCTATATAAATCTGTCCTTTATCACAGTAGCCCAATACGTTTTAGTAACAATACGCCTTGTTTTGGGTGAACAAAATAAAAAGAAAGATCTAGGGAAGATGACCTATTCCCTTCCCTACAGTTTTTTTATCACAGAAGATACGTTGCTAGTCTCTCTCTACTCACTTGTTATTTCCGTGAAAAGTGTTTGACATAGTCTCTTTATTCTAATATATTCATAACAAGAACTAAACGGAAACAGTCTGTGAATGCAAGAGTTTTCTATGTTAGCCGGTCAAAATTCAGGAAGGGGACATTTTGTCTTCAGCACCGTCCTCTTCCGGGAAGACATGCGCACGGGGAACTGTCTTGCCTAAACACCGCCTGCTTGGGATTCGGACGTCCAATGAGCTTGCGTTAGACGTTAGTCATTCTGGGACAAGTTACTTGGTAAAATAGAGGTAAGCAACGCAGAATTCTCTGAACCTATTTAAGTTTTCGCTTTCTTCCAATTTTCTTTGTTTTGTTTCTTAGAATATGTTTGTAAGACTGATTTATTTTCGTGTATTTACAGTTTTACGGTGAGAAAAAAGGTGTTATATTTAGCGTTGGTCACGTGCGCGCATAATAAATACATTCGCCTGTACTACTCGTCTTCCGAGATTTTTTGCCCCAGATTGCTTGCTGTTACACAGTCATTCATTTCTTCTCCCATGTGCTTAGTATCAGGCGGAATTTTCATGGGCAATGGTTTTCCCTCTGTGGAACACGTTATCACGGGACTGCTTCCCAATAGCCGTCTTCAAATCCAGTGTCATAAAAATACTTGCCAAAAGTGATCAAACTTATTGTTGTGGTTGCAAGGTTGAACAATAATTAGTGAGGAATACAATGAAGACGCAAACAACAAGGAGAATGCAATTATAAGTGTATTAAAGAAAAGGTATAGTTACAGTATGTACAAATGAAGGTGTCGAGTCAGAGAGTCTTGGTGGGAGGACATGTACGCTCTTCGGCGTCACTTCCGGTGGCATTTAGGTAACACACACTAAGGCCAACCTAGGCTTGCCATTTATAGTGTAACGTTATTCGTATATGCAAATGAGTGGTTGCCACCACAACACTTATTTCATCCCATTGATAAAATTTTGTTCTCATATAAGGTTCTTCATCTTCAGGCTGAATGTTATCCTAGCATATTCCAACATTTATCCTCGAGTGAATCTTGGCCTTCATAAGTAGTGAACCAATAGTAAAAAATAATAATAGAAACAATGTGATAGGCTGGCTTCGATCGGTTAGTGGAAGAATTTGTCCAACTATCGAATGAAACCGGAAGCTCGAAAGGATTCGCTTGAGTCCTACCCAATATTTTGTTCTCATATAAGGTTCTTCATCTTTCGGCTGAATGTTATCCCAGCATATTCCAACATTTATCCTCGAGTGAATCTTGGCCTTCATAAGTAGTGAACCAATAGTAAAAAAATAATAATAGAAACAATGTGATAGGCTGGCTTCGATAGGTTTGTGGAAGAATTTGTGTCCAACTATCGAATGAAACCGGAAGCTCGAAAGGATTCGCTTGAGTCCTACCCAATTAAAAACGAGGACCGTCGCACGCGAAGTCCGACTGAAAGAGTCACTATTTACTTTTCTCATCACGAAGGTAAAGTTATACACTAGATAGATTTTTTCATATACTGGTATGCCGTGCCCCACCTGCCCTCCAATGTGAATTTTGTAGATTATTCCTAAGAAATCACATTGGAGTGAAGAGACTCTATTTACTAGCTTCCGCACGCAGTCAGAGCTAGAAACAAGGTCGGCTTCTAATGTGGGGATAAACGTGCACACTGGATAACGTCACAAAGGGATGACGCTACTTATTAAAACAGAGCGATGCGAGATAACCGTATACATTAAATGACGTCACAAATGATGACATCATCTATCAAACGAGAGTAAAAAAGGGCAAAATTCCTTGATGACGTTTTATCTAGACCAGTGGTTCTTAACCTTTTTTCTCCAATTCCCCACTATTTAGTGAGCCAGCTCTCCATTCCCACCACAGTTATCACATGGAAATAAATACATACGAAAAGATTCGTTATGTTTTTTCTAAATATATTTGGCCTATAAAAAGCATACAAAAAATGTAACACTAGCACTAGACACATACAGGTTAGTGAGACTTGAAATATATATAATAAGGTACCTGAAGATAAATCAAATGAAAAGAAAGTAGTGACAATCATACAAAAGAGAAACAAAAAACGAACACCAGAAGTGGCATTGAATCAAGAAAATGGCCAAAATTATCATGGTCAAAGTAAGTCAACATTTGGATGTAATGTATTAAATTTTGAAGCAGTCGTTCTTCTGTCCGACCGGTCATTCCCCACTTGGCATCTCCGCCATTCCCCACCAGTGGGGAATTCCCCACAGGTTAAGAGCCACTGATCTAGACGATCAATCACCCTTCGTGACGAATCGTCTAGACCTTTTCGGATCATGTACATATTAAAGTTACGACCAGTCACCCCTCGTGACGAACCGTCTAGCCCCCTTAGTATGTATTAAAGTTAAGACTTATTTCATATATTCAAGATAATACTGATTGTCATGCTTACGAAAAGCAGTCTTAAAATCATATTGCCTCTGATAAATACACCACAATAACATAAGGAACACCTGAAGACACTCACTCTAATGTTAAGTGGAGCGAATGTTTGATCACTTTAACAATTGTATTCTTATGAAGCTAGACCTGTTTATATGTTTATAGTTTTGTATGTACAGAGGTCACCCCTAAAGTAATTAACTGATTATTATGAATTTTGAAACACAGCTGCTAAGCGTAAGGAGTCAAAATGTCGGCTATATTTATTTTCAGCTACTTTTATGCATAGGGGTTAAAACGGGTTGTGAAAATTAAGATACCTCCGAGTACTGTGAAATGTTAACAGTAAGTATGAGACATAAATGAATAAATATTTCTTAAATTTCAGTTTCTTTGGATTATTTTAGAGGGCATTAGAGAATATAATATGTGTTTAAGAGTATAATATGTGTTTAAGAGTATAATATGGGGTTTAGAGAGTATGATATGTGTTTAAGAGTATGATATGTGTTTAAGAGTATAATATGTGTTTAAGAGTATAATATGGGGTTTAGAGAGTATGATATGTGTTCAAGAGTATAATATGTTTTTAAGAGTATAATATGAGTTTTAGAGAGTATAATATCTGTTTAAGAGTATAATATATGTTTAAGAGTATAATATGGGGTTTAGAGAGTATGATATGTGTTTAAGAGTATAATATGTGTTTAAGAGTATAATATGAGTTTTAGAGAGTATAATATGTGTTTAAGAGTATAATATATGTTTAAGAGTATACTATGGGGTTTAGAGAGTATAATATGTGTTTAAGAGTATAATATATGTTTAAGAGTATACTATGGGGTTTAGAGAGTATAATATGTGTTTAAGAGTATGATATGTGTTTAAGAGTATAATATGGGGTTTAGAGAGTATAATATGTGTTTAAGAGTATAATATGTGTTTAAGAGTATAATATGTGTTTTAGAGAGTATAATATGTGTTTAAGAGTATAATATGTGTTTAAGAGTATACTATAGGGTTTAGAGAGTATAATATGGGTACTTCTTCCTATATGAGAATTAAAATATCTCAGATTTAGATTGAATTTTATCCGTAGTCATTAGGCAGTAATCATGCTAGATTCCCTGAATTTTAATTTCTTCCGATGAGGAATTTTTCAAGGAATGTAACTTTAAACGCAAAGAAAGTTTTTGCCTCAGAAACATATGAATCATTTTCTTTTTGAAGCCGTATTTAAATATCTGTACAGGCAATGCTCATTAGGTAAAAACTGATTCGAGCTCCGGCAATTGCAATGTTTACATTTCGTTACATTGAGATATTTCTTACGTTCAGTCAGTGTCGCATGATGGCGTAGGGGTTAGCATCGCCGACTGCCAGCTTGACGGTTGCGTTTCGATCCCGCCTTGAGGCACTAATTGGTCTGTGATCTATACGCTCGTCTTCAATGTAATTGTCTGTCGACTTGAATTATTTATCATTTTATTTTGTCGAATGCTTATATTTTTCTATTCAGTCTTACGCGCGTTTCACAATCCATAAAGAAAAATGTAGTATTTAGTTTAACAGACTGTTTATCGGAATACTGTTCATTCAATAATAAAAAAAACAAGCACACTATTCCAAAACAGAAGGAAGAAATGTTAGAAAAGAAAGATGAGTACAACTGCAAGTCAAAAACACGAAAAATTCACATAAAAAATGAGAAGCAGAGGAATTATCCCCCTCCCAAACACCGGACACAAACTTGAGCCGATTTTCAAACCGCTATCTTGGATTCAAACCTGTAGAGCTAGGATCGACATGTTTCATTCAAAACATAACAGCGGTGAAAAAACTCCTAGTAAAATTCGAAAATACCGGTTGATAAAATATTGTAAGTCCTAAAGTTTAATGATAATGATTAAACATGTTAGATTTTGCAGAATAACTAAATACGAAAATTCTGTCAGTTTGGAAAGTTACCAAAGTATAACAATTCGCAGTGCTATGGATTTTACCGTAACAACCGTTTAAAACACCCTAACACCAAAAAAATATGTCATCAGTTACAGATAGTATTAATTCTAACAAAAATAAACTTATAATTGTACTTAATTAGATTTATTACCTAAATTTCATTTTATAACTTTTTATAATTAAATTACCGTAATATGACCTAAAAGTGAAATAATGATAATAATAATTATAACAAAAACATGGAAATAAGACTGGGAGAAATTGGATTCAAAGGGAAAACTGAAACCATACAACGGAGGGCAATGATGAAAACAGCTGAAATCTTAAGGAAAATCCTTGAATGCGGAAACTAACTAACATCAGCTACAAAGACTAATCAGTCACATGCAAGGTGCAATATTAATAAACAAACACACAAAGAACATCACCACAAAGACCAAGAAACAGAAACTGCAAGAAATTTAATAAAATACCCCCCAAAAAAAACAAAAAACAAAAAAACATGATAGCACCAGCTTCTGCTGATGCCACACACAATAGTCGTGAAGGGTCAAGGAGAATGGGAAGACTGAGGAGGAAGAGCACTAACTAGATCTTCATTGTAAGAGTGCGGAGAGTACTGGAACTTTGAAGAGGTTTATTGCCACCCTAATCCCAGAAGACACCAATGTTCGTTACCAGCGAGAAATATATGGCAAACGGCTGTTACGATACCCCAAAGTCATTTGCAATGGTTATCGAAAAGAGGTAGAAAGTACTAGAAATCTGGGGAGACTTTTTGTCCCACAGATTTCAGGGGACACCACCGGTTTTTTTCGGTTAGCAACCACTGACGATGTCTTGTGTGAAGAACTCCTAGTGAGTACAAATAATAATAATAATAATAATCAAGTCAAGTCGAGGTTGGGTTAAGATAACAAGTGTATTAACATAAAAGGTACAAAGGTAAGGACACTGACTGGCACTCGGCTAGACAGTTACAATACTGTCCTTTTATCCCTGGTGATTGTCTACTCGCACTATTTATATTGAGAACACGTGTAGTTTCTCTTCTGTTAGAACGGCCGGTGTAATAATAATAATAATAATAATAGTAATAATAATAATAATAATAATAGTAATAATAAAGTTAAGAGACTTATTAATTTTAGTAAGAAGAATGTCTTAAAAAACATGGCACAGTTTATGACTTTTCGAATGAAACCAATGTAGAATAAATAGTGGTATTCGTTGTGACCCAACGAGTCACATGTACCTTTCTCTTTATATAAATGTAAAAATAGTAGTCATAATTTAATTAACACATTAATTTATTAACTAGTTTTGCAAATTATAATAAAAATAGCGTTGAAACTACTCGACACAAATCAATTAAATAAGATTAGGTTTACCTCCACTCGAGCTATTTAGCTCTACACAAGTCTTCGTAAAGGAAATGAATCCAATATTCAAGATGCAATATATAGTTAAATACTAATTTATCGTCGTCCACGGCTTTGTTTGTTCGAGCAATCGGCCTCATAAAACGAGAGAGCCTAAGGAGCGCCTGATTAACATAGATCTCTATTGGCGGTCTCGGCGATGCAACATCTGTTTAAATGCTGTTCATTTGGCTAGCTCAATCTCTATTTTAATAGACTATGCTTAAATGGGCGTTCCTCTGTTTAAATGCCTTCTCCTGTGTTTCTTGTTAGAGAAAATCAATGCTTTGTTTTTTGATGTTATGGTGAGCGAGAGTGAATTCTTTTGTATCAAATTTAACTGCCAGCAATAAACATAGACATCAAACATGTTTTTCTTAGGTTGTATAAAAATCATTAAGCATGGTGGATGGATAACACTTTTATGACCTCCGCAGTTGTACTGCAAATGGAATTCGTATCGACTTTAGTAAGAGAACAAGTACGAAAGAATACAACAAAGATAAGTATGTTACATAATGTATGTATGTATGTGAAGAACGATTACATCAGCTACTACTGATCTAGTATCTAAGTGGACCAGTGCAAGTTACCTTGATATGAAAATCTGGGGAACAAGTTCGCTCTGGAACTAAAAATAAACAAGCCTGAACTCTGGCTCTTCCTTTGACCTCTTATCTAACAGGTGCGTTGTGACAGGCTTAGCGTTCTCCTTCGAAGCAATTATGTCACAATCGTGGGAACGAGAATAAGAAATAAGTTTTGTTAGCCAGTCCGTCTCTTGGAAGCGTGGTGAACGGACGCAAAATCGAGATGCAATCCAGAAAAAGGAAAATGAGGATTTATTTCCTAAAATAGTTGATAGCGATTGGTAATGCCCCCTTCCTTCTTATCACCGTAACGAAGTAGATCTAAGTTAGGAATAACAGTTTGCCCTCTTTTTCTAAACTAATGAAGGTATGAACTTTTTATAATCATGACGAGAAAATATCTCTCAGATAAAGACCAGTTAAATTTTGTGCCGGATTCGCCTTTTTTCTCTCAGCATGGAAAGTTTAATTACAGACCCTAGACGATCATGATGATGACGGCGAAGGCAGCGCACTGGGCGATGATGATGATGGGAAGAAAAGCAACGTACTACGATGATAGTGACGACAACGATGTCGGCGACGGCGACGGGCGGCAGTATACAGAAAGCTACGTAAGACAACTGAGAATATTTTGAAGTTAGGACTTTAATTCTGGAGACCGTGTTTTAATAAACCAATACATTACAAGTATACTCGCTAACAAAATGAATTAATAACTCATCCAGTCGGTTTTGTTTCGTTATCACGATTGGAATTTTGATAATTGTAAAACCGGAACCCATTGAAGCAGGGAGATAGATGTTAACTCATGCAGTCGGGTTTGTTTCGTTATCACGATTGGAATTTTGATAATTGTAAAACCGGAACCCATTGAAGCATGGAGATAGATGTTAGCTCATGCAGTCGGGTTTGTTTCGTTATCATGATTGGAATTTGGATAATTGTAAAACCGGAACTCATTGAAGCAGGGAGATAGATGTTAGCTCATGCAGTCGGGTTTGTTTCGTTATCATGATTGGAATTTTGATAATTGTAAAACCGGAACCCATTGAAGCAGGGAGATAGATGTTAACTCATGCAGTGGGGTTTGTTTCGTTATCATGATTGGAATTTTGATAATTGTAAAACCGGAACCCATTGAAGCAGGGAGATAGATGTTAGCTCATGCAGTCGGGTTTGTTTCGTTATCATGATTGGAATTTTGATAATTGTAAAACCGGAACCCATTGAAGCAGGGAGATAGATGTTAACTCATGGAGTCGGGTTTGTTTCGTTATCATGATTGGAATTTTGATAATTGTAAAACCGGAACCCATTGAAGCAGGGAGATAGATGTTAGCTCATGCAGTCGGGTTTGTTTCGTTATCATGATTGGAATTTTGATAATTGTAAAACCGGAACCCATTGAAGCAGGGAGATAGATGTTAGCTATTGCAGTCGGGGTTGTTTCGTTATCATGATTGGAATTTTGATAATTGTAAAACCGGAACCCATTGAAGCAGGGAGATAGATGTTAGATCATGCAGTCGGGTTTATATCGTTATCATGATTGGAATTTTGATAATTGTAAAACCGGAACCCATTGAAGCAGGGAGATAGATGTTAGCTCATGCAGTCGGGGTTGTTTCGTTATCATAATTGGAATTTTGATAATTGTAAAACCGGAACCCATTGAAGCAGGGAGATAGATGTTAATTTATGCAGTCGGGTTTGTTTCGTTATCACGATTCGAATTTTGATAATTGTAAAACCGGAACCCATTGAAGCAGGGAGATAGATGTTAACTACAAGCTGAATCATAAAAATGCCTCCCATGAGAATCGTCAATAAAATTCACGATCTTTTCTACAATCCAAGCATACAATAAAGAAAAAAAAACATTAAGTGGTCGACCATAGTCGAGGGCGACCCGAAGGCTCAATTTTCATTAGCTACTACATCAAAAAGTAAGGGAGGGCAAAACCCTTTTCCAAGAATTACTCTACTTACCCTTGATCCTTTACCGTATAATTATGAGTTTTTAGCAAGATGACATCACATAAGATCTTTTACTCTTTCGTTTGATACGACCGAGAATTGAACTCCGGTTATCCAGCCCATTAGCGACCACTCTAACGATTATGCCGAATGGATCGGTTATTTGGTACAAATAAACGTCAATTTATGCCTGCCTTGTCCACCAAGTATCAGTGATGAATGTTCAACAGTCTTTGTTTGAAATTGTAAAACAAACAAATTAAATATCTCTCTCATCACTTAGCCACGCACCCAGACACACATATTCACTCACACACATCCGAAGAATACCCGTTGGATAACTAGAGAGGCTTCGTCTCAATATCGTTCTGACGAAAATCATCATCCGCGTTTTGTTTATTTGAATGCACTATAATACTAACTAATTGACAGATATTGAAGGTAGTTATGTATCCTTGGTAGAGGGCGAAATCAAAGTGCTTTTCCCCGTGTGATAGTACAGGAGACCGAATTAAAGGGTAGTTCAGTGAGAGTCTTCTTCCATCAGCATTCGCTAAATGTCGGTGTATCTAAAGTGCCATGTTGCACATGGATGTGTGTCGCATCTGGGCTGGTGCACCAACCACTATCCTCTCACTCGTAGACAAGTTAAAAAAGAGCCTATAACCTAATAAATCGCACACTGTCTACCAAGCTCCAGCCTCTGACCCATAGCTTCAATGTTGCATTCCTGTGCTTGTTTTACAAGTACTTTAATGGAATATCCTCTGACGAACTTGGTGCACTGGCGCCCCTTCGACGAACATACCCCCGACCAATTCGACAATCAGCAAAATCCCATCTCTTCACTGTAGAGGTCCCCAGATGCTGGAAGGTTTGCTACTCTAATAGATTATCTCCTCGAACAGCTTGCCTTTAGAATCTCCTCCCTGTTTCCCTAACTGTACCAACCTCTTCATTGTAGAAGTCTCCAGGGTGACTTTATAAATATGGCCCCTAATTCACGGTAGCCCGTTATGTCTTAGTGGCAATGAGTCTTGTTAGGAGTGAATAAAAATTAAAAAACAAACAAATGGAAAATGCTAAATGATACTGTTAGAATGAATGGATCATAAATGTGTCAAGTTAAGGTTCAGTGGATGACCGACGAACTCCCTTATTCCTCTAAACCTCATGGTCTAGTGCATATATATATATATATATATATATATATATATATATATATATATATATATATATATATATATATAAAATAGCAGTAAAGAACAGGAGAATAAAGAATATGGTGTATACCTTTAAAATAGAACCTATCATGAAAAATGTATACTCACTATACGAGATAGAGCAATTATATAAACAAATAAAGGATGAGAATCGTAATTGTATAAAATACAACATTTATTAAGTCATCAGTTGTTCAAAACAAGAGGTTTCAAATAATCTTTTTTATTATTCCTTCCTTAAGCCATGTTTTTTCAAAGAATAATATCTTATCGTCAGAGGAGTGCAAATAGATAAGTTGGTAAAAGGGAAATTACCAGAAGTCATTATTTTGAAAAGATATAAAAGTGAAATAAAAAATATACAATGTAAAAAGAAAAAAGTTGAAAATATAAGAAGTCCCCAGGATGCCCTTATAAATATGGCCCCTAATTCACGGTAGCCCCTTACGGTTTAGTGTCAATGTGTCTTGTTAGGGGTGGATACAAATAAAAAAAGCAAATGGAAAATGCTAAATGATATTGTTAAAATGTCAATTTAAGGTTCAGTGGATGACCGACGAATTCCCTTATTCCTCTAAACCTCATGGTCTAGTGCCTAATTATATATATATATATATATATATATATATATATATATATATATAATAGCAATAAAGAACAGGAGAATAAAGAATATGGTGCATACCTTTAAAATAGAACTTTTCATGAAAGATTTATACTCAATATACAAGATAGAGCAATTATATAAACAAGTAAATATTAAGTCATCAAATGTTCAAAACAAGAGGTTTCAAATAATGTTTTTTTTTATTGTTCCCTCCTTAAGCCATGTCCTTTCAAAGAATAATATCTCATCGTCAGACGAGTGCAAATAGATAAGTTGGTAAAAGGGAAATTACCAGAAGTCATTATTTTGAAAAGATATAAAGATGATATAAAATTGAAATAAAAAATGTACAATGTAAAAAGAAAAAAGTTGAAAATATAGGAAAAAGTTCAGTGTTGAAAGCGTCATGAGAGTTCGTCGTAGAAGGTTCGGAATTTGGTAAAATCCAAGAAAAAATGCAGAAAAAAATTCATGATTTTACCTTATTTCGAACTTGCGGCTAGGGACTCTCATGGCGCATTCAACGCTGAACTTTTCCCTATATTTTCAACCTTTTCATTTTTACATTGTACATTTTTAATTTTTATATTATCTTTATATCTTTCAAATTATGACTTTTGGTAATTTCCCTTCACCACCTCATCTGTTTGAACTCCTCTGACCATGAAATATCATTCTTTGAAAAGCCAAGGCTTAAGGAAGGAATAATAACAACTCTTTTATTTTAAACTCCTTTGTTTAAACTACTGATGACTTACTAGATATTGTATTTAATACAGTTTTTAATCCCCTCCTTTATTTGTTTAAAATGGCAATATATGTTATCAATCTGCTATCAATCCGGATAATTAGGGGTATAGTTCAATGCGGTGACAGTCTCTCCATCAGAGACTCTTAGCTAAGGACAAAAGGGAAATCCATAGTTTTGAAGAATCAAGCATACTTATGTTTCAGAATTTTGATTATTTCTAATATTTGGATTACTCAGACACGTGGCGCAACGGATATAGGCGTTGAGCGTCAATTAATTCTTAATGACAGTCTACTGCGGGGTTGAATATTCAATCATCACCACAGATGATACTAAGAATAAGATGAAGATTATTTACTTAAAACTTTTAGCTGGTCATGGCTGACAGAAAGGAGAACAATCTATCATATGAACTAAATAAACGGTTTAGTTCGAAATTCCGTCCAGATTCCCGAGTTCGACATAAATATTCCCGAATTCGAAAATATGCACCTGAAGAAGAGCAAAATTTATGAGAATAGCATCCAAGAAAATAAGAGTTTAAATAACTCTTATAATACAAGTATATTTAATTTTGAAGTCGTTGTTTTCCTCTTTCAAGTTATCCATCTCATTTTGAACCCTAGTGCATGAGAAAGAAACAACAGCTACCCGACTGCGAGGATATGAAACACACGCAAACAGGCAATCGAAAAATACACGCTGGAAAATGAGACAGACTTCGCGTCGCTCGCTCTGGTAAAAGCCAACATCCGCCCTCCGCTGGTTTGAGAGCAATATATATATAAAAAAAAACAAACCAATGCTGTCAATGATGAAGTTTTTGTTTTGGTGGTTATTCCTGGTGGTTGCAGTGGCGGTGGTTTCAGTGACGACGTTGTGTTCGGGGTGGAGGCGTTGCCAGAAGTGGTTTTAACAGTATCAAAGAAATGCACCAACAGATAAAAAGATTAAGACGTTCTCAGATACTCAGACACGGAAACAGGAAGAGCGGACATGTTTATGAAACAGCCATTTAATCTTCGCGTTTGCGATGAATATGTTATTTGAAATTAAAACGGGACAGACCAACGAAAATGCTACATAAAACTTAAGCGTGACAGACCAAATGAAACGATACTTAAAACTTAAATTTGACAAACTAAAACACCATTTAAAATTTAAGCGTGGCGGACCAACTAAAATACTTCTTAATACTAAAGCGTGACAGAATAATTACAATGCTATTCAAAACTTAAGTATAACATACCAACTAAAATACGTCTTTATCCTAAAGCGTGACAGACCAATAAAATGCTATTTAAAACTTAAATCTGACAGATCTGTGGCATGATATCTAAAAGTTAAGCATGGGTAGCTAAAAGAAAATACTATTTAAACTTAAGCGTGACAGATCTATGGAATGATATTAAAAACTTGAGCATTGCAGACCAGTCGATGGACAACCCACTTTTTATAGGGATGCTAGACGCATTAAAACTAACTGATAGAAAATCCCAACGAATAATCCTAGATAAGTTGGATTATATTAGTCTAATTTTTATATCATTTTTAGATTCGCCCTCGCATGTCACGCATACGTGAGTGTTGTGAAGTAGTCCAACAGTAAAAAGAAGTCAAGTCGAGGTTGGGTTAAGATAACAAGTGTATTAACATAAAAGGTACAAAGGTAAGGAAACTGACTGGCATTCGGCTAGACAGTTACAATACTGTCCTTTTTCTCCCTGGTGATTGTCTACTCGCACTATTTATAGTGAGAACCGGTGTAGTTTCCCTTCTGTTAGAACGGCCGGTGTAACAGTTAGGAAATAGCATTTTTGTTAGTCTGTCAATCCTAAGTTTGGAAACACATTTTCGGAAGTTATACATGCTAAAGCTTGAAATTAATTTTTGTTGGTCTATCAAGCTTCAGTTTTAAATAGCATCTTCGTCGGTCCGTTACGCTTTACACTGAATAACATAATGATTAGACTGACACGCTTAAGTTTAATATAGAATTTTAATTGATCTGTCAGGCTTAAGCTTCAAATATCGTTTTTCTGATTTGTCAGTGTGAAGTTTGAAATATTATTTTCGTTGTTCTGTCACGCTTAAATTTCAGAAAAGCATTTTTATTGGATTTATTAGCGTAAGCTTGAAATAGCATTTTCCTTGGTCTGTCAAGTTCAACTTTAAATAACATTTTCATTAGATCGCCAAGCTTAAGTTTGAAAAACAATTAATTTTTTTTAGTTCGCTAAAGATTTATATAACATATCCGTTAGTCTGTCAACCTTACATTTTAAATATCAGTTTCGTTGTCCTGTCACGCTTAAATTTGAAAAGATATTTGTGCTTAAATTTTAAATGGAATTTTCATTGGTCTACCAGCTTCTAGTTGGTCCGTCGCGCTTTATTTGAAATAGAATTTTCATTGATCTATCAGATTTTTAAATATGTACTCATTAAATGGACGTATGTAAGAACATCCGTTTCTGTTGTTTTTGTTCAAATCTGAGAGGATAACGCGATTAAAATCTGAGATGTCATCACAGGCACGGTGACATTGAATGAAATGTTTAATTCTTTGAGGTACTCTTTCTTGCGTGTATCAATAGGAAACAGGCATGAGATTTGGAAGCAGATGAACATGAAAATGGTTTCAAGATGGCGACATCAATACTTATCTTTCTCAATACATATCTATCTATTGAGAGAGATAATTATTGATGTATTATATATACTAGCAAATATATGCTCCCTTTGGTTTCATATTTTTGCTAAGTCGGGAACATGATATCATACTGAACAAACTGCATACATTGACCCCCCCCCACCCAGGAAAATCGAATGACTAAGAGCATTATATCACGATGAACGAACACTACCCACTCCCCCAAAAGAGGAGTTCAGGCCTGGGAGGATTATATCAGAATAGATATTAAACTACCCCGACCCCTTAAAAAAGGGGAAAAGTAACCCTATCGTGAGGAACGAACATTTTATTATACTGTCCCCCCCCCCCAAAAAAAAAGAGAAGGTAATGCCGGGGAGGAATGTATTATGAGGAATGAAAATATACTACACAAATCCCCAGAGGAGAAGGTAAAGCATCGGAGTATTCCCCCCCCCCCACACACATTTAAAAAAAGGATGTGGTCGGAAATACCCTACCAAGATGGAGGAGGTAATACTTGTGTAAAATAGTTGGCTAAAAATATAGTCGCCTTCTTTATAAACAGAGAGAAGTATGCAAGCTAACGAAGAACGATAATTTCCTTTCATTTTTCTTAATTGAAAAAAACATGTTTATAGCCGTGAGTAACCATTCTTCCTTAGCTAGCCTCTTACTTGACTTGTTAAGAAAAAAATATAAGTTCATTGTATGTTGTCTGATTGATTGCTAATAATTTATCCTTCTTCTATTACTCGCACTTTCGTCACAACCCTCTTGCCCCCTTTCGCTCCCCTCACGCCCCCTCTCGCCCCACTCTCTATCTTTCTCCCCCCTCTGTTTTCTGTTTATTAACAGTGGAAGGTGATTACAAAAGAAAAGAATAAACAGATAAGAATAGTTCATTATAAACAAAAAGGAAATATCACCACACGAGTAGTACAATTTTACTCCTAAGTGGCCAGGAATAGGTTCGAACCGTGCGACTGGCAGGGATTGTCTCCTCCCATACTGATGATTACAGGTTTGGTATGAAACACATGTGTATATGGGTTAATTTGAAAAATATTATATATAATTATACATGTATATATATATATGAACAAGTAACGGGTAAGAATAAAAATTGTATAACAGCCAATATCTATTAAGTCATCAGTTGTTTAAAACAAGGAGTTTCAAATTAAAACTAAATGTAATATCTCTTCATTACGTCATGGCTTTTTATAGAATGATATCTTATCGTTAGAGGAGTGCAAACAGATAAGTTGGTAAAGGGAAATATACAAAAGTATATATATATATATATATATATATATAATTATTAATGACAATATATGTATTACCATATACCAGTTCCTTTTACTTTGTAGTCTCCCTTGAAGATACAGCTCAATAATCGTCAATTATTGATAACAGAGCAAAATATAAGTCAGTTTATAATATATTCCAATAACCATGGTTTTATTTTATTATTTTTATTTTTTCACATTTCCAAATATATACAATTTCTGTGAGATATATTTTTACGGTCCGTTTCATTTGTCTTGTGCCAAACAACATTTTTATGTCAACATCGTCTCTGCAACACTACAAAATCATCAGAAAAATTCACAAAGAGTAAAAAGTTCTTGGATTAAAGTGCCTTGAAAACACTTACACTATACAGTAGTTTCATTTTAGGGTGAAAACAAACAAAAAACAAACAAAAAGAGAGAGCCAAAACTCACACGTGTGAGATCACGCAATTACGCCATTTTATGAATTTTTCTGATGATTTTGTAGTGTTGCAGAGGCGATATTGATATAAAAATGTTGTTTGGCACAAGACAAATGAAACGGACCGTAAAAAATATATCTCACAGAAATTTTATATTTTTGGAAATGTGAAAAAATAAAAATAATAAAATAAAACCATGGTTAGTAGACTGACTATATATATATATATATATATATATATATATATATATATATATATATATATATATATATATATATGGAATATAAGTTTTTACGAAATACAGTGAGACACATTATTTTTTTTGTAAACCTTACTATTTAGGGGTGCGCAAATTAAAATTGGTTAATTTATTAAGAAAATCGATTAAAACAACTTTTAATTTAATTTTTTTTTATTAAAATTATTTCCGTATACATTCTCCCCGCCCTCTCATATCGAGCTTGGTTGATTGTACGTTTGTTTGCTCGAATGAGTAAGGCTTCAGTTGTGGGGAGGCGCAGGTTTCAATTGGAGACAGCGAGGATGGCAGTGTTTTTGTATATATTTCTGAAATCTTTTTTTTTTTGTGTCATGTTCTATTAAATGTTGGTAAATGAAGTTATGGGGGAAGAGAGGTGACATGTAAAACGGCGAGAGATACTAGTTCTAGTCATACTATATTTCTTAATAAATTCACCGATTTTAATTTGCGGAACTTCTCACGTGCCTGATGAAGACTCATGGCAGTCGAAGTCATGCAGTTTTGGCGAGTTCTTGTTCACACTTGAACAGAACATTAGATATACTTGAAAAGATAGATAAAAACAAACAAACAGGAATTGCCACTGTTGTTTAATCAAGCATGTATATATATATATATATATATATATATATATATATATATATATATATATATATATATATATATATATAATTATCTATGACAATATATGTATTAGCATATACTATCAGTGCCCTTTGACTTTGCAGTTTCCTTAAAGAATTCAGCTCGATGATTGTCAATTAGTGACAACAGAGCAAATATAAGTCAGGTTCATATTATATTCCAATAATTATGTTTTTATTTTATTATTTTTATTTTCATTATTTTCAGATTCCCAAACAACATTTTTATGTCAATATCGCCTCTGCAACATTAGAAAATCATCAGAAAAATTCACAAAGAGAAAAAAGTTCTAGTATTAAAGTGGTTCATTTTTGGGTGAAACCAAACAAAAAACAAAGATTAGAGCAAACTCACACGTGGGGAACTAATACGCCATTTTGAATTTTACGTTCAGAGCTAGCACATCCTAAAAGTTGTGTAGACCTTTATAAATTTTAATTCAGTAATATTTCTAAAAATAGTTAAGTTCTACAATTTATTTATAAAAATTCAAATTCACTTGAGGGTAATTTTTTTACGTTCTAAAGTTACATCAATTAGCCTTCAGATGTCTATTTAGGTCATTTGGATACGAAGCTAACAACGGAGCTGGTTTCCTTTAAGTTCAACAGTTTAGAGCAAGTTTAATAGACTCAGCCATCCATTCAAGCAACTATTAAGATTGTTATACTTCGGTGTTTTTGTGGAAGATGTTTAGTATTTATTTATAAATCGTTTAAATCAATACTAAGATGAGATTAATTATATAGAATTTTGTACTTAAGTAATGCGAAACTAAAGGGGGGAGAATTTGTCCCTTACAATGCAAACAGTTTATAGTTACCTCGATATGAATCAAAATACCGAAAGGAGCTAATAAATATATATTTTTTTATTAAATGATGTTAATTACCTCGTTATAAAGTATTATGAGGATTCAAAAGTAATTTTTAAAGACATTCATACTTAAAGTTAATTATGATTACGTTTTATATTTAACTTATTATAACTGTATTATGAGGTGAATACCGAAAGCATCAATGTCAATATCAGGTCTAACTTTAATTGTATGCCTATAGTTAATATTAGGTTGTGTGCATTCTTTTATTTATTAATATGAGTTAATTAAGAGTTCGAAAGTAAATCACAATTTTCAAAATCACGAAACTGTTCCTACAAACAGGGTTGTATTTTAACAGTCGACGACACTCCAAAACTATGTGTTACATCATATGATACCAAATAGTTTCTTTTGATTTCAATTAAAATCAGCTTTCATTCGAAGTCTAGATTTAATATATTCGTGTTTTAATTGTTTAAGGTCTCAATTTAAACGAATTGGATTTATCGCGCCTTGCGTCCGAACCCTTCACACATATATACACATACATGCACACATACACACACATACACACACACACACACATATATATATATTTATACACACTTATATATATATTCATATTTTATCAAATAAAAACATGATTATTGGAATGTAATATGAACCTGACTTTATATATATATATATATATATATATATATATATATATATATATATATATATATATATATATATATATATATATATATATATATATTATATATATATATATATATATATATATATATATATATATATATATATATATAATATTTTTATTTTGAAAACAAACATAAAAATGTGTAGTGTTAAAATTAATAAAATTTATTTTAATCTGAACTTTCGAGCAATAACATTCTCCTTGTAAAAACAGTGTTTTGCTTTCATTTCTTTTCTTTTCATCGTCCGATGGCAATGGACACTTGGGTCAGAAAATTGCGTTATGTCTGTGTAAGCGCGGCTATGCGAGTTTGAATTAATAGAGGTGTGTTGACACATCTTTTAAAACCATTGTTTCGTAATAGTAGTAGTATATATATATATATATATATATATATATATATATATATATATATGTTGTTTTGTTATGGTATTTTCAAAAATATATAATACTATTACGAAATAATGGTATGAAAATATGTCTACAGACCTCTACTAATATATATATATATATATATATATATATATATATATATATATATATATATATATATATATATATATATATATATATAGTCTCGGAAGTTTTTCAACCATTAAAACTATATAAAAAAAATATATTAAAAAAAAACCCAAAAAAACTGATAGTCTCAAGTCTTCCAGTGGAAAAACACTCATGTAAGTCAATTTATTTTTTACAGTTATTATATTAGTTAGTTTCTAACACTATTTTAAGGGATCATCAGTTTTTTACCATGAAAAACTGTTTCGGAAATTTAAAAACAAGACAGTATTTAATTTCATGGCTTCCCAGCAGAGTTGATCAGACCCCACTTACCTTAAAAGACAAAAACGTAAACGTTCCTTATACTAAATCTACGTTTTGTTCCATATATATATGAAGAGTTTGAATACAAAACGCGATAAATGCAATTTGTTTTAATTGAGACATTAATCAATAAAAGGGCGATTATATCAAATCTATACTTTGACCAAAAGCGTATTTTAATTGAAAGCAAAATAAAATTATGCCGACATCATGTAATATTAAACATGAGTTTAGGGCGGGCTTGAGTATTTAAATGCAACACGTTTTTCATGATAGTTTCGTAATTTTGAAAATTGCGTTTATCGCGTTTTGTATGCGAACTCTTCATATATATATATATATATATATATATATATATATATATATGGCAAGTTCTTGTTCACACTTGAACACTTAATTTGATCGTTGGCCTGCAAACTTGAAAAGATGGGTAAAAAAGAAACAAACAGGAAATGTCACTGTTGTTTAATCAAACATGCATATATATATATATATATATATATATATATATATATATATATATATACTTCTTTGTAGAATGGTAGGAAAAATCCCAGCAGAGTGCTCGATTAATTAAGAATTAAAGTTAAAAATTAAGAGCATAATATTTATTTATTCTGGTACAGAAAAATTAGTACAACATTCGTACCGTCGGTTTCAAGCACGGAAGGTCTTACCCATCCGGGATGACAACAGAAGCTGAAGAGAGCCGGATGGGTAAGACCTTCCGTGCTTGAAACCGACGGTACGAATGTTGTACTAATTTTTCTGTACCAGAATAAATAAATAATATATATATATATATATATATATATATATATATATATATATATATATATATATATATATATATGTGTGTGTGTGTGTGTGTATGTGTGTGTATGTGTGTGCGTGTTTAATCTGGGTGTGTATTAGTTCATTAATGAAATTGTCCTGGTAAAAACAATAAGCAAGACAGTGCCATCAGAAATAATTAGAACTTGTTAATTATTTTAATGTAAGATTCGTGTCGAACTTCACATGGACCAAGTGGTGATAATGTGTTTTCAATGTCACTGCTTTATTAGACATTCTTTAAGAAATTAATTATGTCTATAAATAAAATAGTTAAGGTGGCATAGAGACGATACACGTGAATTTTATTGATTCCAATGTAAAGAAGTGTACACAATGATGTATAGCATTTTTCTGCAAATGTCTATGAATAAAATACTTAAGGTGGCATATAGACGATACACTAAAAGCAAGGAAATTCCTAAATTTTAAAACTTTTATTGTCATTAAGGGTATGACTACATATCAACCAAGCCATTTCATTATCACATCACTACAGTATAAATCTCTATGCATGAGTGGATGAAGTGTGTGAGGTGCGCTGAAGAAAAATTCATACCAGTAAAATACATAGCCCTGTTGTGCTCGCATACCCTCAATAACAATAAAAGTGTAAACATTTGGAAATTTCCTTGCTTTTGTACATTTAATGTATATGAATTTTCATCTCAAACCTATTAAGGGCATATGATTTCAGTATACTGGCATTTGTCATGGAATGTCACTACTTTTGTAAAGGCTATGCTTCAATACAATGGTCATTTAAAAGTTTTTTTGGAATTTTCTAGAAAACTAAGGTACATGGTAAACTGAAATTAAAATGTCATAAACTAGACCCTAGAACCTCTATTTCTGCCAAAAATCAGCTGAATCTATCAAATAGTTGATTAGATACAGGGTGGCACATACTTACGTACGTACGTACGAACGTACACACAGATAACATGATTTCATGATTGAACTTTCTGGATCTCTGGGTGGCCTTGACTAATGATGCTGAAATTCTACACACTTATAGAACCTATCAAATAAAAATATTGTGCAAAGTTTTAACTAATTTAGTTTATTGATTTTTGAGTTATGATTGATCAAAGAAATGAGATTTCCAGCAAGGTCGTTTTTGAAGTCTATTAAAGGATAGAGCGCTCTCGATATATATATATATATATATATATATATATATATATATATATATATATATATATATATATCAAGGTTTTAAATAGGATGAACGGAGTCATAGCGAGTCGAGGACAGTATCAAAAGAAAAAAAGGAGAGGAAATATTAATTAATATATTTAATCGTCGGAAGATATTTGATTAAAAACTTTTACAAAGAATAAAAAAAGATCGACTGTAGGCAAAAAGAGTTGTCTCACGAATTGGACTTATTTGGAGACTTCTAATAAAAAAAGACTTTGCCTAATAGTTCCATATATTCCTCGTTATTTATCTACCTCCTACAAGGTAAGATGTGACACAAGGTCGGGAAAGTGGGATTAGACAAGCCAGCGCTCGAGAGGTGAGCACTCTGGCTATTTAAAAATTGCCTGGGTAGCCCCGTCGGCATTCCCGTAAGCAATAAACTTACTTCTCCCCAAAGAGAGGAGGCAAAGCCTGGGAGGGTGCACCTCCTAGAACTGCACAGGACCATATATTCCTTTTCGGTTTATGATGGCGATATTCAATCCCCCTGTTTTTTTTGTTTTTTTTGTGAATTGTTCCGTTGGTAGAACCTCAGATTAAATATCGCAAGGTTTCGGTTTCCATTTTCGTTCATGGCATCCGTTTTATTTCCCGGGAATTATTATTCACTGTTAATGCAATATGTCCCACCTCTAAAAGTAGTTAAGATCGCTAGTATTTCGAAATGAGACAAATTTCGCAATGTATTTATTGCATTGAAAAGAGTTGTGACTGACGAAAAGAGTGTGACAGACAGACAGACAGACAGACAGACAGACAGACAGACGGAAGAAATCTCTAGTTATATAAGATAATAGAATGTAGGTAAAGAATTGTGGTACATTTAGTATGCAGCACATCTCTGTCTGTCTGCCTATCTGCCTGCCCATCTCTCTCTTTATCGCTCTCTATATACCTTGCTCTCTCTCTCTCTCTCTCTCTCTCTCTCTCTCTCTCTATATATATATATATATATATATATATATATATATATATAGTAAAAGATAACACCATTCTGTCTGTGTGAATATCGGTCTCTAAAAATGAAGACATACTAGGGAGTGTACCGTTAATATAAGTGCATCCACATCTATAATTTGCATGTGAACATAATGGAAGTTGTTTTGCGTCTATAGCTGACCCTTGAAGTAGATAATTTTCTAACATATTACACAATGAAATTAATGTATTTATAAGCGTTAGGTTAAGAGTATTGACATATATCTGAATAGCTCAGTGAGTAAGCTATCCAGTTGACAACATCAATGTTGCTGTTAAAGTAAACACCCACTAACCCGTGCAATGACGGGTAACTTTGCTAGTATATACATAAACACACACACATACACCCCCCCCACACACACATATATATATATATATAGGGTGGGCAAAAATTAGGGTCCTATTTTAAAAAATTCATAACTTTTTTATTTATTGATTCGTTTTTTTTTTTTAGAATAAGTAAAGGACCCCTTCCGAAGCAAGCATGAGCCGTATTAGCCCTAAGGAACGTACCCTCATTTAGAAAACATTATTTTTGCTTAAAAAACTCAAAACAGTGTAAAAAACAATACTTTAGTTTTTGTAAGTTTTAAGAAGTGTTTTTCGGCTAAAATTTGTTTTGTTTATTTCAAAAAATCTCGGAAGGGTCAGTCTACACACACATAAAGTTTGGTGAGTTTAACTTTTATTTTGTGGAAGTTATTCACATTCAAGTTATTCAAATTTAAAGATAGGACCCTTATTTTGGTCCACCCTGTATATGATCAAGAATGGAAATATTGTTCTGACGTAATTGAAATTGAAAAAAGGAAAACCAAAAAAATATTATTTATGTATTCATCAACGTTTTGTCTTTATTTCAAGATTTCTTCAGGATGATTGTCCGAAGAAAATAACGCACGGGTACAAAATGTTTGAAACACAGCTGGTAGTAAGAGTAGGCCTGAAGGCCCGCTTATGAAATAATAAATTATGAGATACAAATGGATGGTGGCAGTGGGAATTTGAGTTAACAGTAAAGAGTGTGGGGAAATGGTGGCGGTTGGAGTTATAAGATAACCGTCCTATTATGCGACCCTGATTTTTAACCCTTCCTCTCTCTTGCCTCAATGCTAACTTTAAAAAGAATCGATACACATGTCTCATATCTCCTCTTCCTCCTTCATGATGTAAATTAACTCCGACCGCTACCAATGTTTGCCCCCACACCTTCCAAAGTTATTGTAATGTTCTCCACCATCTTGATGAGCCCATAACTGAACTTATCATATGCGACCTCTCTTAGTTTACATACCACAAGCTCACACCATTTCTCTAATGATCTTATGACTTCAACTAGTCGTGAAACAGGGAGCAGAGAGGTAATGCACAAACGGTCTCTAGCGAACTAAAAATAAATGGGGTGGGATTTTGCTGCTAGTCAAGTTTCTCGGGGGTATTTACGTTAAGGGAGTACAAGTGTAGTACGTTCATCGGAGCATATTATGTGGAAGTACTTGTAAAACCAGAACAGGGGTGCAATATTGCGGCTATGGGACAATGCGAGATTGTTAGGGTTAGGATTAAGGTTAGGGTTAGGTTTAGGGTTAGGGTTAGGGTTAGGGTTAGGGTTAGGATTAGGTTTAGGTTTAGGGTTAGTGTTAGTGTTAGGGTTAGGATTAGGGGTAGGGGTAGGGGTAGGGGTAGGGTTATGGTTAGGGTTAGGATTAGGGTTAGGGTTAGGGTAAGGGTTAGGAGTAGGATTACGGTTAGGATAGTGACTTTTTTTGTATCCTATCCAAGAAAGAGAGACTAGTGGCAATAACTCTCTATGCACGGGCGAATGGTGACTTTATAGGCATATAGTATACTAGTAGTTGTGCGAAGTATACTAGCAGCAGACTTGGCATTTTTATATATGTATTTTATCCAACTGATGTTGCCGGTGAATGTTAGACAAAGTAGTTTGAATGTCGGACTCCCGGGAAGGGTACTATAAGCCATGACACTCGGTGGTTGGAAATTATATATTATAATTGTTATAAAGAGTAGGATTTTACCACCGCTTCTCTTTTACTACAACTAATTAACGGTATTCTACTACTATCTCGTCAACTACTACTACTACTACTACTACTACTACTACTACTACTACTACTATGTCTACTACTACTAAGACTATTACTACTATGTCTACTACTACTACTACTACAACTAAGACTACTAATACAACTAAGACTACTACTACTACTACTACTACTACTACTACTACTACTACTAAGACTACTACTACTACAACTAAGACTACTACTACTTCTACTACTACAACTAAGACTACTACTTCTACTACTACTATTACTACTACTACTACTACTACTACGACGGACGACGACTAGTTCCGAGTTTAACTCCTATCGGATCTATAGTAAGCAATTACGCACTAATGCCGTTGGGAAAGGAATGCAACCACAATTCTCATCTCTCGGTAAATAAGTGACCCATGTTTAGCAAACAGTAAAAAAAAAACAGAAAGATGAATATTGTGCAAGAACCGGATCAGGTTTTAATATAAAATAAAATATTACAAATGCATGCATTGGCCAATCAGAGGCCTTGGAAATATGCAATGTCCGTTTTAAATTATTCCCGCTAACGGCCAGGAGCCGATCAAACCCCTTATAAACAAATTCGACAGTTTAGAAAATCAGTCTTACAAAACCTTGTCTGCCTAATCACACACACACAGTTGCTGTGGCAATGAATCTCGGCCTGTTCAACTCCCATTCGCTGGCACAAGCAAGACAGCTAACGGTGAAACAGATTGAGGGAGACACTTACAAATTAACAACTGCACGCACGCAACGCAGTCTACTGCTACTGCAATGATTCTTTTCAGACTCATTTTTTCTGTTCTCTCCAGTATTTACTTGTTGGATCCTTTTATTTTTACTGAGATATTCTACATAAAACTTGTAAATATTTTGTATGAATGGTTTTTGTCATTTATTTGATTGTATGTGCATTCCTGTACAGCCTGTACATACTTATGATCAATTGATTGGAAATAAGTGTTATTGTTTTTGTCATTAACAGACACAGAATGGGTTGATATGCCATAAACTTCAACAACAACAACAACACCATCACTACCTACTACTACTACTACTACTACTACTACTACTACTACTACTACTACTACTACTACTACTATAACAAGTCAGGGTTTCTCAAACCCTAACCTCTGATACTTTACCTAGGGCAAAGTTGACTGACAAGAGTAAAATTGTTTGTTGCTTCCGAAGAAGTATAAATGGCAGACATGACAGGTTAGTTAATTAAAAAAAGCCATCAAAGAAACACCCTCTGCTTAATTCACTATTTTCCCTCTCACTCAACCCTTTTTTCCTCCCCTTCATTCCTCCCACTTGTTTCCTCATTTGTTTTAATCCAAAGTATTAAGTATCTCTCTCCCCCCCTCTCTCTCTCTCTCGCTATCTACTACCTCCCCCTCTCTCTTATAATGTAAAAATTCTCTCTCTTCTATTCACGATCCATTTTCTCACTCTCCTTCTATTCCTCTATTTTCTGTTTTGGAATTTAATTATTTTGTCTTAATTTTCAAACTCTTCCCACTACTCATCACTCTATTCCTCCACCCCTATTTCATTCACTACTTTAATCCGGTCTTTCTTTTTCCTCACGTGACGCTCCCAATTCACTGATTTATCTCTGACAAACTCCTTATTTTCTTCCTCCTACTTGATTAAACATGGGGTTTATAATCTCGTTTTAAAATCTCTTCTCATTTCTCTTATCGTTCATTTAAGAATTCCTTATATTTAATTCACGGTTTGTTTTCCTCTGAATAAAACCGTTACCCCCTCCTTTCATCTAACTAAGTTTCTTTTGACTTCCCTCTCTTTTGTCAGCCTCTTGCTTTCATTCCTCCCCTTACTGCAACCCCTCTCTCTAATCTACTGCTTTCTCCTCTGACTAACACCTTCCATGCAATTTAATGTATTTTCACTTCCCTCTCTTTTGTCAGCCTCTTGCTTTCATTCCTCCCCTTACTGCAACCCCTCTCTCTAATCTACTGCTTTCTCCTCTGACTACCACCTTCCATGCAATTTAATGTATTTTCACTTCCCTCTCATTTTCAGCCTCTTGCTTTCATTCCTCCCCTTACTGCAACCCCTCTCTAATCTACTGCTTTCTCCTCTGACTACCACCTTCCATGCAATTTAATGTATTTTCACTTCCCTCTCATTTTCAGACTCTTGCTTTCATTCCTCCCCTTACTGCAACCCCTCTCTAATCTACTGCTTTCTCCTCTGACTACCACCTTCCATGCAATTTAATGTATTTTCACTTCCCTCTCATTTTCAGACTCTTGCTTTCATTCCTCCCCTTACTGCAACCTCCTCTCTAATCTACTGCTTTCTCCTCTGACTACCACCTTCCATGCAATTTAATGTATTTTCACTTCCCTCTCATTTTCAGCCTCTTGCTTTCATTCCTCCCCTTACTGCAACCTCCTCTCTAATCTACTGCTTTCTCCTCTGACTAACACCTTCCATGCAATTTAATGTATTTTCACTTCCCTCTCATTTTCAGACTCTTGCTTTCATTCCTCCCCTTACTGCAACCCCTCTCTAATCTACTGCTTTCTCCTCTGACTAACACCTTCCATGCAATTTAATGTATTTTCACTTCCCTCTCATTTTCAGCCTCTTGCTTTCATTCCTCCCCTTACTGCAACCTCCTCTCTAATCTACTGCTTTCTCCTCTGACTAACACCTTCCATGCAATTTAATGTATTTTCACTTCCCTCTCATTTTCAGACTCTTGCTTTCATTCCTCCCCTTACTGCAACCCCTCTCTAATCTACTGCTTTCTCCTCTGACTACCACCTTCCATGCAATTTAATGTATTTTCACTTCCCTCTCATTTTCAGCCTCTTGCTTTCATTCCTCCCCTTACTGCAACCTCCTCTCTAATCTACTGCTTTCTCCTCTGACTAACACCTTCCATGCAATTTAATGTATTTTCACTTCCCTCTCATTTTCAGACTCTTGCTTTCATTCCTCCCCTTACTGCAACCCCCTCTCTAATCTACTGCTTTCTCCTCTGACTACCACCTTCCATGCAATTTAATGTATTTTCACTTCCCTCTCATTTTCAGCCTCTTGCTTTCATTCCTCCCCTTACTGCAACCTCCTCTCTAATCTACTGCTTTCTCCTCTGACTAACACCTTCCATGCAATTTAATGTATTTTCACTTCCCTCTCATTTTCAGACTCTTGCTTTCATTCCTCCCCTTACTGCAACCCCCTCTCTAATCTACTGCTTTCTCCTCTGACTACCACCTTCCATGCAATTTAATGTATTTTCACTTCCCTCTCATTTTCAGCCTCTTGCTTTCATTCCTCCCCTTACTGCAACCCCCTCTCTAATCTACTGCTTTCTCCTCTGACTAACACCTTCCATGCAATTTAATGTATTTTCACTTCCCTCTCATTTTCAGACTCTTGCTTTCATTCCTCCCCTTACTGCAACCCCTCTCTAATCTACTGCTTTCTCCTCTGACTAACACCTTCCATGCAATTTAATGTATTTTCACTTCCCTCTCATTTTCAGCCTCTTGCTTTCATTCCTCCCCTTACTGCAACCTCCTCTCTAATCTACTGCTTTCTCCTCTGACTAACACCTTCCATGCAATTTAATGTATTTTCACTTCCCTCTCATTTTCAGACTCTTGCTTTCATTCCTCCCCTTACTGCAACCCCTCTCTAATCTACTGCTTTCTCCTCTGACTAACACCTTCCATGCAATTTAATGTATTTTCACTTCCCTCTCATTTTCAGCCTCTTGCTTTCATTCCTCCCCTTACTGCAACCTCCTCTCTAATCTACTGCTTTCTCCTCTGACTAACACCTTCCATGCAATTTAATGTATTTTCACTTCCCTCTCATTTTCAGACTCTTGCTTTCATTCCTCCCCTTACTGCAACCCCTCTCTAATCTACTGCTTTCTCCTCTGACTACCACCTTCCATGCAATTTAATGTATTTTCACTTCCCTCTCATTTTCAGCCTCTTGCTTTCATTCCTCCCCTTACTGCAACCCCCTCTCTAATCTACTGCTTTCTCCTCTGACTAACACCTTCCATGCAATTTAATGTATTTTCACTTCCCTCTCATTTTCAGACTCTTGCTTTCATTCCTCCCCTTACTGCAACCCCTCTCTAATCTACTGCTTTCTCCTCTGACTAACACCTTCCATGCAATTTAATGTATTTTCACTTCCCTCTCATTTTCAGCCTCTTGCTTTCATTCCTCCCCTTACTGCAACCTCCTCTCTAATCTACTGCTTTCTCCTCTGACTACCACCTTCCATGCAATTTAATGTATTTTCACTTCCCTCTCATTTTCAGACTCTTGCTTTCATTCCTCCCCTTACTGCAACCCCTCTCTAATCTACTGCTTTCTCCTCTGACTAACACCTTCCATGCAATTTAATGTATTTTCACTTCCCTCTCATTTTCAGCCTCTTGCTTTCATTCCTCCCCTTACTGCAACCTCCTCTCTAATCTACTGCTTTCTCCTCTGACTAACACCTTCCATGCAATTTAATGTATTTTCACTTCCCTCTCATTTTCAGACTCTTGCTTTCATTCCTCCCCTTACTGCAACCCCTCTCTAATCTACTGCTTTCTCCTCTGACTAACACCTTCCATGCAATTTAATGTATTTTCACTTCCCTCTCATTTTCAGCCTCTTGCTTTCATTCCTCCCCTTACTGCAACCTCCTCTCTAATCTACTGCTTTCTCCTCTGACTAACACCTTCCATGCAATTTAATGTATTTTCACTTCCCTCTCATTTTCAGACTCTTGCTTTCATTCCTCCCCTTACTGCAACCTCCTCTCTAATCTACTGCTTTCTCCTCTGACTACCACCTTCCATGCAATTTAATGTATTTTCACTTCCCTCTCATTTTCAGCCTCTTGCTTTCATTCCTCCCCTTACTGCAACCTCCTCTCTAATCTACTGCTTTCTCCTCTGACTAACACCTTCCATGCAATTTAATGTATTTTCACTTCCCTCTCATTTTCAGACTCTTGCTTTCATTCCTCCCCTTACTGCAACCCCCTCTCTAATCTACTGCTTTCTCCTCTGACTACCACCTTCCATGCAATTTAATGTATTTTCACTTCCCTCTCATTTTCAGCCTCTTGCTTTCATTCCTCCCCTTACTGCAACCTCCTCTCTAATCTACTGCTTTCTCCTCTGACTAACACCTTCCATGCAATTTAATGTATTTTCACTTCCCTCTCATTTTCAGACTCTTGCTTTCATTCCTCCCCTTACTGCAACCCCCTCTCTAATCTACTGCTTTCTCCTCTGACTACCACCTTCCATGCAATTTAATGTATTTTCACTTCCCTCTCATTTTCAGACTCTTGCTTTCATTCCTCCCCTTACTGCAACCCCCTCTCTAATCTACTGCTTTCTCCTCTGACTAACACCTTCCATGCAATTTAATGTATTTTCACTTCCCTCTCATTTTCAGACTCTTGCTTTCATTCCTCCCCTTACTGCAACCTCCTCTCTAATCTACTGCTTTCTCCTCTGACTACCACCTTCCATGCAATTCAATGTATTTTCACTTCCCTCTCATTTTCAGCCTCTTGCTTTCATTCCTCCCCTTACTGCAACTCCTCTCTCTAATCTACTGCTTTCTCCTCTGACTACCACCTTCCATGCAATTTAATGTATTTTCACTTCCCTCTCTTTTGTCAGCCTCTTGCTTTCATTCCTCCCCTTACTGCAACTCCTCTCTCTAATCTACTGCTTTCTCCTCTGACTAACACCTTCCATGCAATTTAATGTATTTTCACTTCCCTCTCATTTTCAGCCTCTTGCTTTCATTCCTCCCCTTACTGCAACCCTCTCTCTAATCTACTGCTTTCTCCTCTGACTAACACCTTCCATGCAATTTAATGTATTTTCACTTCCCTCTCATTTTCAGACTCTTGCTTTCATTCCTCCCCTTACTGCAACCCCTCTCTAATCTACTGCTTTCTCCTCTGACTAACACCTTCCATGCAATTTAATGTATTTTCACTTCCCTCTCATTTTCAGCCTCTTGCTTTCATTCCTCCCCTTACTGCAACCCTCTCTCTAATCTACTGCTTTCTCCTCTGACTAACACCTTCCATGCAATTTAATGTATTTTCACTTCCCTCTCATTTTCAGACTCTTGCTTTCATTCCTCCCCTTACTGCAACCCCTCTCTAATCTACTGCTTTCTCCTCTGACTAACACCTTCCATGCAATTTAATGTATTTTCACTTCCCTCTCATTTTCAGCCTCTTGCTTTCATTCCTCCCCTTACTGCAACCCTCTCTCTAATCTACTGCTTTCTCCTCTGACTAACACCTTCCATGCAATTTAATGTATTTTCACTTCCCTCTCATTTTCAGCCTCTTGCTTTCATTCCTCCCCTTACTGCAACCCTCTCTCTAATCTACTGCTTTCTCCTCTGACTAACACCTTCCATGCAATTTAATGTATTTTCACTTCCCTCTCATTTTCAGCCTCTTGCTTTCATTCCTCCCCTTACTGCAACCCCCTCTCTAATCTACTGCTTTCTCCTCTGACTACCACCTTCCATGCAATTTAATGTATTTTCACTTCCCTCTCATTTTCAGCCTCTTGCTTTCATTCCTCCCCTTACTGCAACCTCCTCTCTAATCTACTGCTTTCTCCTCTGACTAACACCTTCCATGCAATTTAATGTATTTTCACTTCCCTCTCATTTTCAGCCTCTTGCTTTCATTCCTCCTCTTACTGCAACCTCCTCTCTAATCTACTGCTTTCTCCTCTGACTACCACCTTCCATGCAATTTAATGTATTTTCACTTCCCTCTCATTTTCAGACTCTTGCTTTCATTCCTCCCCTTACTGCAACCCCCTCTCTAATCTACTGCTTTCTCCTCTGACTACCACCTTCCATGCAATTTAATGTATTTTCACTTCCCTCTCATTTTCAGACTCTTGCTTTCATTCCTCCCCTTACTGCAACCCCCTCTCTAATCTACTGCTTTCTCCTCTGACTACCACCTTCCATGCAATTTAATGTATTTTCACTTCCCTCTCATTTTCAGCCTCTTGCTTTCATTCCTCCCCTTACTGCAACCTCCTCTCTAATCTACTGCTTTCTCCTCTGACTAACACCTTCCATGCAATTTAATGTATTTTCACTTCCCTCTCATTTTCAGCCCCTTGCTTTCATTCCTCCCCTTACTGCAACCCCCTCTCTAATCTACTGCTTTCTCCTCTGACTACCACCTTCCATGCAATTTAATGTATTTTCACTTCCCTCTCATTTTCAGCCTCTTGCTTTCATTCCTCCCCTTACTGCAACCCCCTCTCTAATCTACTGCTTTCTCCTCTGACTAACACCTTCCATGCAATTTAATGTATTTTCACTTCCCTCTCATTTTCAGCCTCTTGCTTTCATTCCTCCCCTTACTGCAACCCCCTCTCTAATCTACTGCTTTCTCCTCTGACTACCACCTTCCATGCAATTTAATGTATTTTCACTTCCCTCTCATTTTCAGACTCTTGCTTTCATTCCTCCCCTTACTGCAACCCTCTCTCTAATCTACTGCTTTCTCCTCTGACTAACACATTCCATGCAATTTAATGTATTTTCACTTCCCTCTCATTTTCAGCCTCTTGCTTTCATTCCTCCCCTTACTGCAACCCCTCTCTAATCTACTGCTTTCTCCTCTGACTACCACCTTCCATGCAATTTAATGTATTTTCACTTCCCTCTCATTTTCAGCCTCTTGCTTTCATTCCTCCCCTTACTGCAACCCCCTCTCTAATCTACTGCTTTCTACTCTGACTACCACCTTCCATGCAATTTAATGTATTTTCACTTCCCTCTCATTTTTAGACTCTTGCTTTCATTCCTCCCCTTACTGCAACCCCCTCTCTAATCTACTGCTTTCTCCTCTGACTACCACCTTCCATGCAATTCAATGTATTTTCACTTCCCTCTCATTTTCAGCCTCTTGCTTTCATTCCTCCCCTTACTGCAACCTCCTCTCTAATCTACTGCTTTCTCCTCTGACTAACACCTTCCATGCAATTTAATGTATTTTCACTTCCCTCTCATTTTCAGCCTCTTGCTTTCATTCCTCCCCTTACTGCAACCCTCTCTCTAATCTACTGCTTTCTCCTCTGACTACCACCTTCCATGCAATTTAATGTATTTTCACTTCCCTCTCATTTTCAGCCTCTTGCTTTCATTCCTCCCCTTACTGCAACCCCCTCTCTAATCTACTGCTTTCTCCTCTGACTAACACCTTCCATGCAATTTAATGTATTTTCACTTCCCTCTCATTTTCAGCCTCTTGCTTTCATTCCTCCCCTTACTGCAACCACCTCTCTAATCTACTGCTTTCTCCTCTGACTAACACCTTCCATGCAATTTAATGTATTTTCACTTCCCTCTCATTTTCAGACTCTTGCTTTCATTCCTCCCCTTACTGCAACCCCCTCTCTAATCTACTGCTTTCTCCTCTGACTACCACCTTCCATGCAATTTAATGTATTTTCACTTCCCTCTCATTTTCAGACTCTTGCTTTCATTCCTCCCCTTACTGCAACCTCCTCTCTAATCTACTGCTTTCTCCTCTGACTACCACCTTCCATGCAATTTAATGTATTTTCACTTCCCTCTCATTTTCAGCCTCTTGCTTTCATTCCTCCCCTTACTGCAACTCCTCTCTCTAATCTACTGCTTTCTCCTCTGACTACCACCTTCCATGCAATTTAATGTATTTTCACTTCCCTCTCTTTTGTCAGCCTCTTGCTTTCATTCCTCCCCTTACTGCAACTCCTCTCTCTAATCTACTGCTTTCTCCTCTGACTACCACCTTCCATGCAATTTAATGTATTTTCACTTCCCTCTCTTTTGTCAGCCTCTTGCTTTCATTCCTCCCCTTACTGCAACTCCTCTCTCTAATCTACTGCTTTCTCCTCTGACTAACACCTTCCATGCAATTTAATGTATTTTCACTTCCCTCTCATTTTCAGCCTCTTGCTTTCATTCCTCCCCTTACTGCAACCCCCTCTCTAATCTACTGCTTTCTCCTCTGACTACCACCTTCCATGCAATTTAATGTATTTTCACTTCCCTCTCATTTTCAGCCTCTTGCTTTCATTCCTCCCCTTACTGCAACCCCCTCTCTAATCTACTGCTTTCTCCTCTGACTAACACCTTCCATGCAATTTAATGTATTTTCACTTCCCTCTCATTTTCAGCCTCTTGCTTTCATTCCTCCCCTTACTGCAACCACCTCTCTAATCTACTGCTTTCTCCTCTGACTAACACCTTCCATGCAATTTAATGTATTTTCACTTCCCTCTCATTTTCAGACTCTTGCTTTCATTCCTCCCCTTACTGCAACCCCCTCTCTAATCTACTGCTTTCTCCTCTGACTACCACCTTCCATGCAATTTAATGTATTTTCACTTCCCTCTCATTTTCAGACTCTTGCTTTCATTCCTCCCCTTACTGCAACCCCCTCTCTAATCTACTGCTTTCTCCTCTGACTAACACCTTCCATGCAATTTAATGTATTTTCACTTCCCTCTCATTTTCAGACTCTTGCTTTCATTCCTCCCCTTACTGCAACCTCCTCTCTAATCTACTGCTTTCTCCTCTGACTACCACCTTCCATGCAATTTAATGTATTTTCACTTCCCTCTCATTTTCAGCCTCTTGCTTTCATTCCTCCCCTTACTGCAACTCCTCTCTCTAATCTACTGCTTTCTCCTCTGACTACCACCTTCCATGCAATTTAATGTATTTTCACTTCCCTCTCATTTTCAGCCTCTTGCTTTCATTCCTCCCCTTACTGCAACTCCTCTCTCTAATCTACTGCTTTCTCCTCTGACTAACACCTTCCATGCAATTTAATGTATTTTCACTTCCCTCTCATTTTCAGCCTCTTGCTTTCATTCCTCCCCTTACTGCAACCCTCTCTCTAATCTACTGCTTTCTCCTCTGACTAACACCTTCCATGCAATTTAATGTATTTTCACTTTCCTCTCATTTTCAGACTCTTGCTTTCATTCCTCCCCTTACTGCAACCCCCTCTCTAATCTACTGCTTTCTCCTCTGACTAACACCTTCCATGCAATTTAATGTATTTTCACTTCCCTCTCATTTTCAGACTCTTGCTTTCATTCCTCCCCTTACTGCAACCCCTCTCTAATCTACTGCTTTCTCCTCTGACTAACACCTTCCATGCAATTTAATGTATTTTCACTTCTCTCTCATTTTCAGACTCTTGCTTTCATTCCTCCCCTTACTGCAACCTCCTCTCTAATCTACTGCTTTCTCCTCTGACTAACACCTTCCAGTCAATTTAATGTATTTTCACTATCCTCTCATTTTCAGACTCTTCTTATCACTGATTCCTCTATTTAATCTACTGTTTTCTCCCCTGACTAAATTTGTAATTCATCTAAATCGCCATCGATGCGAGTGAGTTTGTAAAAACTATCTTGAAGATCTTCGCAAATTTGTCTCGCCTTGATGATTTTATTGCAATAAAGCCACAACTTAAACTTCTTCACGGACTTCTCCGCCATTTTTTCTGTTACAAAATATGCCCAAGTTTGAAAATAAAAGTTTACAATTTAAATTCTGAAGTCATCAAACATATTGTAATATAACGTATTGGATGCTCGTGTCGTATGAAGTGTGTATAATCTCATTATACACACACGGCTGGTACCCGACGTTGTCATCGTCGTCTCGATAATGTTCGCTAATGGACTAGGAGACTTGGGTTCAATTCTCGGTAGAGTCATACCAAAGATTCAAAAATGGTACTTGATACTAGCTTGTAAAACACTCGGTATTATAGGGTGAAGATCAAGGGTAAGTGGAGTAATCCTGGGAAAGGAGTGACACACTCTCGTAACCCTCTGTATAGTAGCTGATTAATAGGAGCTTTCGGATCGTCTTCGACTGTGGTCGAGCACATTACCGGCCTATTTGGCATGATGGTTAAAGTGTTCGCTAATGGGCCGGGTGATTCGAGTTCAATCCTCAATGAAGTAATACAAAACACTAAAAAGATAGTATTGTGCGCGCTTTTGCTAAACACTCACCATTATAAGGTGGGTATAAAAGGGTAAGTAGAGTAATACTGGGAATTGAGTGACGCCCTCCCCTACATCTAAGTGTAATAGCCACTGAAAAGGTAGCATTCAGGTTATGCTGGACAATGGTCGACCACAGTAATTTGCTTTCATTTATCGAGGAGCTGATTTTGCCGGGTCGCTATCGCGTCGAAAATTTACCTATTTGAAATACTTGACACTTTAAATTAAAATAATAAACATTTCATTAATAACTCTGTAAACATGAAACAAAACCTTTCTCATTTATACACACGCACATATATATAAAGTTAGGAGAGTTTGAATTACCTACTAAAGACTATCTTCGAGTGTCTTCTGTCTCTCTGTACAAGGGTTTGTCAGGACAACCTGCCCAAATATTTAAAATAACATAGTGTTCTGATATTTTTCCCGATCTTCTCTCAATCAGTCACGTTCGTCTACAATTGTTTTAAATACATTCTTCAATCAATATACTCAAAAATAAATACAATACGACGTTTACAATTTTCCATTTTAGTCTCAAACTTGAAATTATCAAAACAATCGCAGTCGCATTCAAAACGTGACCTCTACCCACAACCTAAAATACATCGTTACTATACTTATCTACAATCTTACCTTTTTCGATCACCAGGACATTTGAATAGTCATGTTAAATAGACATCTGTTTATGTTGCCGGTGTGCATTCAGGAAATGACATTTGTGAATTTATCGCATTCAGACGTGTTGGCTGAGATGCCTGTAATACGACGTCGTGTTTAACGGCCTGATGAATAACCTTTACTAATCAATCATGTTTTTAAAGTTGTCTATTGACACGCCCGCAGTACGCGATGCCCCGTGCAATGGTCTGTACTGACAAAAATACATTTGTGAACCTATCACTTTCAGAATTCGAGATCGATATACCTGCAATACAACATGCCATGTTTAACGGTCTAATACAGAGATTTATTAAGCGATCACTTTCAGAGTTGTTGATTGACATACTTGTAACACGACATTCAATGTCTAACGGTATAATGAAAAACATTGGTGAATTTCTCACTTGCCGACTTGTTGATTAACAATGGTTGACATGTAGACTTGTTGACTAGCATATGCGGAATACGATATATCTCGTTTTATAACATAATAACAAAGATTACTGAAGGGATACCCTTCCTGTTTAAGAGCCAGATACTAAATAAGATGGAGCACTACTGTTATATAATATGAGCTGCGGTACTGCACACCGTTCGTTTGCCTTGACAGAGTACAAAATCGACTTCGAAATTTAGAGGGCGATGCTCTCTTCTCTCTCCTACATCCCCATTTCTCACAGAAGAGACGTTACTTTATCGCTATTTTCATAGTAGCTTCCCGACTGAGCTCTAATCTTTAGTTTTCCATGTAAAACATTGACATCAAGAACTCTTCAAACCAAACAGAACTTCTTGGCCTTTTGGCTAAGATCAAAGTGTAGTATCTGTTCCGATGGATACTGCACCCCATAAACTGGTATTGTCTTGGCCTTCGGGGCTTGATTTACGCCGGTCTATGGGTCTTTCCTGTGCAGTTCTAGGAGGTCCACCCTCCCAGGCTTCGCCTCCCCTCTTTGGGGAGGAGTAAGTTTATTGCTTACTGCCTGAGGCGCCCCTACCGGGGAATGCCGACGGGGCTGCCCAGGCAATTTTTAATGGCCAGAGTGCTCACCTTCTCGGGCGCTGGCTTTTCTAACCCTACTTTCCTGTCACATCTTACATGTGGGAGTAAGATAAAACTGGCCTTGTGCCTGACTCCTGGGGAGGAGTAAATAAAACCAAACAGAACTTCTTGGCATTTTGGCTAAGATCAAAGTGTAGTATCTGTTCCGATGGATACTGCACCCCATACTGGTGTTGTCTTTTGACCTTCGGGGCTTGATTTACGCCGGTCAATAGGTCTGTCCTGTGCAGTTCTAGGAGGTGCACCCTCCCAGGCTTCGCCTCCCCTCTTTAGGGAGGAGTAAGTTTATTGCTTACTGCCTGATGCGAGGGGCATGCCGACGGGACTGCCCAGGAAATTTTTAAAATCCCACTTTCCCGACCCGACCTTGGGTCACATCTTACTTGTGGGAGTAAGATAAAAACTGGCCTTGTGCCTAACTCCTGGAGAGGAGTAAATCAAAACTTCTTGGTCTTTTGCCAAGATCAAAGTGTAGTATTTGTTCCGATAGATACTATACCGGTATCGTCAGAAACATCGCTTATGAAATGTGACGAATAAATCACAAAATAAGAGAAGTTAGAGAGTTACGAAGCTCCGAAAGTTCACTTTTTACTCTCCTATTTTGTTCGTTTATGTCATAAACAGCACCAGCCGCTTACTAAATTAACAAAACGAAATTTCTACATTGCTTTACTTGTGTTCGATTTAAGATAAACAGTAATACTTGAAAAAACTAAGTAAACCAAAAATTCGCTTTCTACTTTCTTATTGCAGTGCAATAACCAGTCGTTTTCTTTCTGATAGGTCGTGAGTACGACCTGAACATGTAACCTATGATTGCGAAATTTCCTTAATTTTTATTTTACACGCTAAGCAAAGACAGACTATTTTATCGCAGAGATGCGGTCAGTTGGGTCAGTTGGGTCCACTTCAATAGTTTGATCCGGGGTTAAGATTATCACATCCGCCACAAACAATGGTCGATCACGATAAGATAACCCAATTTTAAAAAAAAGGACTCTTAAGTTTCGAAATGACATCATCAAGGTTATCATAAACTAAAGAATGAACTAGACTTGGCTATGACACCAGAAGAGGTCCCGAAAGCACTGCGTACTGAACATTCAAGGAAGAAATTCCCGGTAAAAGACCTTGTGGTAGGTCCACAAAGAGCTGGACTTATCAGATCTGGAGCGATGTAGAACTTCCGTTGGAAAGATTATTAAACCACCAAAATACATGGACGGTTGTGTATCGAGACAATGTGCAAAGATTATCTGATGTAAAGTAAGACATTTACTGTTTAACAACCTTTTTTTTTAAACTTAGTTCACCCCAAACAAGACACGTTGCCACTGTAGACGTAAGGGGCTACTGAGAATTATGTTAAAAGTTTAGGGGGTCATCCTCAATTGGGAGCTGTGCAGTGAGATTCTTGTTCACATTAGTTTTAAATTACTGCATCTCGGTACAGTCAGGTAAACAGGTAACAGGGAGGGAGTTCCAAAGGCCGCAAACTTGAGGAAATAAGCTCTTGAAGTAGAAGGCTCTCCGGCATCTGGTGACCTCCACAGTGAATGGATGGGATCTAACTGATTTTCGTGTTGGTTTAGTGTATTTATGTCGAGGAGGCACAAGGGCAGCAAGTTCATCGGAACACATTCCATTGAAGTACTTGTAAAACAAGCACAAGAATGCAACATTGCGGTGATGGGACGGGGGTTGGAGCTTAGTGGACAGTGAGGGACCTATTAGAGTAGATGCTCTTTTTCGAACCCTTTCTAAAAGGGAGAGACTAATGGATGGTGCACTATCTCAGATGTGACAAAAATACTCCATACATAGGCGGATGGTGACTTTGTAGAGATATAGGATATTATCAGGTATCAAAAGTTTTCTAGCACGGAAGAAGGAGCCCACCTTCTTTGCAGCAGCCGTGGCAATGTCTTCTATATATTTGTTCCAATTCATGTTACATGTGAATGTTAGGCCGAGGAGTTTGAACGTTGGACTCTCAGATAAAGTGTTATTTGCCATGGCAATCGGTGGCTGAAGAGGTTTCTTGCGGTTGTTGAAGGAGAGAAGCTTTGTCTAAGCAGCATTAAATATTACCATCTATTTATGACCCCATTTCACTACAGAGTGGAGGTCACTTTCTAAGGATTCAGCCATTGCCTCGTCCGTTTTACTCACATGACGAGAGTAGAGCGTAGTGTCGTCAGCAAATATACCCATCTCAGACAAAATGTTATCAGGGAGACCGTTTATAAAAATCAGAAACAATAAAGATGCAATGATCGATCCCTGGGGTACACAGGGGAAGTTGAAATAGACAGAGAGACACGACATTCTTCAGAAATATATATAAACTAGTATCGATCGATAGAAAATCGGGGAAAACTGTAACGAGCGAGACTTGAGGTTGAAGAGATCGGACGTTCTGTCTTTTTGGTTCATTCCAGCGGAGGTTGGGGAGCTAACTTTATATGTTGAGCTGAGTGTTCTAAGGGAATGTCGGCAGTGTACCACAATAACCCTAACCATAACTTTATACCACAATAAAGTGTGAGCTATGAAAAAACGTTTCTTGTTTCAACACTTCGTTTTTGTTGAAGGAAGATGCGTCTGCAAAGTGCTTTCGCATTTTGGGAGCAGAAAATGAACAAGACGTCACGTCACAAAAGTTGAAAGAAGAAAAAGGAAATATAAGAAAAGGAAAAGAAAGAAAAAAAAAAAAAAATTAAGGAACAGCGAAAGTAAGAATGAAAAAAAAAACAACAACCGAGAATAACGCAACTTGTAGTAGTATAGTGTCTGTGCAGAAAATAATTGGCGGGGGAGAGATTAAATAAAATGTGTGTAAGCGACATATATATATATATATATATATATATATATATATATATATATATATATATATATATATATACAGAGAGAGAGAGAGAGAGAGAGAGAGGGGGGATAGAAAGAGAGACATAAACAGAGACAGAGAGAGATAGATAGACAAGGAAATAGATAGAGAGAGAGAGAGAGAGAAAAAGGGAGAGAGGGGGGAGAGATAGAGACAGAGGCAGAGACAAACAGATAGAGAGAGAGATAGAGTGAGAAGGAAAGAGTGAGAGGTAGAGGGAGACAAAGTCAGAGACAGAGAGAGATGAAATCTGTGTGTAAGAGACAGAGACAGAGACACACACAGAGATAGAAAGATAGATAGATAGATAGAGAGAGAGAGAGAGAGAGAGAGAGAGAGAGAGAGAGAGAGAGAGAGAGAGATTGCTTTTGTTCATGTAACAGAGACGAACGTGGTGCGCGTGCTGGCAAGGGCATTGACCTTCTTCGTAAAAATCTAAATCCAACATTTAAAAAATATCCTGCCGAACAGTGATAAGCTTGAATGCAATTTTGAAAATATTTTTAGCTATGGAATAAGAAAGGGGAGAGGGAGAAGAAGGAGCCAAAGAAGAAAAGA
>OY744518.1:205354100-205359100 GCA_963556195.1 Sepiola atlantica
TATATATATATATATATATATATATATGGGAAATGAAAAAGCGAAAAACAAATATTTTACTCTCTGCCACCGACTCCCCTCAGCCCGGACCTTGGTCCTGCGCTCCCAGTAGTGACTACTACTTCTTCTCATCATCCTATCATGTCAACCCAATATTTATATGTACTTGCATTATATTTTTCTTAAAATTATCACCTTGAGGAAATCTTACAAATAAAGACGAAACGTTGATGAATACATAAAAAACAAAAACAAAAAAACCATCTTTTTGCTTTTCCCATTTTTCATTTCTCATTACGTCGGATTACTCTCATCCTTCCTTTCTCATATATATATATATATATATATATATATATATATATATATATATATATATATATATATATATATATAATTTTTACCTTTGACATGGATTGATAAATTTTCAGTAGGCAGCAGTTTTCAGCCAAATATACCTCTCTACATAGCCCCCAAAATTTTCTAGTCTGCATGAAGACCTCCTCATTAGCTATAGTTATTCGTTAGACCTATACAATTGTAGGTTTTTACTTCTAACATCCAGAGCAGCAAAGCTCAGTGGTTGCATACGAAGTCCAGAAAAGTGTTGGCCTAAAACATTTTTTATGTCAATATCGTCTCTGCAACACTACAAAAATTTTAGAAAAAGCCACAAAATACTTATTAGTTCACCCCAAATAAAGCAAGTAGCTACTGTAGAGTAAGAATTAGGGTAAAAGTTTATGGGATCATCCCAAATTGGGAGCCTTGCAGCGAGATGTTTGTCATGAAGTGTGCATGGTAAAGATGAAGAAAGAGAAGAAGCAGAAGGAGAGACGGAGGGGGGGGGGAATAAAAAGAAAACGTTGAGATTATGTGGGGGTAGAAGAAGGAAATATGAGGAGCGAGAAAAGTAGCGGAGGAGGAGAGAAAAAAGAAAGAAATAAGTAGATGTCGGGGAGAAAAAGAGGAAGAAGAAAGAATGTAGAGAATGGTGCAAGAAAGTAAATGGAATAATGAAAAAAAAACGAAGAAGAAGAAGAAGAAAAAAAAGAAGAAAGAATTGAGAGAATGGTGCAAAAAAGTAAAGGGAATAATGACAAAAAACGAAGAAGAAAAAGAAGAAGAAGAAGAAGAAGACGAAAGAATTGAGAGAATGGTGCAAGAAAGTAAATGGAATAATGAAAAAAAAAACGAAGAAGAAGAAGAAGAAAAAGAAGAAGAAAGAATTGAGAGAATGGTGCAAAAAAGTAAATGGAATAATGAAAAAAAACGAAGAAGAAGAAAAAGAAGAAGAAGAAGAAGAAGAAAAAGAAAAAGAAAGAATTGAGAGAATGGTGCAAAAAAGTAAAGGGAATAATAAAAAAAAACGAAGTAAAAGAAGAAGAAGAAGAAGAAGAAGAAGAAGAAGAAAACGAAAGAATTGAGAGAATGGTGCAAGAAAGTAAATGGAATAATGAAAAAAAAACGAAGAAGAAGAAGAAAAAAAGAAGAAGAAAGAATTGAGAGAATGGTGCAAAAAAGTAAATGGAATAATGAAAAAAATAACGAAGAAGAAGAAGAAGAAAAAGAAGAAGAAAGAATTGAGAGAATGGTGCAAAAAAGTAAAGGGAATAATGAAAAAAATAACGAAGAAGAAGAAGAAGAAGAAGAAGAAAGTAAACCAACAAAGGGAAAATATTTGCTGGAAGAAACATCAGGAACAACAGCAGCATTGTCATGGTCGCCATCTTCGTCGAGCAACCGAATGGACGGAATGGCTAACGATAAGGCAACAGAGCGAATTAAAAATAAATATTGATTTAAGCAAATGAGATGGAGGAAACATAGAAACGAGGCGAAAAAGAAGGCAAAATGACGAGCGAAAAAATCTCAGCGGATTTAATCAAAATGACGAGTGGAGCCATTTTATTAAACACTTTTCAGATACATGTGTCTGTGTGTTCAAATGTTTGATATGTGGTTACAATATAATCGAATATACACACCAATATTATGCTCTAACATACGTAATATATCTTATACCAAAAAACAGAACATATATATATATATATATATATATATATATATATATATATATATATATATATATATATATATATTAGAAAGGGTATTTAGACATATTTTTCAAACCATTGTTTCGTAATAGTATTATATTTTTTTTGAAAAAAACATAAAAATGGTGGCGTTAAAATAAATAAAATTTATTTTAATCTTAGCTTTCGAGATTTACAATTCTCCTTGTCAAAGAGTGTTTTTCTTTTCTTCCTCTTTTTCTTTTTCTTCATCGTCCGATTGTAATGGACTTCTGGTTCAGAAAATCACGTTATGTCTGCAGACGAGCTTGCGCAAATTTGAATTAGACGTCCTTTGTAAATGAAAAACACCTTAACATTTTAAAAATATTTACAGTTAAAAGCTCCTTTAAAAAATTATAGTCTTAAAAGTAGAGCCCTGTTAAAATTACAAAAAGATTGTTGTCATTTCTGTAATTAGGAAGTTCCGTTCGAACGTTGAACACTGTAGACGACAAGACGCTTTCACCCGCCCCCGGGTAAGTGTACCTTAATTTCAATAGCTGTCTGTGTCGATTTCTCGCGGCCGAGTGATTCTGGGCGTGTGCCTCATGATTCTAGGCTGAATGTACGAATTGCGTTCGAGTCAATGCGATCGCTTGCAACCACCACTCTTGCACTGATGAAGATGGAAGGGCCTGTAACGACGACGTCTGTAGGTGAAAAACACTTTCATATTTAAATATATATATATATATATATATATATATATATATATATATATATATATATATATATATATAATCTTTTCAGAAGATGCAAGATCAGAACAAAAAATTGTATAGATACAATAATTATTAAGACATCAGAAGTTCAAAGCAAGGATTTTCATTATCCTAAACCCATGGATTTTCAAAGACAAATTCTTTTCGTCAGAGGATACACCATATTAATGTAACTGTTAATATAACCAGTAACATATAACTATGAAAATTAATACACACCCACACACACACCCATATATATATATATATATATATATATATATATATATATATATATATATATATATATATATATATATATATACAAAACCAAAGAACTCAAACTTTTGCCTGAGAGTAACGTAAAGTCAGGGTAGTCACTGTCAAACAAAAACAACTGTTACAGTGAACATACACGTTTTAAAAAGAATACTTAAAGTACTAAGCACATTTTTTTCTCTCTCTCCGTCTCTCTCTCTCTCTGTCCCCTATCTCTCTCTTTCTCTCTCTCTCTATACATATATATACAAGTGTGGTTGAACATATATATATATATATATATATATATATATATATATATATATATATATATATATATATATATATATATATATATATATATGTTGTGAAGTAGTCCAACAGTAAAAAGAAGTCAAGTTGAGGTTGGGTTAAGATAACAAGTGCATTACCATAAAAGGTACAAAGGTAAGGAAACTGACTGGCACTCGGCAAGACAGTTACAATACTGCTTTTTTTTCTCCCTGGTGATTGTCTACTCGCACTATTTATAGTGAGAACCGGTGTAGTTTCTCTTCTGTTAGAACGGCCGGTGTAACAATATGTATATATATATATATATATATATATAAATATATATATATATTGTATCTCTTTCTCTACCTCTCTGTCTCTTTATATATATATATATATATATATATATATATATATATATATATATATATATATATATATAAATATATATATATATTGTATCTCTTTCTCTACCTCTCTGTCTCTTTATATATATATATATATATATATATATATATATATATATATATATATATATATATATATATATATACAGTACGACCAGTGATAATAGCGTTCGAATGGAAATTTTTTTTTTTATCATTCTGTTAACCAATTTCTCCAATTGTTTTATGGAAATGCTGGCACATTATGAAAACATTATTTTATTGATTTACATATAGGTGTGAATAGTTTATAGAGTCATGAACGATTTCTTCTTATTTCAGGGTTGCCAGAGATAATAGCTTTTTTACTTCTAAACAACAATGGGACGTTAAGAATCACTAACTGAGGGAGAAATCTTTTTGATAAAGAAACGGCTAAAGGAACCTCGTCTTATGTAATTGTCCGAAAAATAAGTCGTCATGTGAATACTGTAAAAAGATTTCTGAAAGACCCTTTGCCAAGGAAGAAACGATCAAATGCTGAAATATACAAGACTATCATCAACTAACATTTATAGAAATATTGACTGTCATCTCCGTAGAAAACCTAGACAATCAAGCAAATCCATCTTCATAGTAGCTGGGTGTGTCGTGCCGTACCAAAATAAACAAGGAAGGGTATTATTCAAACAATGGCTCTGTAAAAGTTCCAATTACAAAGCATATTTTTACACCAGACACAAAACAATGGCAAATAAATATATGAAGATGGATATGAGTAACATTCTTTTCACTGATGAGACCCGGGCAACACTTGATGAACCTGATGGCTTGGCAAAAGGATAGGTTATTCCGGAGATTAAAGTCACCCTCGTTTCAGACAACAATAAAAGGGTGCAGGAGTCATGATATGGGCGGGTATCATTAGAGATAGACTTTCTAGTTCATAAGTGTTCCTAAAAGAGTAAACATTACATCTACTGTCTATTGCCATCTCCTGAAAGAATCTCTAGCCCCTTGGCGAGATGACATAAATCTTGCTCTACTAAAGGACTTTTTTTATGCACGACAATGCTCCTTCTCACTCTGCCGATGCCACTCAAGCATTCTTAGCATCTTTGGGCATCAAACGTACACAGTTGATGATCTGGCCTCCACGCTCCCCAGATTTAAGCTCAATAGAAAACTTTTAGTCTCTCATTAAACGAGATGTTAATCAAGGGAGGCGCGAGAGCGCTCTATCCCTTAATAGACTTCACGAATGGCCTATGCTGGAAATCTCATTTTTTTGATCAATCATAACTAAA
>OY744518.1:205364100-205371600 GCA_963556195.1 Sepiola atlantica
ACTTAAAACATTACAGCAAAGAACAACATATGCAATTAAAATATTTACGTCAGTAGAGCGTAGTAGTAGTAGTAGCAGTAGTAGTAGTAGCAGTAGTAGTAGTAGTAGTAGTAGCAGTAGTAGTAGTAGCAGTAGTAGTAGCAGCAGTAGTAGTAGTAGTAGTAGTAGCAGTAGCAGTAGCAGCAATAGTAGTAGTAGTAGTAGTAATAGTAGTAGTAGCAGTAGTAGTAGTAGTAGCAGTAGTAGTAGTAGTAGCAGTAGTAGCAGCAGTAGCAGTAGTAGCAGCAGTAGTAGTAGCAGCAGTAGTAGTAGTAGTAGTATGAAATCTATCTATGACAATTAAGCGACATAGAGGCGTCCACGTTACATACCCGCAAGTAATAATCAGACTAATTATACAGGGTGTTGCAGTCAAATCCAACACTTGACCCCCCCCCCCAAAAAAAACAAAAAAAAACGAAATACGTAATAAAAACAAAAGGTTGTATGTGCAGACATCCGACAATTTATTTAGCGACAGTTAGAGTTACATACTATGTTATTTTTCATGTAACTGCCGCTGACAGAGACGACATGTCAAGGCGGGCGCGAAATGAGTCACGCTTTGGCGACCATGTCCTTGTCTATAGTGGTGAACACCTTCACGATGGCAGCCTCCAGAGAGTCGACCGTGTTGTTGAGGTGTTTGTTGGGGCGACCATTGGTGAGGAACATTGTTGAGGAGCCACGCCTAGGTTGTCTTGGCCTTGTGTACAAGATTGGAGTTCTTCTGGAAGTCTGGGGAAGAGCTCGTCCACCCACGCTCCTCAACACCTCCTGGTATATCGTTTAAATTTTGTCAACTGTCAGATTTCTCTCTTTCACTTTCTCTTGATATATATATATATATATATATATATATATATATATATATATATATATATATTAGTACTTCATGTATCCACATAAAATATTATAAGGGGATATAATTTTTTATGTATCAGTTTTCAGTATTTACTTCAACAGTGCTCGATACGTAAGTAGAGCTAGGTAGTAAGCAATGAAAATGTATATGGCAATCAAACTACACAGAGGCTCCCGTGTTTCATCACCGGGGGGAATCGTCAGGCTAATATAGTCTAAAGAAGCTTTGAGTCATTTTAACAAAACAAAAAAAGTAAAATACAGTTTAAATTTCCAGAGAAACTAACTAAATCCAAAATATTGCAGACTTAACATTCGTTGGGAAATTCATAAATAAATAAAAAAATAAGTAAATAAAAAAAGAAAAAAAAGAAGAAGGGGGGTTTAGTATCTAACAGTGAAACAAAAACAGGAGACCTTACGCGTCTAATATTAACACGGGGATCATCAGCTGTTTACCATGTAGCTGTTTCGGAGATTTAAAACAGGACAGTTATAATATTCATGGCTCTCCAATGGTACTGATTAAACTACCATTTCCCCAATAATCAAGTGTCGAAATAATTCAGCTTAAAATTTCACTAATATATACATAAATAAATAATAATACAATAATAATAATAATATAATACCCTCAAGACTACCGTATGATATGGTAATTTGCATATCAAATAACATTAATTTTCACAATAATAATAATAATAATAATAATAATAATATGATACTATCTAAATGTTACGATACACTCTCATTTAAACGTAACGAGAGCAAAGGGGGGGGAGAGAGAACTTCTTTATTACTTCAGGCAGAAATCCTTCCGGACTGAGGCATTTCTCCAAAATCACCTCACCGGCCGAAAATAACGCGTAATGTTCACGAGAGGATTAATGGTGATCTCAATCTCTCCCCCCAGCACCTCCGATGATACAATTTTCATCTAGACATTCTCATAGTCATTTTCATTAAACGTTTTCATTTTACTCTATAAGTCATTTTACTCTATAAGATTCGACTTGTATATCACTTTTTCTCTATAAATTTCGTAAACACAGTCCTAAATCTTCACTCATCAACTTACGGCATCTCAGCCTTTTTTCAATTACAAATCTTTTAACGGCATCTCAGGCCTTTTTCATTACGAATCTTTTCATGTCATCTCAACCTTTTTTTAATAAACGTCCTCTGTTCAAACCACTACCGTTTACGGCATCTCAGGCCTTTTTAAAACCACGACCGTTCACGGCATCTCAGGCCTTTTTCAATTACGGCCTCCTTTCATTTATAGCCTCTTTCATTTATACGTATCTTAACGTCTTTAAAACAGTTCTCAAACAAATCTCAAATAGATCTCAAAGGTTACCTTGATTTCTGTTCTCTTCTTTGGCCCGTGATTCGTCTAGTCTTCGCCGCTGTGTCGTCTCGATCAAAGGAAGAAGTATGTCTCAGACAAAAGGAACAAACGAGACCCGGGTTTTCTTGAGGGAATATTTCACACAGTTTTATTTATTCTCAACACACCATTTTCTTACTTTTCGGTTCGGTTGTCGTCAGGGGGATTCCGGCTTCGATTCTCTCACACTCGGGCTATTTTCTTTTCTTCTGGGGATATCTTTTGGCCCTCCCACAGCGGGGCCCTGCCCGTTTTCCCGGCTACATTTTCGCAACCGATCTGAACACTCTCGCTTCCAGAACCAGACTGATTCTAAAAACTAAGTTATTGTTTTTCTGTGGTGACGTAATTATTTTTCCCACGCAACGATATGGGGACAAAAACGACTGACTCTGATCTCTGACTCAAAGGTCACGTCAGGTTTCTAGATTTGTTTTGACTACTCCTGAATCAAACACTTCTCTGACTCATTTCTGAGTCCAGAAACAAAACCTATTTTTCGAATAACAAAACTAGCTATTAGATACTAGTTAATCTACCCGTTTGAAATACAGGGCCCGTCATAATATAACACTCCTCTCCACCTTATCTTTCAAAATTTCTTCCCTGAAGAAATTTACACAAATATCCAAATCCATCACCAACACTTTTTTTTTTTTAAAATACACACGCACATTTTCATCTAATCATCGGTACACGACCGATTGCTGATCGGGCGTATTGCCGCGATATGGGGGCGCAAAAACAGAAACCCCTTTCCTTAACCTGTAAACTTAAATGGTCAGCCTCTCAAAATTACAAGAGGTACCGTTTTCCTACCACTGTCTAATCTGGACCATATACTTCGAACATTCCAGTGCCCCGGCGCAAACGTCCGCGAACAATCACCCATGTCTCTAACTCCCAGCCCTGTTCATTAAACGTGGAGGACCCCATCCCATGGATCTATCTAGTCGATACGGTATTGAGCGAAATGTCACATCGAATCATCCTGCTCCCGGAACACGCGGAATGACCACAAACTAGGCCCAACCTATAATCTTATAATTAAATCCAATTAACACCCGGTACCTCTTTTTTTTAAAAATCGATCCCCATGGTTCTATCCGCCCCGACGCGCGCACCCGGGTCACACCACACCCCAGCTTAACTCCATCCCCACTGGTGTTGAGCAGACACCAATTCTATGCGTTCCCTTCCCGTGTCCTTATCTATGCGGTGAGGGGGTGGGGTATCTTCGCAGCACACTCCTCGGCAAACATCCAAAATCCACAAAAAACAATGGGACCACAATTTCAAAGCTTAACATTTTACACAACTTTCACACACTCTATCGGCGCAGTTGGGCACACCTGGGTCACAAAAACAACAATCTCCATAACTGACCACCTTCCTTTTCTCGTGGTCCCACAGAATGACCATCACCGTCATTCTCCCGTTCGCAATTTTAACGTATGCAGGCTTTACCACAAGCCTCGCCACTAACCCATGGGTACTCTATAAAAGAGAGCATACGAGCAAACGCCGGGAATCCCTCATTGACTTTCCAAGCCTGTACATACTCTGTACACGGGGATTCTTCCCGATAAAATCAACCCTGTCCAAGGGTCTCCGCGATCCGACCCAAACCAACTCCCGCTGCCCGAACCTAATCAACTCAAATCGCCCGGCTGACCCAAACTCATTCAATTTAAGAACTGTTTTTTTTTTTTCAATTACATTTTTAAATTTCACCATCCTCTAAATAGTAAAATCTCATTCACTCAAGCATTGGAAACCCGGAATCCTCCATGTAACAAATACATCAAAATACATCAAAATACATCAAAAAAAAAAAAAAAAAAAAAATAAAATTCATTCCACCCAACAACAAAAAAAAAATAAAACCGAAACCGACAGAACCAATGGAGAACATATCTCCATAGCACAATACAATACAATTCAAAAAAGAAAGGGAAAAGAGAACAGCGCCCGACACAGCGGGCCGACATGCCGCCAAACTCCAGCCCGGACGCCACCAGATCACCCGTCGTTGTCGTCGTTATTTTTCTGCCACCTTCATAGCAGTTTTCAAGGCCCACGGGCGCCTTCTTTCTCTCTCTCTCTTCCTCTCTCTCCCTCTCCCTCTCTCTTTTTAACACGCATATTCCGACCTCGCGCGCACATTTTTTTTTAAACAATCTCTTTTAACATTTCAATTCTTCTCTCTTCTTTCTCTCTCTCTCTTTCTAGGACGCACACACATTCCAAAAAACAAAAGACATCGGCCACAGGGTGGCACATCGGTCCCTCTCCTTCCACGCTCTCTCCGTCTCTGTCTCTCTCTTTCCAACACATTCTCTCTTTTTTTTTTTTTTTAACACGCACACTCCGTCCTCGCGTGTACATGCCATTTCAGCACATCCACCCTTTTTTAACATTTCACTTCTTCCTCTCTTTCTCAATTGCATACCTCCCTCGTTTCTCCTTTTTTCTTTTTTTCGCCCGTCACCGCCTTTGTCCCCCACCAACACAAACCAGAAAAAAAATTACAGCAACAAATTCTTAAAACACAACACAAAAAAAACATAATTACGGCAAATCGTCCTTTTCTTTCTAACTAGAATGTACTTTTCCTACAAAGTCTTAACAATTGTTTTTGCGCGTGTGTGTGCGTGCGTTATTCTTTCTTTTTTTTGTGAATCTTAACAATTAATAAAATCTCTTTCTGCGTAATCTAATAATTGTGTGTGCGTTCGTTCTTTTTTTAACAAAATGTGTCCTTTTTTTTTTCTTTCTTTTTTTGTGAATCTTAACAATTAACAAAATGTGTCTTTTTCTCTTTCTATTGTGTGTGCGTTCTTCTTTCTTTTTTTTTTTTTTTTTTCTTTAACAAAATGTGTCTTTCTTTTTTCTCTTTCTTTTTTTTTGTGAATCTTAACAATTAACAAAATGTGTCTTTCTTTTTTTTCTCTTCGTAATCTAATAATTGTGTGTGCGTTCTTCTTTTTTTTTTTTTTTTAACAAAATGTGTCTTTCTTTTGTGTATCTCAACAATTTTCCCCTCGTGTCTCGTTCCTTTTTTTTTTTTTCTTCCTTTTTCTATTACTTTAACTTCGTAAGAGTTCCTTTTTTTTTTTCCTTCTAAAATTTATCTATCCAACATAAAAATACGAGGTACTCACTGTTCGATGACATCACTCTCTCTCTCTCTCTCTGTCTTCGCTTGCTTCTGGACCCCAAGATTTTCGTTGTAGCAACGCGGTTCGTTTCAACCTATTTCTTGTGGAAATAGCAGGTCACAGCAACCAATTCAAGGAGTTGTTACGATACACTCTCAATTAAACGTAACGAGAGCAAAGGGGGGGGGGAGAGAGAACTTCTTTATTACTTCAGGCGAAATCCTTCCGGACTGAGGCATTTCTCCAAAATCACCTCACCGGCCGAAAATAACGCGTAATGTTCACGAGAGGATTAATGGTGATCTCAATCTCTCCCCCCAGCACCTCCGATGATACAATTTACATCTAGACATTCTCATAGTCATTTTCATTAAACGTTTTCATTTTACTCTATAAGTCATTTTACTCTATAAGATTCGACTTGTATATCACTTTTTCTCTATAAATTTCGTAAACACAGTCCTAAATCTTCACTCATCAACTTACGGCATCTCAGCCTTTTTTCAATTACAAATCTTTTAACGGCATCTCAGGCCTTTTTCATTACGAATCTTTTCATGTCATCTCAACCTTTTTTTAATAAACGTCCTCTGTTCAAACCACTACCGTTTACGGCATCTCAGGCCTTTTTAAAACCACGACCGTTCACGGCATCTCAGGCCTTTTTCAATTACGGCCTCCTTTCATTTATAGCCTCTTTCATTTATACGTATCTTAACGTCTTTAAAACAGTTCTCAAACAAATCTCAAATAGATCTCAAAGGTTACCTTGATTTCTGTTCTCTTCTTTGGCCCGTGATTCGTCTAGTCTTCGCCGCTGTGTCGTCTCGATCAAAGGAAGAAGTATGTCTCAGACAAAAGGAACAAACGAGACCCGGGTTTTCTTGAGGGAATATTTCACACAGTTTTATTTATTCTCAACACACCATTTTCTTACTTTTCGGTTCGGTTGTCGTCAGGGGGATTCCGGCTTCGATTCTCTCACACTCGGGCTATTTTCTTTTCTTCTGGGGATATCTTTTGGCCCTCCCACAGCGGGGCCCTGCCCGTTTTCCCGGCTACATTTTCGCAACCGATCTGAACACTCTCGCTTCCAGAACCAGACTGATTCTAAAAACTAAGTTATTGTTTTTCTGTGGTGACGTAATTATTTTTCCCACGCAACGATATGGGGACAAAAACGACTGACTCTGATCTCTGACTCAAAGGTCACGTCAGGTTTCTAGATTTGTTTTGACTACTCCTGAATCAAACACTTCTCTGACTCATTTCTGAGTCCAGAAACAAAACCTATTTTTCGAATAACAAAACTAGCTATTTGATACTAGTTAATCTACCCGTTTGAAATACAGGGCCCGTCATAATATAACATAAACACTACACCCAAGAACCATTTTGCAATATAGTAGCTAGCAATAAAATTATATAGGAATTAACGTTGCATTAAAAAAAAGTATATATATATATATATATATATATATATATATATATATATATATATATATATATATATATTAGTGCCAGAGCGCGACACTTAACTAACGATCATTGCTGCCCCAGATGGGAATTCAAAGAACTTGTAGAAGAAAATACCAAAATATTAGAATATAGTACAATCAAAATAAAACTCCATATATTAAAAGCCCTATATATAAAAACAAAAAAAAAACGTAATTAACAGAATTAACATTAATACCAGTAATAATATACTAACTATAATGCTAAATATAGTTTCGTACTTATCACATAAATCTCGCCAAAACTATCTATAATACTAACTGTACCTGATTATCTGAAGATGGATCCGAATGGGTCTAAAAGTACTCGGGACACAAATTAAAACTAAGGCAGATTCATCGGCCAATTCCCACCAAAACTAAGATTCTGATTCGGACCATTGAAAGGATCTACCAAAAGATATCCAGACATAAGTTGTCTGTTATGTTCAACAAGACTTGCCTGCAAGAGAAGATGCTTCCTATATATATATATATATATATATCCCTTATCCCTTATCCCTTAATAGACTTCACGAATGGCCTATGC
>OY744518.1:205376600-205399100 GCA_963556195.1 Sepiola atlantica
TTCTGTCTAAATACACACACAATATATATATATATATGTGTGTGTATATATATATATATATATATATATATATATATATATATATATATATATATATATATATATAAAGTAGAGAACTAAAAGCGAACTTTTAGGAAAGGTAAAACCTATTGTGAAAAGTATACACCTCAATATACCGGATAGAGCAGATAGATAGATAGAAGGATGAAAAGGAATTAAAAAAGCGACAGAGGCAGATCTTTTTTCAATTCAGTTGCTCAATGAAAGGTATATTCCGAAAAAAAGCAATTTATATGATTATTTTGTTTCCTTAAGCCAGGCTTTTTCAAATATCAAAATCTTATCATCAGAGGAAACTGCTGGGATAGATAAGTTGGCATAGATTTAAAATCTGAAAAAGTATAACAAAGATTGTTTTTTCCCCACAATCTTTGTTTTTCCTTGAAAAGCCTGGTTTAAGGAAAAATTACTGATATAAATTGCTTTTTTGCAGAATATACCTTGCATTGAGTAACTGAATTGAAAAAACGACCTGTCTCCGTCGCTTTTCTAATTCCTTTTCATCCTTATATCTATCTATCTATCTATCTATCTATCTATCTATCTATCTATCTATCTACCTTGCATTGAACAATCGAAATTTGAAATAAATTTGGACATTCGTACATGTTTATCACTCTTATTTCTTCTATCTTTTCAATTGCTCTATCTCGTATATTGAGCTTAACTTTTTTCACTATAGGTTCCATCTACTAAAAGTTTACTTTTGGTTTATATTTGATCCTGCTATCTATCTATCTATCTATCTATCTATCTATTTATCTATCTATCTATCTATCTATCTATCTATCTATCTATCTATCTATCTATCTATCTATCTATCTATGTATATATATATATGTATATATATATATATATATATATATATATATATATATATATATATATATATATATATATATGTATATTCTAGCAAGACTTGTAGAGGGTGTCATGGTCATTGCTTGGTCTGAGAGACGTTTGTGTTTGGTTGCAAGAGATGTTTGCCCGTTTTATAAGTCTGTCATTCGGTGGAGATGCCGGGCGTCATTTGTAATCTCAAATAAACTAGTGTTGTTTGCTTTAAACCTGAGTTGTCGTCTTGTTTGGAAGGAAATCATTCGATTACAGCAGTAATTATTTATTTACCTTCCCATGAGTTTAGGCACAAGGCCAGTTTTATCTCCCATAAGGTAAGATGTGACCCAAGGTCGGGTTGGGAAAGTGGACCTGAAAAGCCAGCGCCCGAGAAGGTGAGCACTCTGGCCATTAAAAATTACCTGGGCAGCCCCGTCGGCATTCTTCGGTAGGGGAGCCTCAGGCAGTAAGCAATAAACTTACTCCTCCCCAAAGAGGGGAGGCAAAGCCTGGGAGGGTGGACCTCCTAGAACTGCACAGGACAGACCCACAAACCGGCGGAATCAAGACCCGAAAGCCATCACGATACCAGTCTATGGGGTGTAGTATCCATCGGAACAGATACTACACTTTGATCTTGGCCAATTAATCGAGTCCTCATGATTGACATTACGGCCAGTGTCAAAATCAAGCACTGAATTCAGACGAAGACAATGAATTGATGATCATATTCTGTACAGTTAACGCACACATTTCTAAAGAATACTGCATTTTGCTGTATTCAAAGGATTAGCAGAGCGGACTGTGCGTACTTTTCTCGTAAAATATAATATTTAAACTCTACTCTGTTTCATCTTGTATTATTAGTACTTATCACTTTCAGTCTCAAATGATTAAACAAATCAGAAAGCCACCGGCATATGGAACAGCAGGTGACATCAAAGGTCATCATTGTAACGATAATGTTGGAATTACGTAGAAAAAGAACATTCCATTTTGTAACTTGATTAGAAAACGAGGAATTATCCTTTTTAAAGTTAGAAAATTAAGGTGACGTGATCAGGAAGTTCCGTCAAAAAAAGTCTCCAGTGCCACGTAGCAGATAAGCTGGTATATTCTTTTTCTTTTTTCTGAACTGCCAAAAAGACCGGATGTATTTGAGACAGCCGGTTTCTGCACTATGATTGAGAGGTAGGTAGACTACTCAAATGTATTATGTAACACCAATGTATACCGTATACTTTAAAAAGGAAATAAATACATAATTAGTTAACAGATAATATTTATTATCTGTTCGAATTAATTACAAAGAAAGAAGTAAAATAACTACTATTTTAACATTTGACATCACCAGCAGAAAAAATACCAAACAAAAGAAGACAGCGACGACAAACAGAAATAGATAAACTCTACTGTGACGGCCACGACGAATGCAACTACTACTTCAACGGCGTGTCATAAACACAACAAAAGCTACAAGTGTTGCGTTCTCAACTTTGTGTTATACATGCAGACACATTAAAGTTCACAAATTTATCTTGGCTGCTGGATGTTCTGCTTGTATGTGCTTCCATGTGATCCGCCTAGACTAAGGGAATGCCGTCGTGTAACTACAGTTTCTTATTTATACTTTAGAAAGGCTTAACTCGAATCCAAACTGATGGAAGACAGTGGTCATTTATTCTATGCTATCTTCATTCCAAATCACTGATCATATATATATGATAAGTCAATGAAAAATAATTAGAAAATAGAAGCAAATCAATATCTTCAGTTGTTCAGAACAAGGAGAATTTAGTGAATAAAAATATTTATTTTTCTTCTCTTTCATTCCTTAAGCCAGGCTTTTCAAAGATTAAAATTTTATCATCAATGGAGGTTAATGATTGATAAGTTGACAGATGAGGACAGTCAATATTCGAAATTTGAAAAAGTTTAAAAAAAGTTTTAAAGTTCAAACGGATATGTTCCAATGTAAATTAAAGTCACCAAAAACGAAAATCCAAGTAGTATGGGGTTAAGGTATATTGGTAAATCCAGAAGAATCTGTGTAGAAATCCAACGACGGCGATTCCACCCAAGTCTGTAGTCCTTGGAAGGGGGATCAGATAAAATTGGCCATGTTGAGAAAACGCAATTCTTCCTGTTTTCTATTAAACGGATTCAAAGGCAAAAGAAACGACAAGTTCTCAATAAAACTTAGGACGAACTGTTGTATTGTATGAAAAAGAAGAGAGAGAAAAAGCACAGGAACAAAATGGGGAGGAACCAAAGAAGAAAAGAAAAAAGAAAAGAGAGCACAAAGGGAAGGCAATCCGACAGGTGGGGGAGAGGGTTAAAGGGGGCCCACATCAAAATGATATTTAGGCAGAAGAGGGAAAATAAAAATAAAAATAAATTCCAGGATATATATATATATATATATATATATATATATATATATATATATATATATATATATATATATATATATATATATAAAGATAGATTAAAGAAGAGGGATAAACATGTACGAATGACAGATTTATTTCAACTTCGATTGTCCAATGCAAGGTATACTCGGTAATAAAATTATGCTTATTATTCTTTCCTTAAGCCAAGGCTTTTCAAAGATCAAAATCTTATCATAAGAGGAATTACATAGATAGATGTTGGCAGTGGAAAAGCCAACATTCAAAATTTGAAAAAATATTTATTATTTATTCTCTCTCTCTCTCTCTCTCTCTCTCTCTCTATATATATATATATATATATATATATATATATATATATATATATATACACGTATTTTTGGACAGCATCCAACCTGACTCTACGCTCTCATCTGAACATAAGACTCTTTACTGTTTGGTCTTTTCAAAGTTAACTGTTGCCGATATTATTTACAATTACATTGTCGGTTTTTCCCTATCATCTGATGAAAAGTGTATATCTTTGAAAATCCATGGATTAAGGATATAAGGCCCCTTGCTCTGAACTTTTGATGCTCTCATCAATATTGTATCTTTACAATTTTTTATTCCCATCTTTCATCTTTGGAATTCATTGCTCTATTCAATATATTGAGCTTTATATTATCCCGATAGCTTATTATTAAACGATAATTCAATTATCTTTAATTTAATTCAACATTTAATATATATATATATATATATATATATATATATATATATATATATATATATATATATATATATATAGAGAGAGAGAGAGAGAGATGAAGAGAGAATCACTAATAAATTCCATGAAAAATGCCAGTATACTGAAATCATATGCCCTTAATAGTGTTAAGATGAAAATTCATATACACTAAATATACAAAAGCAAGGATATTCCCAAATATTTACACTTTTATTGTAATTAATTAAAGGTATGACTACATATCAACCAAACATTTCATTATCACATCACTACAGTATAAATCTCTATGCATGAGTGGATGAAGTGTGTGAGGTGCTCTGAAGAAAAATTCCTATGCTCGCATAGCCTTAATGACAATAAAAGTGTAAACATTTTGGAATTTCCTTGCTTTTGTACATTTAGTGTATATGAATTTTAATCTAAACCCTATCAAGGGCATATGATTTCAGTATACTGGCATTTTTCATGGAATGTCACTACTTTTGTAAAGGCTATGCCTCAATACAATGGTCATTTTAAAGGTTTTTTTTGAATTTTCTGGAAAACTAAGGTATATGGTAAACTGAAATTAAAATGCCATCAACTAGACACTAGAACCTCTATCTCTGCCCAAAATCAACTGAATCCATCAAATAGTTGATGAGATATAGGGTGGCACGACGTACATACGTACGTACACACATATAACATGATTTCCTGATTGAACTTTCTGGATCTCTGGGTTGCCTTGACTAATGATGCTGAAATTTTACACACTTATAGAACCTATAACATAAAACATTTGTGCAAAGTTTTTACTAATTTGGTTTATTGGTTTTTGTGTTATGATTGACCAAAGAAATGAGATTTCCAGCATAGGCCATTCGTGAGTCTATTAAGGGATAGAGCGCTCTCGCGCCTCCCTTCATTATATGTTTTCAGTCCATATTATTCGACGTCCGAACGCTTCGCGTACTTCCCAACGAGTTGATTTTTCTATCACCTTCTCTCTTTAAGCGATATGACGACCTATCCGTATCTAGTACATTCCCACTGTCTATTCAATTCTAAACTCGGGACCATTAAGTTGACCTCGGCAAACTTCTCAGTGATCCCCATTTGCTATTATTTTAAACTAACTAAATTATATACAACTAGATCTACCTGATCGATGCTTAAAACATGAAGAAAACGGCTGCAACAAAAAGAATGCGACAAAAAGAGATCGACTCCACTGTGAAGGCCACGACGTATCATAAACACAACAATATTAGTACTATAAGACGCCTACCAGTGATATTTTGTTACCGGAAAAATGGTCGACCCTAATGCTACAAACATCAACTAATCGTACTCAATAATTCGCTGAACCATATCCAGTACGATTTTGTTGTTCGTCTTGTACAACGATGCCAGTCTCTCCTCCGTTATTGATGATACCGCATATGACTGTAGAGTACTGGATCTTTTAATTTATGTAAAGTATATTTTAATCCCCATCTTAAAAAAATCCGAAACAAAATATCGTTAGGTAAAACGTTCAGTTGAACGATATCTGTTTGTTCTTCGTAGAAATAAATCCATCTTACGATTTTGCTCTGATTACAGGAGCATACTGTGTTGGTACATTGAAAAGCCATTCTATTTTTCGGTTATTATAATTATTTCTGTTTTGGACTCATCTGCACATCTGGCAATGTTGCTATCTATCTATCTTATACTAAAACTTTGATAATGCATTTTAGTTAATCGTTTTCACACTGAATGTATTCGAGAGGTGAAGGGGCGAATGAGAAAATAAATGCTGGAAGTGGAGTAGGGGGTGTATTACACAGAAAAAAAATTCATAATTTGAAGGCTGTGGATTTAATTAGCTTACAAGAAGAACATTTTAATTGTATCTTTAACACACACCTCAACATAATTTTAAATATAATGTTGATTGAGTCGAGGCAAAAAGGCAATAAAATGTTAAAGTCTTTGTTAATAACTTGTAACACGTTAAAAAAACGAACTAATACTTAAAAAAAATGGAAATTACTGTAGACAAGGCCTGAAGCCACTTGATATAAGGAGCTAATAAGAATGAAAGATGGTTATCGCAAAGACAGGAGATGCCTATTTACCTTAGTCTTGAAAAGACTAAGGCTATAGGTAGGAGGAACACAGTCAGCAGGAAGAGAGTTCCACAAGCCTGCAGTTCTTGGAAAGCTGTATTAAAATAAAGTATCAAAACAGTCAATTGATGGAAATCACTAGACCAACAGGCCAAATACAATTCTAAAGAACACATGCCATAATAGTATCTATAGAAAAGACTGAGACTAGCAATATCACGTCTGTGAGAAAGGGGATTCAGATAAGAAGAAAGAGTTGGGATAACAAACTTACAACTATGTTTCTGAACCTTATCAAGAACCCTAAAATCGGACAGAGATTCACCAGCCCAAATATGACAACGATACTCCATACATGGTCTGATCATTAATTCATTATTCGTTTTTTAAATTCTTTTATTTGATAATTGTTTTCTTTTACTATTATCTACTGTTCTATATACGCAAGTTTTCTATATCGATCTTAAATATTTAGAACGTGGGATGAAAATAGATCTAGATTGTAATTTTAAAACAACAAAGTGTACAAACTATTATAAATAAGAATGCTTTGTAAATAGTTGTGGATTGTAATTACGAAACAACATAGTATAAACATATTATAAATAACAATTCTTTGTAAATAGTGTTAGATTGTAATTTAAAAATAACAAAGTGTAAATATGTTATGAATAAGAATGTTTTGTAAATAGCTGTAAATAGTTGTGGATTTAAAAACAACAAAGTATAAACATATTATTTATAAGACTGATCTGTAAATAGTTCTTGATTGCAATTTTAAAACACCATAGTATAAACGTACTATGAATAAGAATGCTTTGTAAATAGTTCTAGATTGTAATTTAAAAACAAGAAAGTGTAAAAATATTATAAATAAAAATGCTTTGTAAATAGTTTTACGATTTCCTTAACTCAAATAAATGTCCCATAAACTAACAATAATGCATGCACATTTAAAATATCTATCCATTTACGATATAAGATCGTTTAAGTACATTTATAAAACAATGCCAATAACAGTTGCACCAGCGAAAATATTTTTTTTAAGCTGAAACTAAATAATACATACTTGAGGTTTGCGGTTTCACTCTTTTTATAGAAAACGACATTGATTAAGTCATTGTATTCGAAATTATTTTGAAAATAAAACAACTAGAAAAGCATTTTTTCCATAAAAGTGTATATCTATAATTGTATTTCTTTATATTAAAATTAAAACGATAAATCTTTTTATATCGCACTCCGAGATTTTATTGTAAAAAAGCATTTAATGTTTATTCGTTTTTTTTTGGTTTGTATGTGTTTGATTTTTATATAAAACGAGTAGAATACCCGTCATAAAACGAGTAGAATACCCGTCATAAAACGAGTAGAATACCCATCATAAAACGAGTAGAATACCCGTCATAAAACGAGTAGAATACCCGTCATAAAACGAGTAGAATACCCGTCATAAAACGAGTAGAATACCCATCATAAAACGAGTAGAATACCCATCATAAAACGAGTAGAATACCCGTCATAAAACGAGTAAAATACCCGTCATAAAACGAGTAAAATCCCATCATAAAACGAGTAGAATACCAGTCATAAAACGAGTAGAATACCCATCATAAAACGAGTACAATATCCGTCATAAAACAAGTAGAATACCCGTCATAAAACAAGTAGAATACCCATCATAAAACGAGTAGAATACCCGTCATAAAACGAGTAGAATACCCGTCATAAAACGAGTAAAATCCCATCATAAAACGAGTAGAATACCCATCATAAAACGAGTAAGAATACCCATCATAAAACGAGTAGAATACCCGTCATAAAACGAGTAGAATACCCGTTATAAAACGAGTAGAATACCCGTCATAAAACGAGTAGAATACCCGTCATAAAACGAGTAAAATACATTCTTTTAACAGAATAATTTTGCACCACTTTTATGTTCCCTTTACGAAGATTACAATAAAGATATAATTATACTAAACTTCATGTCTGGAATCCTTATTCTAATTTTGATCATTATCCATTACATGCTTTTGATTCTATGAATATGTTTCAAATTTAAGGGACAGGGATATTCAGAAAAAAACTGAAATTAAGAAATCTTGCTTCATTGCTCTCTAATTGCAATTGATAAGATTTTATGCGAATCTTATGTATTTAAAATTTTACATGGGAGGTTATGCCTATATAAGGACCCCTAAAAACCGTTAAAATTCTCAAAAGAAACTGAAATTTAGGGAATATTTATTAATTGATGTCTAATGCTTATTGTAAAAATTTCAGGAAAATATCTGAATTATTACAAAGGACTTCCACCCCCTTTTTATTTCCTTTGCAGAAAACTAAATTAAACTAAATATAGCCTATATTTAGACATCTTACGCCTTACAGCTAGGTTCTAAAATAAATGATGATTGATTAATTAGTTAAGGAGATAATCCTGTACATATACATATATGCACATAAACATATACTTAACTTTATAAGGATAGAGATATAAATCCTTTAATTTTACTATGTAGAGTAAGGGCCCCACTGTTTTCTAACTGGGCCCCATCATTTCCTCACTGACCCTGATTAATGTACAGCTGACCAACGTAGGACACGACAAAACTCACGGTTACATACCCGTTCTGGTTATATCACTGACATTAAGGGATATTGACCCTGATCACACTTAGATGGGTGACCGTTTCGGAATATCAGGTGCTGTAAGCAAACGCTGTACTCTGGTGTATAAATGGATACAAGTATCCAGTCACGTGTAGAATCCCTTCCCATCACGACTGGATGTTGATCGTTATCTCGTTGATAGAAGTCGTATAAAATAAACAGCCGTTGCATTTTGTTGTTGAAACGTTGTAAGTAGGCAGCTCAATCAGTTGCAACGGCTTCTCTACTTTTTTTTTTATCTCTGGTTTTGTTGTTGTCCACAGTGGTCGTGGTAGTCGCAGTTGAGTTGATTTGTCTCCCTTGCTGTAATCAATACTGTGACAGTTCAAGTTGTTGTCAATTTGTATGGACTGCTGCTGATACTTTCCTTATAAAAACAACATATTTTGCTCACATAGTACTTTGAGCAACCCCAGTTGAGCATGTGCCATTAATTTATATATAGTTGTAAAATAACAACAAATTCGATGTGAGCTTTTATGTTCTCAGTTTTATTTTCTCTTGATTTCCTCTTTAGAAGATTACACATTGTTAATAATACGCCCCTCTCCCACGTAAGGGGAAAAAAGTGATCTGAAAACACGCCAGCCTATGTCACAGATCCTAAGCGAAAAAGAAACGATTCCACTATCTTATCCGCTACGTGACGTCGATACTTCCCGTCAATGTCTCAACTTCCTGAACACGTACGCTCAACTTCTAACTTTTCTACTAATGTAATATTCTTTGTTTATTTAATGTTAATTTACGTGAAAAGTTCTATTTTATACACCATATTAACGCATTCGCATTCAACTATTACTACACCGGGATGGTTCAAGCCATCTGTTCAGCTAAACGCTCTAAGACTAGGGATACGCACCGTTCCTAAAAAGCATTTCATGTTGAGAAAAGGACAACTAATACTAGTAATATATCAATGTTGATTTAATAGGTGACGGCTCATATAGTGTTATATAACCCCCATTGAAATACATGCTTTAATGCGGCTGTCGTGATTCAAAGTATGAATAAAATTTAATGCAGATTTGAAATATTGGAATTTTCAAATGAGAGGTTTTGCCTATATAATACCCTCAGTAAACGTTTAAAGAAATTAAGAAAAACAAAAATTTGTGGGATATCTATTAATTGATGCCTAATACCTTTTGTGAAATTGCAGAAAAATTGGAGCCATCTGGATTTTTACGAACGGTTTTTTTTTGCCACATTTTGGATTTTCATGAACGGTTTCTTCCCTTCTTTTGCATGAAAATAAATAAAGATAAATATAGTCCACATTATCTACCCTTAGCCTAGATGATGTGTCCAAACATTCATAATGATCGGCACACACACACACACACACACACACACATATATATATATATATATAGCATGACGTCAATAGCTTTAAATGCATCGTTCCTTCCATTAAAAAGAAGTAGAACGCTCTAGACGTTAAGCCGCAGATAAAGTGTTAAAATTATCACCGTTTATTCGCTATTTAAAATTGGCCGTGTGGTTAAGGCGTCGGACTTGAGTTGAAACAATGCTCAAAATCCGAGGTTTCGAATCGCACGACCGGTAGTGAATATTCATATCTCTATGCTGATGAGTCCCGATTATTAAAAATGATGAAACGTATACGTACATAGATAATAAACAATAACAAATGTTTATTATATATATATATATATATATATATATATATAAAAGGTAAAGGTCGCATAGCCTGGACGCGCACGAGTGTCGTTGCCGACATCGCACACTGCCCATGGCCGTAGCGGCGGTGTTTTGTTAAGAATCACCGTGTCTAGGGCACAGCATTTGGAAGGCGGAGCCCATCCCTCTCCTTCCGCTGCCTTGAATCTTCCTTGAGTTTTAGTCAGGTACCCATTTTCTGCTGGGTGGACAGAGGGAGTTTTCAGACCCGAAAATTCGCATGCCGTGAGTGGGATCGAACCCGGGTCGTCCAGCCCAAAGACAAGTGCTATAACCACTCGTCCACAGGCCCTATATATATGTATAAAAGCTAAATACGTCCAAAGATGGGGAGGTATTATTGCCACATCTGTGGAGGTGCTGCTCATGGCATCCTCTCCTGCCTTGACAAAGTACAAAACCGACTTCGAAATCTAGTGGGCCATGTCCTCTTCTCCTCCCTACTACCTCTTTCTCACATCAGAGACATTGCTAGTCTTTCTCTTCTCTATCGTTATGTTCATTATAGCTGCTCAGCTAAGCTTCAGTCTCTGGTATCTCCTGTAAAATATTTACAACATAAACTCGTCTAGCTACAACCACTGTCAATAATTTCCCTTTTTCCCTTCCAGTGCCTAAAACTAAAAAAAACTCCCACAAGCAAAGTTTCCTTCCTAGAACTAGCTATCTGTGAAACTCAATACCGCAGGGCTGTTTTCCAGCGGACTACAACATTTTCGTTTTCAAGTCCACTGTAAGCAGATTATTGTTAAGCCGTCTTTCTAAAAGATCAATATCTCCCAAACTTCCACCATCGTTACCAATTATCACGGTGCTGTCTCACCGTCCACCTGAAATTCATTAACCCTTATCCTCGAGTGGCATTTGCACCTTGATAAGTGGTGACCCCTTAGTAAAAAATATAAGCTTAGAAGTGAATCCTATACATAAGGTTATACATTTCTATGTATAGGATTCACTTCTAAACTTTTTGTTCCTATCTAACTTTATATAAATAGAGATATGTATTTCTGTGTATAGGATTCTGAGATCTGAATTGTTTTCAATAGTTAATATTGTCATTGTGATTGGTAAATAATAATGGGGTTTTGTTTCATATACACTTCCATTTCCAAGTTTGGATGGAGATACTTTTGGACAACAAGAAGAAACCCAACTTCTGTGCGATTGGAAGTCTAGACGTAATTAGAATCCCTAGTGCGAGATGTGTTGGTATGGTATGAAAATTGCGAACACGATGTTATCGTGAATATCCGGAAAAATGCCATCGGCTATTTCCGGAATGATTACTAACGATACAGACGATATCAATAAACATGAATTTTTAATCTTCACTAAATTTGAAAAAAAAACGTGTGTAGGTTTAGCCGTCTATGTATCCGATACTATTTTATATTAGTCGACAAAGGTGTTTAAGATTTTGTAGAAATTATCTCTTCTACCTGGAAAAATTAGTTCTCTCTTTTTATATATATATATATATATATATATATATATATATATATATATATGTTTGAGTTGAAATACTCGGAATCCGGGGTTTCGAATCGCATGACCGGTAGTAAATAGTCATATCTCTATGTTGATGAGTCCTGATTATAAAAGACGAAACGTATATGTACATAGATAATAAACAAAGAAAAATTATTTGTAGCCCCTAAAAAACCCGTCTAGAAGGGCACTGTAAGTGTAGTATAACCACAGCATGACGTCGTTAGCTATATGTGCATCGTTCCTTTCATAAAGTAAAAGGCTTTTATGACATCAAGCCGGAGGATGCAGTGTTACAATTATCAATGTTTATTCGTTGTTCAGCATTGGCCGTGTTGAAACAATACTCGCATGACCGGTGGTTAATATTAATATTTCTATGCTGATGAGTCCCGATTATAAAGGACGAAACGTATACGCACATAGATAATAAACAAAAACAAATATTATATATATATATATATAAATGGATAATACAAAAATCAAGAATCATATTAGATCCTATCGAGATACGGTGAAGCTCAATATAGTGTATATAGCATTTATATATGGATGATGATTTGACGAACCATTTGAAATCACATGCAGGAAGCAAAACCGGAGAGTGTGAATCACGTGATATCCAGCTGCAAAATTATGTTAGCAGATGGAAGCTACACAACGCGTCATGATGGTGTATGCAATACATACACTGGAACATCTGTAAAAATCTAAACATCCAATGTAGCACTAAGTCCTGGGAACATCTACCGGAGAGGACTATGGGAAATGATAAGTATACTATACATTATGATTATGTGGTTCATACATCTACCTACCTGGAAAATACAGCAGTCAAACCGGACATAGTCATATTAAATAAAGCAGAAAGAGAGGCCACACTGATTGAGGTGAGTGTTCCAAATGACAGTGTCTTAAACAGAACAGAGAGGGAGAAGGTGACAAAATACCAAAGCCTAATGTATGATATGAAAAGAAACTGGAACCTGCAAAACATCAACATTATCCCAGTTATAATAGGAGCTAAAGGCCTCATGAAGAAAATTTTTAAAAAGTATCTGGAAAGTATTCCCGGAAAACCAAGTGCAAAAGAAATCTAAATAATTGCACTTAAGGGAACGGCCAAAATCCTTAAAAGAGCACTCGGTTGGAGCCTCTAAATACCATGTGATAGTCTGGCATTTGAAAGAATGCCCCGTCCCTATGCTAACGAACACAGAAATGAGAAAATTAAAAAAAAGAAGAAGCTAGGTATGTTTTGGAGGAATGGATTTATACACAGTTCTATTCGTCACTGAGTAATTTTAACCTTTCATTCGTGCCTAAATGCCCGGGATTATCTATGACCTTATGAAACCATTTCTTAGGCAATCAAGGTTTGCGAATTACACAGAACATTATTCGGCTTCGTTGTTTTGACTGTTTAAGCATTTGTAATCATTTAAATTTGATACAACATTCTGCCCATTTGAATTTGATAAAACATTCTGCTTATTTGAATTTGATACACAATTCACCCCATTTGAATTTGATACAACATTCTTTCCATTTGAATTTGTTACAACATTCTGCCTATTTGAATTTGATACAACATTCTGCCCATTTGAATTTGATACAACATTCTGCCAATTTGAATTTGATACAACATTCTACCAATTTGAATTTGATACAACATTCTGCTCATTTGAATTTGATACAACATTCTGCCCATTTAAATTCGATACAACATTCTTCCCATTTGAATTTGATACAACATTCTCCCCACTTGAATTCGATACAACATTCTGCCCATTTGAATTTGATACAACATTCTGCCCATTTCAATTTGATACAATATTCCGCCCATTTAGATTTGATACAACATTCTGCCCATTTGAATTTGATACAACATTCTGCCTATTGTAATTTGATACAAAATTCTGCCCATTTGAATTTTTACAACATTCTGCCCATTTGAATTTGATACAACATTCTGCCCATTTTAATTTGATACAACATTCTGCCAATTTTAATTTGCTACAACATTCTGTCGATTTGAATTTGATACAACATTCTTCCCATTTGAATTTTATACAACATTCTTCCCATTTGAATTCGATACAAGATTCTCCCCATTAAAATTTGATACAACATTCTGCCCATTAAAATTTGATACAACATTCTGCCCATTAAAATTTGATACAACATTCTGCCCATTTGAATTCGATACAAGATTCTCCCCATTTGAATTTGATACAACATTCTGCCCATTTGAATTTGATACAACATTCTGCCCATTTGAATTTGATACAACATTCTGCCCATAGTTCAAATTAGAATTTAAATCGAGACATTTTTCCTTTTAATATTTTTCAAAATTCTTCACTTTGGCATTTTCAAGATATTTACCGCTACTAATTAATTAATATTCAATGTATATTGGTCAGACCTTCTGAGTATAAGAACGCTAAGCGTTTTGGTTTAATTCCCGTCGGAAATAATCATACTAATTGTCGCGTCCTGATTATTTACCCCGGGAATGAAACATAAATCTATTTGTGTACGTACTTGCCATGAATATATTTTAATACACCTACTATACATATATATATATATATATATATATATATATATATATATATATATATATATATATATATATATATATATATATATACTTACTTAAAAAAGCGCCAATCAGCGTATGAACGTCGGCAGGACTAAGAACATAACGTCGTAAGAAACTGACGTATTTTCGACCCCTCAGGGTTAATGCCACCAATATGAGGAGGAAGAAAAGAAGAAAAAAAAACACTATAAGACAGTTTCGCTTGACAAGGTTGTTTTTACAACGAAAATTGGCGAAAAAAAATTTAAATAAATGAATTTTTCATTTACAATTGCACGATTGTTTTATTTTCAAAATATTTCACTTTAATACATTATAATCCGTGCTTCTAAGATGTTGACTTCCTTTCCTTTATATATATATATATATATATATATATATATATATATATATATATATATATATATATATATATATATATATATATATAGTTTGAAAAAAAACAGAACGTTGTTCGGCGTCTTTATTTACACTGTTTAAACTGTTTTGGTCATTTAAATCTGATACAACACTCTGCCTGAAGTTCGGATCGTGTTTGATCTCTTTCAGTTCTTATATTGAGACATTTTTTCTATATATTTTGTTTCGAAAAAATTCTTCACTTTTGCATTTTCAAAATATTGACCTCTTCTAATTAATTAATATTAAATAGCACTATCTTTGAAAAGTCATGGCTTAAATGTCATTTTGAATTCGATACAACATTCTGCCTGGAGTTCGGATCGTGTTTGATCTTTTTCAGTTCTTATATTGAGACATTTTTTCCCTATATTTTGTTTCGAAAAGATTCTTCACTTTTGCATTTTCTAAATATTCACCTCTACTAATTAATGAATATTCAATTGTTATTGGTCAGACCCTCTGAGGATAAGAGCGCTATCTTTGAAAAGTCATGGCTTAAATGTGATTTTTTTTGTATTCCTTGTTTGAACACTTGATGAGTCAATAAACTTGTAAATTATATAAATTATATCCATTTAATAACGTCATTATCTATATATACATAAATATATATATATATATATATATATATATATATATATATATATATATATATATATAAAAGGAGATTGTAGTTTGCTTGAAGCATTGCTGGTAAATATAAGTGTAGGTCTGTAATCCGAGGCTGGAGCAATGCGAAGTAAGTGCCGGAAGGTGGAGAAGGTGAACAGAAACAAACGAGGAGAGAAAACGAGAGTGGAATCTCAAAACGATTTATTAATATTTCACGTAAAATCTTAATAAATACCAGGACAGTAAATACTGTCAGGTAAATAAATGTTCAGGCACGAGGTAATCTTAAATTTTCGAACGAAAAACTTTCATTATCAAAAGACAAAAATTAAAGACCGAAAGGGTCGAAAAAACGGGAAAAACCGGGATCAAACTGTTGAAATACTGCCGCAGACTATTGGTTGTAAGAACGCAGATAATGTCAACATTTAATTAAATAATTATTCAGCTCAAGATACCATCTTATTAATATTTGTTTATTTATATATTAATTATTATAATTTTATTATATTTTATTTAATTTGATTTATTAACTTTTCTTTATTTATTCAATTCTAATTTTAAATTTACGTGTGGGCCGTTATTATTATATGGGCAGTCAAATGGGGATAACGTAGAACAAACGAGATATGGCTTGAAATGAGACTTGAAATTTGAGAAGAAAAAAATTTAAATCAATTGTGGAAGGTATTAATGTCATGAGGGTAGGAAGGATCCGTTGGAACGGGATGGGGGGAATTAAGAGGAACCGTTGGAAAGGGAAGGGGGGAATTAAGAGATAAAAATATACACACATAAATATATATAAAGTGTAAATATCTAAATACATATTATTTTAAGGGTATTTCAAGGGTATGATACTCCTAGAACTAAATTTATATAAATTTATTCTATTTATTTTTTTTGTTATTATTATTATTTATATATTTATTTATTTTATATATATATATATATATATATATATATATATATATATATCGTTTTCTCTCCTCGATTGTTTTTGTTCACCTTCTCCACCTTCCGGCACCTACTTCGCATTGCTACAACCTCGGATTACAGACCTACACTTATATATATATATATATATATATATATATATATATATATATATATATATATATATATATATATATATATATATATATATATGAAGCAATCGAACAAAAGATATAAGCGTCAACTAATATCTTATAATTAGTGAAACATCCGGATAAAAAACTGAAGCTCAATATACTGGATAGAGCATTAATATTATTGACACCTTATTTTATTACTTCATTTTATATTATAATATATATATATATATATATATATATATATATATATATATATATGAGAAGAATACTCGTCTCAAGACAGGTAAAATTAATTCACCGAACAGAACAGTTTAACGCTGGTTTTATGTTCCCTTACGAATATTAAAGTCATGATATAATGATACTAAACTTTATGTCTAGAATCCGTATTCTTATTTTGATAAAAATCCATACATGATTTTGATTCTAAGAAAATATTCGAAATTCAAGGCTTAAGGCTTAAGAAGAAATTGAAATTCAGGGATCAAATCCAATGCAAACCAAATATATTTTAATTTTAAAATGGGAGGTTGTGTCAATTAAAGCAGTTAAAAAACACTACAGAAACTGAAATTTGGGGAATGTTTATAAATTTATGTCCAATACGTATTGTTAAACTTTGAAAAAGATTGAGGTATCCAAATCTTCACAAAGTTCTTTCATTCGCCTTTTATCTCCTTTGTAGACAATTCAATTAAACTAAATATAACACACAATTTGACTCCTAACGCCTAGTAGCTGTGTTCCACAATTCATAATGAACGCTAGAATAGTTTAGGAGTGAATCCTGTACGTACAAATATATAAACATATATAACTTTATGAATATATATATATATATATATATATATATATATATATATATATATATATATTATAATATAAAATGAAGTAATAAAATAGGGTGTCAATCAAATTTTATTAGAATTCAAAGTTCAAGCAAAGTATCCTTAAGTCCTTAGCTCATGAGTTTTCAAAGATAATTCTTCTCTTCAGAGGACCATTACCGCAGTTATACTACTACAGGTAATAAAATTACGCTTTGAAAATATATAAAATTATATACAAATACATATATTTGATGTTATGTATTTTTATGTATTTGTATATAATTTTATATATTTTCAAAGCGTAATTGTATTACCTGTTGTAGTATAACTGCGGTAATGGTCCTCTGAAGAGAAGAATTATCTTTGAAAACTCATGAGCTGAGGACTTAAGGATACTTTGCTTGAACTTTGAATTCTAATGAAATTTGATTGACACCTTATTTTATTACTTCATTTCATATTATAATATTAATGCTCTATCTAGTATATTGAGCTTCAGTTTTTATCCGGATGTTTCACTAATTATAAGATATTAGTTGACGCTTATATCTTTTGTTGGATTGCTTCATATATATATATATATATATATATATATATATATATATATATAACTTTATGAATATATATATATATATTTAAATATATATATATATATATAAATATATATATATAAATATATATATATATATATATATATATATATATATATATATTTAAGTTATATATTTGTTATTATTTGTTTTACTGACAATAATAACAGTGTTTGTATTTTCCACTTCCTAAGCGGTAAATAGTTTCCTCTTTTGCATGCAGAAGACTACATTGCATCGCTCTTAACAGGACGTACTTTTATTAATATATATTTTTTCATATATTTTTTGCGTACATAAAAGTAATCCATGGACAAGTGTTTCTGGCTATCCAGCCGTCATCAGCATGACTGACTTAGACAAGGATCGAACCTACGACTATATTAAAATAACAAATACGTAACTTAATATTTAGACGATAAAAATCGTACACATTTCCAGACAAGGCGTCGTAGTCCAGAGGTTCAACTCCAGACTACTTACTCTCTCGGATCAGATGCAACAGCTCTATCGCCCGTTGGCGAAAAACTCTTAATTCAGAAAGTAATGATGAATATGACGTTGTTGATGATGATGACGACAGTGATGATAATATTTCTCACAACGATGATTATGATGACCTTGAAGACTTAATTGACCTATTTGCTGAAGAAGATGGTTTGAAAAAGTTCAGAATTTACAGCCTTCTAAAGACACTTGATAGCATGTTTCTCACATCTCTAATTCACTACTTAAAGTGTTTCGTAATGTGTTCTGAGTTTTTTTAATTCCAGAAGGATTTCTCCTTCTAAAGCTGAGAACAGACTAGATACTACACTTTGATCCTAACATGAAGGCCGAATAATCTAAATAATACGCTATTGATCTTTATTAAGTTAGGTATATTTATGTTTATATATTTCTATTCTATCTACAGCAGGGGCGGGCAACCTCCGACCCGCGGGCCACATCCGGCTCGCGAAGGCTTAGCGTCCGGCCCGCCACCCTGCTAGGCTTTATTATTGCAATCCGGCCCGCGGACCTCCCAGTAAAACTCATATCATTTTGTGACATAGACGTAAAAGTAGGTTTCCATTACGATTTACAGTGGGATAAAAATGTATAAATATCACCGAGCCATGATGCATGTATATTTCATTTTTCTTTAACTATTAAGGGATAAAACTAGATAAAGGGAAAGAGAGAGACAAAGCGGAAACGAGAGACGAGGAAAGGGCATGAAACATAGAACTTATGTGAGATGTGTCAAAACAAATGCTGGATCAACTTACTACTTCCCCGTCATTATTTTTTATGATTCCAAAATGGCTCTTCGTCGGCGCCTTTTATAACATCACATACAGAAGTCTCTTGAGAAAAAATATCAGATTTGTAGAGTGTTCAATACAATTTTTGTACAATTTATTCATCGAAACAAAATATAGTAATTCTGAGATTTCGTTTTTTTACTCCGCGATCTCCTTCCAAAAGTCACACCTGGCCCTCACTCTGAAAATGTTGCCCACCCCTGATCTTCAGTATTCACTGCTACACTAATTAACCGATTATTATAAATTTTAGCAAAGCTGCTAGGAACAAGGACTCCAAATGTGGGCTATATTTAGTTTAATTTAGTTTTATCCAAAAGAAACAAAGAGGGAGTGGAAGGTCTCCGTCGAAATTAAGATACCTCCGATTTTCGTTAAATTTTAACAAGAGGTTAACAAGAGGTTCACATTGACTTTGCTACATAATCATTAGAAACAATTAAGCAATATTCCCTGAAATTCTATTTCTTCTTAAAATCACTTAACCTTAAGCCTGAAATTTTAGACATTTTCTATAATCAAAATCATGTAATAGATACCGACACAACATTAAAATAATGATTCTTGACTTAAACTTTACTATCATTTTATCTCGATTTTAATCTTTGTAAGGGGAGATAAATGCGGTACAAAAGTCTTCTGTCGGGGAAATAAATTTTACCCGTCATGAGACGGGTATTATCCTAGTTGATTATGTAAAGGGGGAAAATAAAATTGAGTCTAAGAAAAGTATAAGGTACACAAAATGCCAGGCAGACAGAAAAGAAAAAATGAAGAAAGTAAAAGTAAAACGAGAGACGAAGAAAGAGAGTACACAGTAAAAGCTAACAGAAAGGGAACCGCTTTTACTGCCGCCATTTTATTTCTTTTCGATTTTAGCATTATTTGATGAAACCGTTACTTGTTTGTTTTACCTTTTTTATTTTTTATTAAAGCCATTTACCGGCCAGATCTGTCAGTACGCGTCCCTTTTTTATGTACACTACAAATAAAACACAAGAAATAAAGAATTCAGTCTTATTTTAGCAATTGACCATCGACTTCAGCCACAGAAAAAGGAAATTTTGACTCAAAGCTATCATCTAAAAATATTTACAGCTAAAACACTTTGACAAGAACAAAAAATAGTATATTCGCTTAAACTGTGATGCCAGACACCATCTTTTGTTTTCCAGATGCGTCAACGCAGTCGTATGGGACGCTTTGTTCGTCGGTCGGTAATTCGGCCCGTCACACTTAAATAATAAATCGAAACAGCATTTTTACGCTAAGATTCGTAAATTGTAAGGATGCATCTTAATTTAGATGCGTCCGAGTATCTTTATAAGAGGTTCTGTCTGTCAGTGTGTTTGTCACATTTAAGTTTGATATAGAATTTTATTTCATCTGTCATTTAAGATTTAAATAGAATTTTCGTTGGCTTGTCATGCTTATGCTTAAAAAAATATGATTGTTTATCATGATTAAGTTTTAAATTACATTTTCGTTGGTTTGTTATATTCAAGTTCGAAATAACATTTTCGTTGGTCTGTTATATTCAAGTTTAAAATATGATTTTCATTGGTATTCAAATTGAAAAAAAAGCATTTTCGTATGTCTGTTATATTAAAATTTGAATTATCATTTTCGTTTTTGTTATATTTAAGTTCGAAATAATATTTTCGTTGGTCGGTTATATTCAAGTTTAAAATATGATTTTCATTGGTCTGTTATATTCAAATTAAAAAAAAAGCATTTTCGTATGTCTGTTATATTAAAATTTGAATTATCATTTTCGTTTTTGTTATAGTTAAGTTCGAAATAATATTTTCGTTGGTCGGTTATATTCAAGTTAAAAATAACATTTTCATTGGTCTGTTATATTCAAATAAAAAAAAAAAGCATTTTCGTATGTCTGTTATATTAAAATTTGAATTATCATTTTCGTTTTTGTTATATTTAAGTTCGAAATAATATTTTCATTGGTCGGTTATATTCAAGTTTAAAATAACATTTTCATTGGTCTGTTATATTCAAATAAAAAAAAAGCATTTTCGTATGTCTGTTATATTAAAATTGGAATTATCATTTTCGTTGGCCTGTTATATTAAAGTTTGAAATAACATTTTGCTGGTCTGTTATATTCAAATTTAAAATTACATTTTTATTGGTCTTTAATATTCAAGTTTGAAATAGAATTTTCATTGGTCTGTTATATACTACTTTGAAATTACATTTTCGATGGTCTATTAAATTCAAGTAGGACTGACATTTTCTTTGGTCTGTTATATTAAAGTTTGAAATAGCATTTTCTTTGGTCTGTTATATTAAAGTTTGAAATAGCATTTTCTTTGGTCTGTTATATTAAAGTTTGAAATAGCATTTTCTTTGGTCTGTTATATTAAAGTTTGAAATAGCATTTTCTTTGGTCTGTTATATTAAAGTTTGAAATATCATTTTCTTTGGTCTGTTATATTAAAGTTTGAAATAGCATTTTCTTTGGTCTGTTATATTAAAGTTTGAAATAGCATTTTCTTTGGTCTGTTATATTAAAGTTTGAATTAGCATTTTAATTGGTCTGTTATATTCAAGTTTAAAAAAGGATTTTCTGTCCACTGTCGCTCGTATGTTTTATAAAGAATTTTTGTAAGTGTTTCATGCTTGAGTTTTAAAAAGCATAGTCATCTGTCTGTCACGCTTAAGATTGAAATATCATTTTTGTTGGTCTGTCATATACAAGTTTTAAATCGCATTTTTCTTGGTCTTTTATATTTAAGATTTAAATAGCATTTTCGTTGGTCTGTTATATTTAAGATTTAAATAGCATTTTCGTTGGTCTGTTATATTCAAGTTTTAAATGACATTTTTGTTAGTCAGGTATATTCAAGTGTGAAATATCATTTCGTTAGTCTATCATATTAACATTTGAAACAACATTTTCGTCAGTCTGTCACGCCTAAGTTTTAAATAACATTCTTGTTGGTTTTCCACTTTTAAGTTTGAAATATTTTTTTTTTGGTCTGTCACATTATAGTATTACCTAGCATTTTCGCCGACCTTAAGATTAGAATAAACTTTTTCGTCGCTAAAC
>OY744518.1:205406600-205446600 GCA_963556195.1 Sepiola atlantica
CTTATTTGTTGCAGACAATCGAACCAAATGAACGGCGTACCTCATCACAAGACCTTGTTGTGATGTTTGCTTGGCTACAATTATGTATGCTTTTCCTGGCAAAAATCAAAGTTGATTCAACAAAATCTCAGATCGAATTTTCCCGACATTAAACCAGTCATTTTGTTTTCGCTGACCACTGGTAAATCGTAGGAAACTAGTGGCGTTGAACGAAAACCAGACGATTCGATGATCAGCAAAGAAAAGTCAGTCCCCAAAGATTTATCTATCTCAATCTTTTCATTATGAACTGACTTATATATATATATATATATATATATATATATATATATATATAAGAAAGGTTCATTTACATTCCAAAAGCCAAGATTTGATTTTATCTTACGAAACATTTTCAAAATGCGACAATCTTTAGTGCAATTATTTTACGAACTCGTTTCGCTCAAAGTAGACTGCTTAACGTTAATATGTCAATATTTGATCAATATTTGATTTGAGCTTTTACAGAAAGTACAAAAAGTTCTTCGTTTGAAAAATTATACCTCGTAGCATGACATGAAAGATCAACGCTTAAAAATCAACCGTGAACTTACATTCGCCCTTCGGCATTGCTCCACCATTTTATGTTTTTGAAAATAATTATATTCATTACCACATAATTGACCAAGACGACCAGTGAAAGTTGTAGGACTTATTGCTAAAATGAGCTTTAAATGGAAGTTCATTTTGATGTAGAGAGTAACCAAGGGTGTGTAATTTTCTCTGTATTTTCGTCTTCAGATGTGTTGTGAAGTTGTCCAACAGTAAATAATAAATAAAGCAAGTCAAGTCGAGGGTTGGTTTAACAAGTGTATTAACAAAGTAAGAAAGTGACTAGCACTTGGCTAGACAGTTACAAGATTGTGCTTTGTCTTCTCTGTGTCTCTGGTGACTCGCACTATTTATAGTGACAACCGGTGCAGTTTCTCCTGTGTAAGAACGGCCGGTGTAACAAGATGTGTTACAAGTCCAGTCTCACAACCTGTATTTGTATTATTGTTGCCTTAACTGTAGATAGATTGTTGAATTCTTTTAAAACACCACAAATTCCTCTGCAAGAACATCAACAATTACGTTAGTATTAGGGATAATCTCACGAGTGAGATATTCCCTTTTGTGTTCCATCCCCTCCGTGAAGGTCACTGGCGTTCAGGTCCCTTTGGTTTAAAAAATATTTTCCTTTTATTTGGCCCCTAAAATATCTTTATACAACATTGTGTCTTTATCATTTCTTCAAGCAACCCCAATGAAAACATGGTTTTCCACTGTTTCATCATGTTTTTGATGGGCATTTTTCTTTAATTCTTGCCTTTGCTCTATCTATTTTACATTTATCAGTGATGATATATTTTATATCGACACTAAATGTTAATAGACCCATGGCCTCTAAGTTCAAGAGCAAAGCGTTAGCTTGCTCTAAGTTTGCAAAGTAACATCACCCCTGATTGATTCCATAGCATATTGTGGACTTTTCATAAGACTTTAAGGCCTCGGAGGAGATCTCTCAGGCCCAAAATAATCAACTTTTGTTAAATTACTATTAGGACTGAACATCATCCTGGTCATGAGATGTTAACGCATCATTAGGTGATGAACCTAATTTCTTTTGTTGTTCCAATATTTCTGTTTTCTTTTTATATTTATTTATTGCAGCTTTGTCTATTGAAGCAAGCTGAATGTTGCTCTTGGGTCCTTTTTAGCGCTCTGATTTTACAAATAGTTCCTCTCTTCCACTGGAATCTGAAATATTAAATTTTACATTTTATTTGCGACAAACACCAATATGACAAAATTATTTCAAGGGAAAATAGTAAAAGCTGCTTTTTGCATTTGTTTGAATATTAAATTCAAGTATGGAAATCCATTTAATTTTAAATGTACATCACTTTGTTATCAGAATATTAAATAATTAATTATATTTAATTAATTATTAATTATTAATTAAATTAATTAATTAATTATTAATTAAATAAAATAAAAACCGAAAATAATCTTAGCTTCTTTTCAAAAAGTACAGATTATGTGCTTAGTCTGACAATGTTCTTTGTTGCACATTACATTTGTGTCATCACAGTTTAAAACAGGCAACCCTAACCCTAACTAGGCAGTATACACATACAAGAAGAAATGTCAAACAGTGTATCTTTTTTTTCTTGTGATGCAGGGAGATATTTTCTATTTATCTGCTTTGCTTTCTGGAAGCATATGATGTTAACCTTACTCACAATAGACTTTTCATTTAATAGATTTAAACAAAAATTCTATCATTTGCTAGAAATGATGTAGAAATAGCAAACTGTGTTAAGTCTTAACATGTGTTGAATAACTTGTCGAAATATTAGGGGTTTTATCTAATGGGTCGGGTAGACTTGAAAATTTTCTGCCATCATTACTGTTAGTAGAAATTGTGGTGCGTCTTTTTCCAACCATTTTTATTGAAATATCTTAAATATATATATATATATATATATATATATACAGGGTGGGCAAAAATAAGGGTCCTATTTTTAAAAATTCATAACTTTTTTATTTATTGATTTTTTTTTTTTTTAGAATAAGTAAAGGACCCCTTCCGAAGCAAGCATGAGCCGTATTAGCCCTAAGGAACCCTCATTTAGAAAACATTATTTTTGCTTAAAAAACTCAAAACAGTGTAAAAAACAATACTTTAGTTTTTGTAAGTTTTAAGAAGTGTTTTTCGGCTAAAATTTGTTTTGTTTATTTCAAAAAATCTCGGAAGGGTCAGTCTACACACACATAAAGTTTGGTGAGTTTAACTTTTATTTTGTGGAAGTTATTCAAATTCAAGTTATTCAAATTTAAAGATAGGACCCTTATTTTGGCCCACCCTATATATATATATATATATATATATATATATATATATATATATATATATATATATATAAATATGAATATATATATATTGTTGTATACTATCAGAAGTTATACAAATTGAATTAATATTTCCAAATTAAAATTGAAAATAAAATAGTAAAGAAAAATAAAATAGCATAACATCCATCCATCATCTTGACTCTTATCCTCGAGTGGTCTTTGGCCTTGGTAAAGTGTGACACATTAATAAATTAAAAAAAAAATTTAAATGAAAAAGTCCAAGTATTAATTTATTTTTTCAGTCTATTTTAATCAAGGGAGGCGCGAGAGCGCTCTATCCTTTAATAGACTTCAAAAACGGCCTATGCTGGAAATCTCATTTCTTTGATCAATCATAACTCAAAACCCAATAAACCAAATTAGTTAAAACTTTGCACAACATTTTTTTTGATAGGTTCTATAAGTGTGTATACTTTTAGCATCGTTAGTCAAGGCAATCCAGAGATCCAGAAAGGTCAGGCATGATTTTGTGTTATACGTGTGTACGTATGTATGTGCCACCCTGTATCTAATCAACTATTTGATGGATTCAGCTAATTTTTGGCAGAGATAGAGGTTATAGGGCAGTTGATGGCATTTTAATTTCACTTTACCATATACTTTAGTTTTCCAGAAAATTCCAAAAAACCTTAAACATGACCATTGTATTGAGGCATAGCCTTTACAAAAGTAGTGACATTCCATGATAAATGCAGTATACTGAAATCATATGCCCTTAATAGGGTTAAGATGAAAATTCATATACACTAAATGTACGAAAGAAAGGAAATTCCCCAATTTTTACACTTTATTGTCATTAAGGGTATGCGAGCACAACAGGGCTATGTATTTTACTGGTATGAATTTTTCTTCAGCGCACCTCACACACTTCATCCACTCATGCATAGAGATTTATACTGTAGTGATGTGATAATGAAATGGTTTGGTTGATATGTAGTCATACCTTAATTAATGACAATAAAAGTGTAAACATTTGAGAATTTCCTTGCTTTTGTACATTTAGTGTATATGAATTTTCATCTTAACCCTATTAAGGGCATATGATTTCAGTATTCTGGCATTTATCATGGAATAAAATAGATTTGATTAAAATATACATGATAAACTACCGTGAAAAGTGGTGTGGATGAAAAGTTGTAATTTTTTAAATGAAAAAATTACAACTTTTAAAAAAAGTAATAAGTCTCTATTTACTTGCCTCCCTTATACAAAAGGTGGAGTTTTCATATCGATAAAAAAGCAGAGACTCTGGATTAGGAAAAATAAAAATTGCCTTAGTCTTGCACGATCTCTTGTTCACGTTTCCGTCATTGTAATCCGTTTATTTATATTTGCCAAAATAGAATTATATAAAAATTTCAAAAAGTTAGAAATTCGCACTGGAACCGCTAAGGCACAACATATCTCAGCGGACCATATCGCAAATATTAGATAAGATACGATTAATTAATCCTTTATGGCTCCTAATGAATAACTTAAAAAGAGAATCTGTTTATTTGGATTATTCAGACTCATCTTGGATGATATTCTCACAAAATTCCGACCAATGTTTACCCGAACTTCTTCAGGATCGTCTTGTCGAATTCGAACATCTTTTTGTCGAACTCGGGAATTTATAGCGAATTTTGAACTGAACTCTTTATCTAATTCCCTTAACCATTACCAGGTAAAAGTCCTAAGTAATTTTAATCGGCCGAGACGTTATGAGAATAACATAAAAAACGAAAACGGTAGACCGAATTATCGAAATAATAAAAAAACTATCAATCCTCATCTAAAGAATTTCGAAACGGAATTTGATTATTTAAACAAAGAACAAAAAACAACACTATATCAAACATTTTCGGTCGTTCGTAACGGGTTTGAGAGATGGTTTTGTCAACAATTAAAAATACTACAATTAAAAATACTACAATTAAAAATACTATGATTAAAAATACTACAATTAAAAATACTATGATTAAAAATACTACAATTAAAAATACTACAATTAAAACTACTACAATTAAAAATACTACAATTAAAACTACCTTATTTTATCATGAAAACTACAAGTATTCAGTACACACCTACAACAGAAAAAATCAAAATCAAAACGCAAAAATTACTTACACATTATAAATAATGTCGAAAATAATTTCATCGTCCAAAATAACCTTGACAAAAAGGAAACATCATAAATAAAACAACTTTCTTGGATTTGTATAAAGAAATACTAATTTCTGGGCCGTGAATCCAAACCAAACTAGATTTAAAAAAAATAAACAATCTTAGCTCTATATACTACAGAATACTGATTGGCCGTAAAAGTTAAAACAAACAAAACCAAACCAAGCCAAAATAGATTAGAGCAAAGCAAACCAAATTAAACTAAACCAATCTTGGCTCTATATCACAAAATACTAGTTGCTAGGCCTTAAAACCAAACCAAACCAAACTAAATTAAATCAAACCGAAAAAATGAAACAGAACCAGTCTTAGCTGCGTATCACAAAATACTGGTTGCTGGACCGTTAAACCAAACCAAACAGAATTGAATCAAACCAAACAAAACCAAATCAAACCAAACCAATATTAACTCTATATCACAAAATATTTGTCGCTGGGCCGTAAAACCAAAGCAACTAGATTAAACAAAACCAAATTTAACTAAACAAATATTGGCTATATATCACAAAATACTGGTTGGTGGGCTGTAAAAGAAAAAGAAAAAACAAACCAAGCCAGAATAGATCAAAGCAAACCAATCTAAATTTAACTAAAGCAATCTTGGCTCTATATCACAAAATCCGGTTGCTGGGCTTTAAAACCAAACCAAACCAAACCAAACCAAACCAAACCAAACCAAACCGAAAAAATGAAACAAAACCAATCTTGGCTGAATATCATAAAATACTTGTTGCTTGACCGTAAAACCAAACCAAACTAGATTGGACCAAACAAAACAAAATGAAACCAAACCAATATTGATTCTATATCACAAAATATTTGTCGCTGGGCCGAAAACCAATATAAACTAGATTAAATAAAACCAAATTAAACAAAACCAATATTGGCTATATATCACAAAATACCGGTTGATCGACCGTAAAACCAATCCAAACACAACTAGATTAAAACAGAACCAAACTATACCAAACCAATCTTGGATATATAACACAGTATTGGTTGCAAGGCGCTAACACAAAACCAAACCAAAACTAGATTAAACCAAACCGATCTTTCATAACGGGTTTGAGAGATTTTTTTGACGGCGGGTGGTCACCATATTTTATCATGAAAACTACGAGTATTCAGTACACATCTACAACAGAAAAATCAAAATGAAAACGCAAAAATTACTTACACGTTACATAAATAATGGCGAAAATTATTTCATAGTGCAAAATAACCTTGACAGGGAGGTGACGGTGGTTAAAGTGGATAACGGCATGGACTGAAGACCTGGGTGCTCCAAGTTCGAATCCAGTCGGTTCCACAGTACGACTTTCACTTAGGAATGTTGGCAACCTTCTCGTGGTCCTTCCCGTAAGTACCTGATGTATTTCCAGAAATAATTCTAACTAGAAAAACATCGGGGAAACTAATGCCAACACCAGAATCATCTGATTCACACGAAAGAAGAAGAAGACCTTGACAAAAGGAAACATCATAAATATAACAACTTTCTTGGCTCTATATAAAAAATACTAATTACTGGACTGTAAATCCAAACCAAACTAGATTAAAAATTAATAACTAATCTTGGCTCTATATACTACAGAATACTGGTTCGTGGGCCGTAAAATTAAAAAATTAAACCAAACCAATTTTTGCTCTATATCACAAAATACAAGTTGCTGAAGTAAACACAAAACAAAACTGAATTAAACTATACGAAACCAAAGTAAACCTAATCAATCTTGCCTATATATCACAACATCCTGGTTTCTGGGCCAAAATAGAAAACTAAACTTAACCAAACTAAACCAAGCTAAATTAAACAAAACCAATCTAAACATTATATCACAAAATATTGATTACCACGCCGTAAAACAAAACAAAATAAACACCAAAGAAAACTAATACCAAACTAAACGAATAATAAGAAAGAAAAAATTGAAATATGAACAGGATGCTTCAACTCTCACGTTTTCAGCTGTTTCTCTTGGGCAACACCGAGGTTTGCGCTAGTAATTAACAAAGACTTTGAAAATAGTTTCGTCTTCTTTTAAAGACCCAAGTGTTCATTTATTTGGTGGTAGGGTGGTTACTCCCCACCCATTCTACGCATCGACGAGTTCTAATTGGGTAACATATCCGAAGGCTTTATACTTCAGTTCTATCAATTGTTCAATTAGATTCAAAATATTTTTTTAAGAAAATAAAAACGCAGAGGCGGACAATAAAAGAAGAAAACATGGAGATTACAGAATTGTAAGGATTGCGTTATGAACAAAAACATATTGAATGGAATTATATGATTACGCGGTTGGGGAGTCGAAAATACCCCCCGAAAATTGGTTGGAGAAAAAAAGTAGGAGAAAAACTATTTAAGCAAGATTAACTAAAATTTCACTAAACAGTATGTTTAAGATGCGTCCATTTTAATCAGTGCGTTTAGCGATGAAATTACGATATCTAATGTTTAGCGATGGAATTACGATATCTAACGTCTAGCGATGAAATTACGATATCAAATTTAAGCGATGAAATTACGATATCTAACTTAGCGATGAAATTACGATATCACACGTCTAGCGATACAATTACGATATTAAACTAAGCGATGTAATTACGATATCTAACGTTTAGCGATGAAATTACGATATCAAACCAAGCGATGAAATCACGATATCAAACAAAGCGATGAGATTACGATATCTAACGTTTAGCGATGGAATTACGATATCAAATTTAAGCGACGAAATTACGACATCGTTAAGGGATGAAATTAAGATATCAAATATAAGCAATGAAATTACGATATCAAACATTCAACGATTAAATTACGATATCAAATGTAAGCGATGAAATTACGATAGCAAACCTTTAGCGATAAAATTACGATATCAAATGTAAGCAATGAAATTACGATATCAAACTTAGCGTTAAGATTACAGTATTGCACGTCTCACGATAAAATTACGATATCAAACTAAGCGATGTAATTACGATATCTAACGTTTAGCGATGGAATTACGATATCTAACGTCTAGCGATGAATTACGATATCAAATTTAAGCGATGAAATTACGATATCAAACTTAACGATAAAATTACAGTATCGCACGTCTCACGATAAAATTACGATATCTAACTAAGCGATGTAATTACGATATCAAACAAAGCGATGAGATTACGATATCTAACGTTTAGCGATGGAATTACGATATCAAATTTTAGCGACGAAATTACGATATCAAACGTTAAGGGATGAAATTAAGATATCAAATATAAGCAATGAAATTACGATTTGAAACGTTGAACGATTAAATTACGATATCAAATGTAAGCGATGAAATTACGATAGCAAACCTTTAGCGATAAAATTACGATATCAAATGTAAGCTATGAAATTACGATATCAAACGTAAGCGAGTACAAAGTCTCTTCTTGAGATGATTGAACGCGTTTGAAATAAATTGCATCCACTCAATTCGCGCGTTTAGCGAGTACAATGTGACTTCAAACTTAAGCATGACAAACCGATGCAAATGCTTTTTGAAAAATTAAGCAAACATCTTTGGCCACAGGAGCAAAGTGTAGTATCTGTTATAATACTAACTTTCATCTTTTTGTGTTGAATTTTTTTTCAGATGAGGAATGATAATTTGTATTATTCGGATTATTCGGATTATTCGGATTACTATTCTCACAACGTTTCGACCGATGTAACCTCCGACCTTCTTCAGGTTCGTCTTATCAAACTGAGGGATTTTTATGTCAAACTCGGAAATCTGTAAGGAATTTCGAACGAAACCCTTTAGTTACTCACGGGGGTAGCTTCATCTCGTTCCGTTAGCTATGACCGGGTATAAATCTTAAGTAATTCGTGATTGTATTTATAGTATCGCATGGACTGAGAACCCTAACCCTAACCCTAACCCTAACCCTAACCCTTGAACCTTGAACCTCTAGAAGACTGTAACTAAGAAGGGTCAGTCCTCAGTACGGGCGATACTTAGAATGACATTACGAATTACTTAAGACTTCCAACCTCCTTTTGGCTAAGATCAAAGTGTAGTATCTGTTCCGATGGATACTGCACCCCATAGACTGGTATTGTCTTGGCCTTCGGGGCTTGATTTACGCCGATCTATGGGTCTGTCCTGTGCAGTTCTAGGAGGTCCACCCTCCCAGGCTTCGCCTCCCCTCTTTGGGGAGGAGTAAGTTTATTGCTTACTGCCTGAGGCGCCCCTACCAGGGAATGCCGACGGGGCTGCCCAGGCAATTTTTAAACCCCACTTTCCCGACCCAACCTTGGGTCACATCTTACTTGTGGGAGTAAGATAAAAACTGGCCGTGTGCCTAACTCCTGGAGAGGAGTAAATCAATACTCAGACGCTCGTGCTGAGTTTAAAGCTTAATCTTTTCTGTCCGGAAGACTCTCTATGTCCTCCTGTTTAGCCCTCATCAGGGCATCTGCTTTCTACCCCTTTTGTAGCAATCTCTTTTTACATTAACTGTTTATTGTTTTATATTTTTTGCAGGTGGTCCCATTTCAAGCTCAGATTAAACAGCCGGCAGGATTAGGTTGACTGGTACCGGTAGACGGTTGAAGTTTCCCATTCTGAATCGACAATATCCAGCTAAGTCGTGGGATTAGAAATAACACCCCGAACGGTCGACCAGGGCAGTGCTGTACTCCTTACAGTAAAATATATGTTTCCATTCCCTGTTAGTCCCGGTCGCGGTGGTGGTGGAGCTGCTCCGGGTGTAGCACTCAGTTGGGTTGATGTCCATATCGAGTAGCGCTACACCCGGTATCACCCAGATTCGAGAGGTGACCACGCCAAAGGCATTTCGATTTCGGTTCGATTCGGGAGATGGCGTTGGAAGGTACTGGCGCTAAGCTATCGAAGGGCTGCCTCAAACAGCCCACCAGGCTCAGATAACGTAAACATTTGTTACACAAAAGAATGCGTTCTGCATTATCTCTTTTTTCGTATCCTCTCAACAACAGCTGCCCTCCAGGCATTTTTGGGGCCTACCAGAACGCTGGTCACTCTCCGCTGATGTGCGGCCATTTTTGAATCGGTTGAACCACTCTTAATTATGCGTTACACCGACCACATGTTCTCCAAACATCTGTTGAATCTAACGCGACAGCGAAGATGAATACAATTCCAAAAAAAGTCTTCCAGAGATGTTTCCGGCAGTTGATGGATCGGTGGGCTAAGTGTGTGCAAGCACAAGGGGCCTACTTTGAACAAGATTAGTGTCCCAACCCCGTCACGTATTTGAAAGATTTTTTCTGGCCTAATGTCGGATACTTATATATAGTATATATTTTTATTCATACAAACATTATTGGTTACATATGTGCATACATGTTTCGGTTGTACTCTTCACAGATGTTTGTATAAATAAAAAGTCATACTAAAGAACAGTTCTACTTATTATTGAGCACTTTTTATAAACACTAGAGTTTCAACGGATGCATATCTATAGAAACTTATATAATACATGTACTATAAGGGAACAAATTTTCATCAGTTCATCAAAACAGTTTTTTATTGGCATACAATTATTTCTGCCCTCCTCAAACACATACATATTTTTGGTCTACAAAGTATGCAAAATATACAGAAATATCGAAACAAATATTTAGTAGAATGGTTTCATCAGTACCTAAAAACTTATCCATTCTGGTGGAAAAGCTACAATGCCATTCAATATTTATTTATATTCAAGTGTCGGAAATATTCTTAATTGTTTTGTTCGATTCTAGCAAAAACAAAACAAAACAACTCTTGAAGATAATTGCGACGATTGAAAGCGCTTTAGATTGACAAAAAAACTACTCTCAGATTGATACTCCAAGAATTGACACACGGCGTTGAGTTCCGCTCAGATCTAAGTGACAGTCTTCTACAGGTTGAAGGTTCAATCCTTACACCAGGCGATCATAACTAAGAATAGCATTAACAATTACTTAAAAAGTTCTACCCGATCATCGCTAACGGAACTAGAAATATCTACTCCTATGTATTAAATAAAAACTCCGGTTCGAAATTCTGTATAGATTTCCGGTGTTTGACAAAAAGATTACCGAATTCGAAAATATTTGTCTGAAGAATAAGATCACATGAGCCCAATGGAACTAACACTACCATAAATCACAAAACCTACCCAAACACAAACAGGCACACACACACCTCACACACACACACTAACACACACCCCCCCACACACACACACGATAGTTGGTTGATACGCAACATAATGAAAGGGGAAATGAGAATAGAAAGACCAAAGAGAGAGGGCAAAAAGCGAAGGGTACGGAGATTACTGAAACTTTGGGAAGGTTTATTGCCACTCAAAATATCCAAAAATGCCAACGGTCGTTGCTAAAGAGAAATCAAACGTAATGCGAAATAATTTGCAATGTTATCGAAAGAGGCGTTGAGAGCTGGAAATACTGTGAGACTTGTTGTCACTTAAAATCCAGGGAACATTACTGTTTATTTTCAGTGAGCAGTCACTGATGATGACTTGTGTAAAAATAACTAGGTAGTAAATAATAATAATAATAATATAATAATTATTAAATCATAATATTAACACAACAACAACAATAATAATGATAATAATAATAATGATATAATAATTATCAAATCGTAATATTAACAACAACAACAACAACAACAACAATAATAATAATAATAATAATAATAATAATAATAATAATAATAATAATAATAATAATAGGGAACAACGAAATTGCACCCGAAAAAAAAAACACGGGCACTTGAAAGGAGAAACGGAATCGCTACAAAGAGCCGCTCAAAACAACGCGATCAAAACAAACTATAAATAGGTAAGAACAGACTACACCCAAAAAAACAATAAGTGTAGACTGTGTGGACAATGAGACGAAACGTTAAACAACATAAAAAGCGAATGCAGCAATCTAGCGCAAAACGAAAATATGAAATAGACATGAATATGTTTGGGAGGTGGTCCCCTGGCAGCTATGTCAGCGAAAGCATTTGAACACCTAATCAAATAGTACAAGCATAAAGCAAAAAAAGGCATAACATTTTATGAGACATTGCAATACAAATGGACAGACTCATCAAAGCAAGAAGACAGGGCGTGATAATAGTAAAGAAAAAGGAAGAAGATGGCAAATAGTAGATTTCGACGTCCTAGATGATCAGAGGGTGAAAGGCAAGCAGGTAGAAAAAATAAGCAAATCAGCCTTACCCTAACCCTAACCCTAACCCTAAACCCTAACTCTAAACCCTAAACCCTAACCCTTACCCTAAACCCTAACTCTAAACCCTAAACCCTAACCCTTACCATAAACCTAAACCCTAACCCTAACCCAAACCCTAAAGCCTAACCCTAAGCCTAACCCTAACCCTAAACCCTAACCCTAACCCTAACCCTAACACTAACCTCAAACCCTAAATCTAACCCTAAACCCTAAACCCTAAACCCTAAACCTAACTCTAACCAAAACCCTAACCTAAACCCTTACCCTAAACCTAACTCTAAACCCCTAACCTCTAACCATAAACCCTAACCCTAATCCTAACCCTAACCCTAACCCAAAACCCTAAACCTTAAACCCTAAACCTAACTCTAACCAAAACCCTAACCTAAACCCTTACCCTAACCCTAACTCTATACCCTAACCTCTAACTCTAACCCTAAACCCTAACCCTAACCTTAACCCTAACCCTAAACTCTGACCCTAACCCTAACCCTAATCCTGACCCTGATCCTGACCCTAAACCCTAACCCATTACTTTAACCCTAACCCAAGATATAAAAATTAGGCTAGTCAAAATCTCGTGTAGAGACCATTCAATGCATCTACAATAAGATACGGCCAATCAATGAGCGCATTTAGCGATTAAAATGCGATCCCCAATAAGAATAGTGAAGTCATAAAACAACTTATGTTTCGGAACTTTTGCTATGAGGATTGACAATTTTGATTATTTGGATTATTCTGACTACTGTTCTCATCTCGGTGTCATTCTCATAACGTTTCGACCAGTATAACCTCCGACATTCTACGAAACTCGGGGGTCTTTATGTCGAACTGTAATCCGTAATGAATTTCGAACAGAACCCTTATTTTATCACGAGTGTAGCTTGCTCTCGTTCCGTCAGCCATGACCAGGTAGAAGTCTTAAGTAATTCGTAATTGCATTCTTAGGATCTTAATTGTTATTCCTACAACGTTCCGGGTGGATGTAACCTCTGAGCTTCTTAAGGCGCGTCTTGTCGAAGTTGAGAACCGTAGCGCAACGGATAAAATTGCTAAGTGATAATCAGTTCTAAGTGATAGTCTTCTGAAAGTTGAAGATTCAGTCCTCAGTAAAGACGATACTAAGAATACAATTACCAATTACTTAAGACTTTTACACGGTCCTGGCTGACGGGGCGAGAGCAATCTGCCCCGTGGATTAAATAAAAGGTTTCGTTTCGAAATTCCGTCCAGCTTACCGAGTTTGACATAAATATTCCAGAGTTCGACAAGAGGCACTGAAGATCTGCGGACGATACATCGGCCGAAACGTTCTGAGAATAACATCCAATAAAAGAAGAGTAGTTTGAATAATCCAAACAAAACATACTAGTGAGTTATTCTTTAACATTAATATGGGTAGGATGTTAATTGTTTGAGTGTTACTGAAGTGCTCTCTGACAATGTATAATGATATGTAGGTATTCTACAAATACTAGCCGTGGTCTAATATAATATTATTTTCGTGTATTATTGTTAGTAGAGATGCAATTCTCAATGAGAAAGTTATAAACCGAAGCAGTCTTACATCGATAATCTGTAGGTTCAGTGTTATTTTGTGCATACTATGATCAGATCCTTTTGAGAAACGATTCCTTTACTATAAACAAGAACGAATTAGTCTATAGGTATTTCTGTCGAAACTTCCGTCGATATTTGTATGACAGAGTCTGATTAGACATAATGATAATCAATACATCATCTGAGGTCGATTGACTTGTTACATCTATTTTTTAGTCGTGTCTTGCTACACTGCTAATCGGAGCTTGTCATAAAAATATGTCTGCATCTGAAGTTGGCCATTGATTTACCTCTAGTTATGTGTTCCATTAGACTAAAGGATTTATTTCTGCATTTCTGAGATGTAATCTTGGATTAAACAAGTGTTGCACCTGTCGTACATTTTAGGCGAACGCCTCCTCCAAATGGCCAACTTTAGTTTTAACAGCATAAAAACAAAAGCAACAAAACTTAAGAGAAATAAAAAAAATTCAAATCAAGGGAGGCGCGAGAGCGCTCTATCCCTTAATAGACTTCAAGAATGGCCTATGCTGGAAATCTCATTTCTTTGATCAATCATAACTCAAAAACTAATAGACCAAATTAGTTAAAACTTTGCACAAAATGTTTATTTGAGAGGTTCTATAAGTGTGTAGAATTTCAGCATTATTAGTCAAGGCAACCCAGAGATCCAGAAAGTTCAATCATGAAATCATGTTATCTGTGTGTGCGTACGTATGTGCCACCCTGTATCTCATCAACTATTTGATGGATTCAGCTGATTTTTGGCAGAGATAGAGGTTCTAGGGTCTAGTTGATGGCATTTTAATTTCAGTTTACCATATACCTTAGTTTTCCAGAAAATTCCAAAGAACCTTATAAGAAGGCATTGTATTGAGGCATAGCCTTTACAAAAGTAGTGACATTCCATGAAAAATGCCAGTATACTGAAATCATATGCCCTTAATAGGGTTAAGATGAAAATTCCTATACACTAAATGTACAAAAGCAAGAAAATTCCCAAATTTTTACACTTTTATTGTCATTAAGGGTATGACTACATATCAACCAAACCATTTCATTATCACCTCACTACAATATAAATCTCTATGCATGAGTGGATGAAGTGTGTGTGTGCGCTGAAGAAAAAATCCTACCAGTAAAATACATAGCCCTGTTGTGCTCGCATACCCTTAATGACAATAAAAGTGTAAAAATTTGGGAATTTCCTTTCTTTTGTACATTTAGTGTATATGAATTTTCATCTTAACCCTATTAAGGGCGTATGATTTCAGTATACTGGCATTTATCATGGAATGTTACATAGATTCACCTTTTAACATCATAATCACACTTTTAAGACAATTGGAGATGAAAGGAGAAAATGCATTTCTCTATCTATCTATCTATCTATCTATCTATCTATCTATCTATCTATCTATATATATATATATATATATATATATATATATATATATATATATATATATATATATATCAGCAATGTAGTTTTATCGCTTATCGGGGATTGTAACTTGGTGTGTATGCGTTGTGGGTATGTCTTTAGGAGGGGGTGTTAACGTCCTGGCACAGTACTATCAGCCCCACAGTAATAAACGATAGGAACACCCCCTTCAATGAAGGGGTTAATATCGTCCGTATGTTTGAAGGGGGTTTGGCGGCGTTAATTTTCTCCAGACAATTAATTAACTAGGCATGGACGAATAACATGCTGACATTTGAACGCTTGGATGAAAAGAGCGAACAATCATTTTATATAAAAATACATAATTTATTTTTATAGTCCGAAAAGAACATGTAAACTCGAGAGTCGGCTGAAGTTTCTTTGCACGGCCGCCACACACAAAATAGAAAATCCAACTAATTATTCTCCCTCGTGTTTATAAAAACAGGAAAGAGAGAGATAGAGAGAGAGAGAGAGAGAGAAAGAGAGAGAGGAGGGTAGTTGTCCCATAAGAGAAAAAAGTAATAATAACACATACAAAAAGAAACAGATAGAGAGAATTTCTACAGTCACTGACGTTTTCAATTCAACATATCCAAGGAGATGTTGATTTGACCTTGCCCTGCAATCGTCACCTAAATTGTTGACACTCAAGCTGTCGTTCGACAGCGACCCATGACATTATCACAATCCGGGGTTGACGTCGGCTGGTGTAATCAATAAATGCAACAATATAATTGTTTCGATTGTATTTGCCTCCCAACGAGGGCAACAAAAAGCGTGGCACAAGGCTTTTAAATGTAAAAAAATTCCATCCCCCTTAAGGACGCTGTTCCTTGTGTCACACAGTTAAACTTATCTAAACCTTTACTTTTTTTCATTCATTATTATCGTATTGATCTTATGTACAATGTACCAACGATGGCCTAACAGGTTACGAATTCTCTAATATAATAAACAGCTTATAAGTAACGATTTCAAGTTTAGGCTTTACTAGTATACACGTTCCGTCAAAATAGAGGGAAAAATATGCTTCACCAATGTTTGCATTTATATTCATATAAACTATATAATTACTAAGCAGTATACATAAAAAATGACTATAGTGGTAAAAACATGTCAGAAACATCAAAGACGTTAGCAGTTAAAAATGAAATTGAGAGAGCAAAATCGTACTTCACATGAAAATTAAAATGAAATCAAAAAAGGTCACGAACTAGAAAGTTAAAAAAAAGAAGAAAAAACGTATAGAAAGCAGAAAATAAATAAAAGAAAAAAAAGATTTTGGGACAAAATTTCGTGTGACGGGACGAATAATTATTTATTTACAAATAAACACACATTGTTTTTTATATTATAAATGCTTATTAATGTAGTGTTGTGGTTATTCACTGAAAGCAAGAAGTGATACGAAGCAATGAGGAACAGAGGTCAAAGAAAGGACAACAACAACACGATGTTACTTGTAGGTCGCCCGGGGCAATAAGAAAGATTACGTGTCCGGCGTTTGTTTATATACAATCAGAAATAACAAGGGATATAATTACAGATTACTATGTTACAGTGCAAGGGAAATAACTGTTGTCATTTCCAAAATGTACGATTGGATATTACAATTAATGTCACATTATTTCGTCTGTTTTGTCACATGATGATTCTCTTGTCATTCTTGATTCCCTTCAACTTAGAAAATTTGATCACAATTGGTCACCGGAAGTGCGTGATGGATGCATGGAGAGGTTTCTACATTTTGAAACAACTATCATTTGGTCAGTTTGATCAAATTATATTTTCAAGACGTCTTTTGTAGAATTAATGAGATTTAATTTTAGTTTTAACCCTTAAATGCTTTATTTTGAAAAATATTAAGTTGAAGACAAAATATCAAGGGAAACACGTTTCATTGGGTAATATAAAGTAGTATAATTAGGGGTGGGACGTAATGGATGAAAATTTCAGATTCATTCGAGTGGTATTTTGTGTGTTCATTTATACATAAATAACACTAAACAATCAAACATTTTGAAAATTTTGCAAAATTCAGAAGGTATAGGCCACTAGTTTTTGGCTATTTTACATTCATGAAAACCCTTTCACAGCCTGAAAATGGTCCTAAATTAAAGTACTATATCAGATTTAACCATCTATATCCATTCATAGCTTTTGAGTATGTTTTAGGACCAGCAATGTCGCATGAAACCACTTTTTCACCGAAAAATGATGGATTTTGAGTCCCGTGGAGCCCTGACGGCTATTTTTGGCCTGCACTTTCTGAATTTTGCAACATTTTCAAAATGTTTGATTGTTTAGTGTTATTTATGTATAAATAAAAATTTCAGATTCATGCGAGTAGTATTTTTTCTACTCGCATGAATCTGAAATTTTCACCCATTACGTCCCACTCCTAGTATAAGTGATTTTTGGTTAAAAAATATAGAACCAAAATTAATAATGTTGCAAATGTGCAACAAATGGCGTAAAACTTTACATGTATAACAAAACACTACAATATATGTATCTAAGTAACTGCAATACATTTAGGATGCTCCTTTTTAGAAAAAAACGATTTTTGTTAAGTTAATGTTTTTTTTATCTCTATTTATAAAATTGTTGCACGTAAATAGTTTTCAAAAACCGTTAACCTTGCTATACATGAAGATTTTCTAAGAATTTTAAAGGCAGTTTTTATCACTTTTTATTCGAATGATTTAATGCTTCAAAATACCTTCAAATTTACCAACGGTCACGAAGCGATTTATTCTTAATTTTAAACTATTAAAAAATATTACGATGACTGAGTCGTTTACGAAGAAACAATGATGCATTCTGATAGATTTAATTTCATAGATGAATAGAAATTTTAAACAGACGCTTTAGTAGTTCATGATATTGCATTTTTGAAGTCAATAAATAATCTGTTAACATTTAAATGTTTTATTTTTATATTGGTTTGAAAAAAGTGAAACACGTTTCATAGGGGTAATATAAAATCGTATAAATATCTATTGAACAAAAATAAATGATGTTGCAAATGTGCAAGAAATGGCATACAATTTTACAACAAAACACTACAATATATGCATCTAAATAATCATACTACACTAGAGACTCATAAAATATTTTTATTTATCATTATAATGAACAGATTTAAAAGTTTAGGCCTTTGAATTAGGCAGCTGACACACCGATGACACTCTCCCGTGACATCTAAGATACTGATTAATTATTTAGCGGGTGTGTTAATGCAACATCATACTAATACCTACTCATATTGTCAACAAAGTCGTTGCAGATGTGCAACAAGTTGCAGTTTGAAGGAGTTTTCGTTGAATATTATATTAAATATGTATTTAGCTACAATGTATCACATTTCAAACAAAACGCATTTAAGTGTTAAGTATTGTGTGATATTGACCTAATCTGGACCAATACACAACGTGGGACTTCTGGAAGCGTAACGCATGTGACAACAGCTATACCTACCAGTATATTAATCCGACATTACCCAGAAATAACGACAAATGTCTCCACTATGGTTTGCCGAACACTCCTTAATTACCGTTGATATCGGTTTTGGAAATTCCGTAGTAGTATGTAAAATAGATATGATTAGTAGTAGTAGTAGTATGATTAGAAGTAGTATGATTAGTAGTAGTAGTATGATTAGTAGTAGTATGATTAGTAGTAGTATGATTATTAGTAGTAGTATGATTAGTAGTAGTATGATTAGTAGTAGTATGATTAGTAGTAGTAGTATGATTAGCAGTAGTAGTATGATTAGTAGTAGTATGATTAGTAGTAATATAATTAGTAGTAGTAGTATGATTAGTAGTGGTATAATTAGTAGTAGTAGTATGATTAGTTGTAGTAGTATGATTAGTAGTAGTATGATTAGCAGTAGTATGATTAGTAGTAATAGTATGATTAGTAGTAGTATGATTAGCAGTAGTAGTATGATTAGTAGTAGTATGATTAGCAGTAGTATGATTAGTAGTAATAGTATGATTAGTAGTAGTATGATTAGTAGTAGTAGTATGATTAGTAGTAGTATGATTAGCAGTAGTAGTATGATTAGCAGTAGTAGTATGATTAGTAGTAGTATGATTAGCAGTAGTATGATTAGTAGTAGTATGATTAGTAGTAATATAATTAGTAGTAGTAGTATGATTAGTAGTAGTATGATTAGTAGTAATATAATTAGTAGTAGTAGTATGATTAGTAGTGGTATGATTAGTAGTAGTAGTATGATTAGTTGTAGTAGTATGATTAGTAGTAGTATGATTAGCAGTAGTATGATTAGTAGTAATAGTATGATTAGTAGTAGTATGATTAGCAGTAGTATGATTAGTAGTAGTATGATTAGTAGTAGTATGATTAGTAGTAGTATAATTAGTAGTAATAGTATGATTAGTAGTAGTATGATTAGCAGTAGTATGATTAGTAGTAATAGTATGATTAGTAGTAGTATGATTAGTTGTAATAGTATGATTAGTAGTAGTATGATTAGCAGTCGTATGATTAGTAGTAATAGTATGATTAGTAGTAGTATGATTAGTAGTAGTATGATTAGTAGTAATAGTATGATTAGTAGTAGTATGATTGGTAGTAGTATGATTAGTAGTAGTATGATTAGTAGTAGTATGATTAGTAGTAATATGATCAGTAGTAGTATGATTAGTAGTAGTATGATTAGTAGTAGTATGATTAGTAGTAGTATGATAAGCAGTAGTATGATTAGTAGCAGTATGATTAGTAGTAGTATGATTAGTAGTAGTATGATTAGTAGTAGTATGATTAGCAGTAGTATGATTAGCAGTAGTATGATTAGTAGTAGTATGATTAGTAGTAGTAGTATGATTAGTAGTAGTATGATTAGTAGTAATATGATCAGTAGTAGTATGATTAGTAGTAGTATGATTAGTAGTATATATGATCAGTAGTAGTATGATTAGTAGTAGTAGTATGATTAGTAGTAGTATTATTAGCAGTAGTATGATTAGTAGTAGTATGATTAGCAGTAGTATGATTAGTAGTAGTATGATTAGTAGTAGTATGATTAGTAGTAGTATGATTAGTAGTAATAGTATGATTATTAGTAATAGTATGATTAGTAGTAGTAGTATGATTAGTAGTAGTATGATTAGTAGTAGTATGATTAGCAGTAGTATGATTAGTAGTAGTATGATTAGTAGTAGTATGATTAGTAGTAGTATGTAACTGAGACGATTAGCTGTTACCAAAGTTTTGTATTTACTCTTAAACCGTAAAATCCTATCATCGTATTTTCTCTATATTACATGGTCCTATGTAATCATTTTGCTTTATTATTTTAATTAACTTTAAAATCGTCGCTGTCTTGTATTGTCCTCCGTGCGTGTGTGTTGTTATCCCCCCGACTGAGGATACTTTCCTTTCTTCATTAGTTGTTCGACTTTGAACCTGGAACAAAAAAACACTGGGCTTTAGAGAAGACATATTAGAGATGTTGCCACCGACCCGAAATTTCGAGGCCTAAATTTTCAACTGAAAAAATATTAGATGTCATTTATATAAAAAAAGCAAACAAAAAAAAGCTAAGTAATTAATTTACTTTTATTTCCTGAGTTAAATAATCTTATCTTCCAGGCTGTTGTTTCTTGCTTTTACCAAAAATCTTTGTCTTTCTTTTCTTGCTTCTGTTAAGTTTTTAGTGGTGTCAAATGCGTTGGGATTCGGAGAGGAGCGGGGCGGGGGGCGGGGGGGGGGGGGGTGAAGAGTATGCGCAGACCACTAGTGAATATATATAAAAAAGGATAGCTAGTTCTAATAAAACCACCAGGCTTTAGAGAAGACATATTAGAGGTGTTGCCACCGACCCGAAATTTACAAAGCCACCGTCCGCCCATGCATCGAGTATTGTTTCCACATCTGGGCTGGTGCATCATCTACTAGTCTTTCCCTCCTTGACAAGGTCCAAAAAAGAGTCGCCAACCTAATAGTTCCATCACTGTCAGCCAAGCTCCAGTCCCTGTCCCATCGCCGCAATGTAGCATCCTTATGTTTGTTTTACAAATACTTCAATGGATTATTCTCCGATGAATTGGCTACTCTGGTGCCCCCTCGACGTAAATTCACTAGACTAACTCGACAATCAACTAAATGTCATTCCTTCACTGTGGAGATCCCCAGATGCTGGAGAGCTTTCTACTCAAATGGCGGCCTGACTTGTTTGGGGTGAACCATGTTAAAAAAAAAAAATCTGCCAGTCTTTCTTTATAGATCCATTCAGTTGATTTAAACATCACATTCTTAGAAGAATAGCAGATTTATTTCCCCAAATTTTTAAGGGCATAGCTTAATTATATGACCGATTTGTTAAACTATTTTAAACACCTATCTTCTCATTGATGTTTCCGCCGAAATTCACTATCTTCTTTCAGAATTTCTGTCAGCCTGATAAATGTGACGTTATGCCCGCCTGCTTCATCAACTTCCAGTTCTCACGATTCAGCAGGGTCAATCTCTTGATCTCTTCGTGACCCTTGTCTGAAATGTTTCCTGTTTTCTAACATATATATTAGCAATATATACTAGCTTATATAAGTAATAGTTAACACACTCAATCAATATTTAACATTTATATCTTTTGAAATAACAAATATTTTACTATGAAGTTCATTGACTTGGCCTACATTTAAAATTTCTTATTGTTTATATAATTAATATGAAAGAATAAATTGAATGAATCTCTGTTCAAGAGATCAAACATATTTTTGTTGATTACAAAAACGATGAAATTGTCCAACAATTTCTGATCACCACGAATACTCTTTAAAATTATTCTTTTGTTTGTTTTTGTCACTACAGTAGCTACACCCGTTCACTATGTCATTGCAGTAGTCTTAATGTTTCGGAATTTATATAATACTGATGGGTTATTTATATTATTTGGATTATCCGGACGGCTGTGCCCACGCATGGTCTGTGACGCTTCAGTCTGAAATAGCATTCCATTGGTCTGTCACGCTGAAAATCGGATTATTAGATGCGTTCAATAATGGTGCGTCACGTGTAAGTTCGAAATAGTTTTTTCCGTCGTTAATAGTGCAGATTGAATGAAGGCATCTTAAAGAATGGATTCCATCTTTTTTTTTTCAACTTCTCACCCCCCTTCCCGCCGAAAAACGCATTTTTTCCCGCTTTTTCTCATTCTCTTTTTCCCCTTCATCTTGTTTGTTCTTTTACCCTCTTCTCACTAACAATTCTTCTTGTCATTTCTTTTAGCTTTTATATAACGAAATGCCGAACGCACCTTAATTTCCATTGAGATCAACCGAGGGCTCTTCATCCTTTCAACGCGCTTCACCCAAATTTCACCCCCTTCTCTTTGTATAACAACAGCGCTCCCGTCTGTTTGAAATTCACCGATTATTTCGATCTGAAGTCTCACGTGTACCCATCACCCTTTTTCCCCCCATTCTGCGCATCATGTGTTTCCAAATCGAAGAAACGAAACTGTATTATCGAGATTCGACCCTTCCTACACGGTCGCCATCTTGTAATTCAAACATACTCTCAGATAACACTTGCATGACTTAATCAAGTGACAATATTATCAGCCATCGTCGCTGACGGTGCCAACACGACGTGTTGATGCTATTCAAACAAGTTGTCTCGAGCATTTTTTGGCATTCGATACGACATGATATGGGAATTGTTTCTTTGCCTTTGTCTTTCTTTCTTTTGATTTCTTCATTTTTATTCCATATTTCTTTTGTTTTTTTTTCTATTTGTTTACGTTTTTTTTTATTTATTCAATTCTTTTTATTTCCCTATTTCGCTTGTTTTGCGTTCATTCTTTTCTTTTTTTTTAATTTAATTTTTTAATTTTTTGTCCTTTCTTTATTTTTCCTCGATTTTTCCTTCCGTCATAATTTATCTAGTTTTTAATCCTATTCTTTCTTTCTTTACGTCTGTACTTAATATATTGTTGTCGTTTATTCATTCATTTAGGCGTTGAGGGGAGTGGATAACGATGCGGGTTGATAATCTTGGTGTGCAGAGTTCGAATACAGCCGGTTCCATAATAAGAATGCTGGCAAGCTTGAAGTGATCCCTCCTATACCCAATTCTAGAAAGAATCGAGACAACCAATGCCAACCACTGAATAACAGCTCTAAATTAAAACTCCCTTTCAATGTGAAGGGGTTGTGGTAACGGGTATTGTTAGAGCTATGTCGTCAGGAACACGGTTCCTGGTAGGATCACTAAAGGCGGGTTGTACTGACACCTAGCGGTATTCGGGTTGCAGCTTGCTTAAATGACTCTAATTAGATTCAAAGGCGTATCAGGATTTGGCGGCCTTTGCTCGTCTTTGCCAATGCGTCTGTGGACAATCTACGATATTCAGGCATCTATCGCAATGTAGAGTGATGATATCTAACACAAAATTAAATTTCTAACATGGGGTACGGTTGTTACATCTGGGGAGATTTTTTTATAGAAATCGCCCCAGACAAGGTATAAAGCCACTTGATGTAAAGAGCTAAAAAATACTAAAGTAAAAAAAAACAAACTAGTAAAGGATAAGTGTTAGATTCTTACTCAGAAAATAGTAATTTTTCCCACTTTACAAAGGGGGAAGAATTGCTGTTTTCTCAGTCGGAATCTATCCATATAACACTGGTTAAGGTTGGCTAGTTTTTTTTAGTAGTATGTTTTATCTCCTTACATGAAATGGCTATATGCCTTGTCTGGAGCGATTTCCATAAAAGAATCTCCCCAGATGTAGCAACCCTACCCCATGTTAGAAATTTAATTGTTCGTTTGTTTTTTTCTGTACTTATATATTTCTTTTTTATTTCGTTTTTTTTTAAATTTAATTAATCTGTTTTCTTTTTATGTTTATCGATTTTGTATTCATCTTTTATTTCATTTAAAAATCTTATTTTCATTCTTTTTATATCTGTTTTCATTTTTAATTAATTTGTTCTTTATTTTCTTTTATTTCATCATTTATTTAATTTTTTTACTTAACATTTTTTGGTCACTTCTTTATTCATTACTTTCATTCACCCATTTACGTTTTGTTTGTTTTTCATTCATTTTTTATTTTTCGTTTTGCATTCATCCATTTAATTTTATAACAACCGTTTATAATTTTTTTAATCTTTAATTAATTTTTCTTTCTATTTTACATCTATTCATAATTTCTATTTTTTGTTTTGTATTCATTAATCATATATTTTTTTCGTTTTTCATTTTTTCATTCATTTTTTTCTTAAATTCTTTTTTCGTTTTCAAATCATTCATTGTACATTTAACTCATTCATTCGAATTTTTATTCATTATTTCCTTTTTTAGCTCCATTTTTTCGTAAATTCTTTTCATGGATTTTTAATCATTCGTTAAGTTTTTCATTTTCTGTCATTAATTATTTATTTTTTTTTGTTTTCAACTCATTCATTGTTCATTCAACTCATTCATTCGCATTTTCATTAATTATTTCTTTTTTACTTCTATTCTTTCTTAAATTTATTTTTGGATTTTTAATCATTCGTGAAGTTTTTCATTTTCTGTCATTCATTATTTATTTCTTTTTTTGTTTTCAAATCATTCATTGTTCATTCAACTCATTCATTCGCATTTTCATTCATTATTTACTTTTTTACTTCCATTTTTTCGTATATTTTTTTGTTGATTTTTAATCATTCTTTATGTTTTTCATTTTCTGTCATTCATTCTTTCATTCTTTTTTTTCAAGTCATTCATTTATTAGTTCGCATTTTCTTTTATTATTTCTTACATTATTTTTATTCTTTTTTAGTTTCTTTTTTGGATTTTTTCATTCGTTATTAATTTCTTTTTAATTTGTTTCCATGTATCATTCTTTCTTAATTCTTATTTCGTTTTTCTTCATTTATTTAATGTTTCGCTTTTGCATTCATTATTTGTTAACTTATTTTTTTGATTTTTAAGCATACATTATTTATTTTTATTTTCATTAATTCCATATTTCATCAAATATTAAAAGAGGAGTATATCAGCATTACCCAAAGAGTTTTGTACAGGTGGTCCGGAAGAGATGATGTATGCTAATGATTTAGTACTTGCACGTGAAACAATTGAAGGTCAACTTGCGAAGTTAAAGACTGAGAGTAATGCTATGAGTCTGAGAGTTAATGGAAAAATCAAAGTGATGATCAGTAGTTGTAGTGGTTAGAAGTCTCCCCAAAATAGGGAATTTCTCCCGCTTAGTTTGTTAAAACGAAGTCGGGTGACACTCACATTTTTGCGGTACTTGCAAGCATAGGGAAATACAAACAATGCACTGGCATTACTGGTAAGTTGAGCAGTTGTTACGAGTTTGTAACAAGAATTGAAAGACAATGGAGATGGATGAAAACTCAGATGTGGAGAAAGTATATTTGGATGGTGAAGCTATTAAGGTTGTTCAAAAATTTTGTTATCTGTGTTATACCATTGAAGCTAGTGCTAGCGTGACAGAAAAATCAGCAGTGGATTGAGTAAGTTCAAGGAACTTCTGCCATTACTAACCAGCAGAGCGTTACAACAGTCAACCAAGAGAAGAGTCTATGAAGCATGTGTACGTAGCGTGATTATTTATAGAAGTGGAACCTAACCGGTCAGAACTGAAGATATGCGTTAAATGGAGAGAGATCATATGAGAATGATAGGGTTAATGTGTAATGTACGTGTTAATGATCTCAGAGGAATATAATACCTGGACAGTATAGGGAGATGTATACAGAGCAGAAGACTTCCATGGCATAGACATGTTGAAAGAATAGATCAGAGTTCTTGGGTTAGTAAGTTGTAAAACCATTGTGGCATGATGATTAGTCCACAAAAGAAAGCCAAGGAAAACATGGAAGGAAAGAATAAAATAGAGAAAGAGGAATAACTAAAGGTTTGTTTGTGAGTCAATTTCTAAAAGCCGTCCGACACATGCCATGCCATCGTCAGGATGATGATGATGATGATGATGATGATGATGATGATGATGATGATGATGATGATGATGATGATGATGATGATGATGATGATGATGATGATGATGATGATGATGATGATGATGATGATGATGATGATGATGATGATGATGATGATGATGATGATGATGATGATGATGATGATGATGATGATGATGATGATGATGATGATCATCATCATCATCATCATCATCATCATCATCATCATCATCATCATCATCATCATCATCATCATCATCATCAGCTACAGCAGTCTTGAAATTTTTCCTCCAATTTCTTTGGTTTTCCATTTATTCTCTATTAATAGCTTTGTCATTTTTTCATTCATTGTTTTTTTTTCTTCTGTTTTGACATCCTTTCTTAATATTCGTTGTCTTTGTTCATTCACCACCTCTGTTATTTAAGTTGCTATGACGACACGTAGTCCTGCAAACAACATCCTTTTTTTCTTCCCCTCCCCCACGGTCTTCTTTTCTCTTAATATTTTTCGTAAGATCTGCGCACAAAGTAGATGCAGTCTGCCCTTTGATCGAATGTCGTTCAGGAATCTGACCTCGGACATGTTCCTTGGTCCAATGTCTTGCAAACATCCTTCCTGGAAACCACAAGAGATGGGCAATTACAGATTCCATCTCTTTATAGATCTGCCAAAATCTTGAATAGACGCAAATTTCCAGAATTTGTTTGTAACGTCTCATTACACACACATACACAAACACACACGCATATATATATATATATATATATATATATATATACATATATATATATATATATATATATATATATATATATATATATATATATATATATATATATATATATATATATATATAATGATTTTCTCATGACATAGATTAATAATGTTTATATGTGTTATTTATTTTAGCCTGTTCTATTATCTATCTATATGCAGTATTTCCATTATCTATCCATATATCTTCTCCCCCTCTCTTACTATATATATATATATATATATATATATAGTAAGAGAGAGAGAGAGAGAGAGAGAGAAAGATAGAAAGAGAGATGAGGCCTTATTTTTTGGTTTAACATTGTGGTAAGTAAAATCGCTGACTACTATTATCGACAATGCAAAGTTCTTCCCATAAAGACAAGCTTGCCCCTATGATTGACTCAAAAAATGACATCACAAAGACAATCGTAAAATCCTACTTTTCCTGTTCTGAAGTTGTCATCGTAGGGGCATAGCAACTTACCAAAATAGCAGTAATGCCCCCCAAGATCAAGTCTCAGACTCATTATGCGGTCTGAGATACTTATTTGAAAAGAAGACAAGGATCCCGCAAGATCTGATTTGATGGCAAATCCAACACATGATTGATAATGTTCTTCTTAGCATTGGCCCCAAAAGAAGAAAGTATAGCCTCTTCTACTTCGTCTAACTGTATAAATCCTGCAAGACGAGTTTCAGTCAGAGCAGCAATTGATATATTGTGCCTTTTAAGGGAAAAGAGCGACGAGTGCTGTTTTGCATTCATTTTTCTCTTGAAGTATTATTTACCTCGTCTTCAGGAGGTTAGGCACAAGGCCAGTTTTATCTTACTCCCATAGCGGTAAGATGTGACCCACGGTCGGGTCGGGAAAGTGGGTCTTGAAAAGCTATCGCCCGAGAAGGTGAGCACTCTGGCTATTAAAAATTGCCTGTGCAGCCCCGTCGGCATTTCCCGGTACAGGGGCCTCAGGCAGTAAGCAATGAACTTACTCCTCCCCAAAGAGAGGAGGCAAAGCCTGGGAGGGTGGACCTCCAAGAACTGCACAGGACAAACCCACAGACCGGCGGAATAAAGCCCCGAAGGACAAGACGACACCGGTTTATGGGGTGCAGTATCCATCGGAACAGATACTACACTTCGATCCCGGCCGAGAACAATCGTGCGGACATGTTTTGCTTCTTCTTTGAACTGCAATACTGGATAACCAGACAGCGGGCTGCCAAGAATGTGACATGGGCACGTAGTGTTTAGGTCTCCTTTTTATCGCCCCCCTCCCGGATTGAGGCAATCAGTTTATGTAATTATTTTTATTGGTGATTGTAGCGTTTGTGGCTGTGCTACACTTTCTTTTTTGTGTTCACTTCCTTCGCTTACTTTTCTTGCTTTCTTAGTCATCAGTGTATGAGCGATGATAATTACTGTTGGTCGAAAGATTCGATCCCGGTCACAAAGTCCCCCCTGACTCTGCAGCCGAACCAACAATCACCACGAGAAATGAAAGAGAATTAAGATCTGTATCGTCCAGTTGGGTGACGAACACAGAAAGCACATTATATAGTGTTCAACTCACGAGGTGGGAACATTACATTACGCTACAGTTAACGGCTTATTTAATTAATCTAAAAAAAACATGAATCCTTTTTTATTGACAATATTTCAATAAATAAAAATTAATTATGTTTTACCAACAACCACTAGTATTTCTTGCTTTCGCACTCATCAGTGTAGGAAAGATGATAATCACTGCTGGTCAGAGGATTCGATCCTGATCACAAAGTCACCCCTAACATGAAGAAAGGACATCTTATTGTTTATATAAACAACATCAACTACGGAAAAGTGCTTTATTCATGTTTCCGAAAAACTTTCCACCATCGCAAATTGCAGCTGACGATCTTCTTTTACTATCGTTCTCAAATACGAAAAGGGTGGCGCCATATGTATACATTCACAGACGGGCTCTCTCGCTGTAGCACAGCTCCTCAGTGTTGCTTGTGTGGATGGTGCATTGGATAGATATTCGGACTGCGAAAAAAGATAAAAATCGCGTTTTAATCTAAGCCTGAAGCACTTGCCTGTCTTTCTACACTAAGCCACGGTACTACAGAAAAACGGCATTTAGATACTTTTATTTATAAATTAGTATGTATGAACACATTAATATTTAGACGTCTCCACATATTGGGTACAAAAATGTAAGGGAGGTAACTCTCTCATGACCTTCAGGTGAATGCTTCACTGTAAATAAGTTAACCTTGTCTCTATTGCCAAAACAATAACAAACAACATTAATGTATATATATATATATATATATATATATATATATATATATATATATATATATATATATATATATATATATAAAAAGTGGTGTACTAAAAGCGAACTTTTAGGAAAGGTAAAATCTATTGTGAAGATGATACAGCTCAATATCCAGGATAGAGCTTTTTAACGACCTACCTATCTACATCTCATTCTCTCCGCTGGACTTTTCGACACCGGACTTTTTAGCAATCGGACATTTGCTTGCATTCGGGCAGAGTTTTGCCCTGTGTTTCTTTCCCTACAACTTTTATTTTATTTTTTCAAATTTTAAATCTTGGCCTTTGCCAACTTATCTATCCCAGCGACTTCCTCTGATGATAAGATTTTGATCTTTGAAAAGCCTGGCTTAAGGATAATTTAACTTTAATAAATTGCCTTTTTGCGGAATATACCTTGCTCTGAGCAATTGAATTGAATTTTGATTTGGCTTTTGCTTCTCTAATTCTTTTTCATACTTCTTCATATATATATATATATATATATATACATAAAATACATACATACATATATATACATACATTATTTTTTCTGAAACACAATAACAGTGTGTTTTTTTTAAATAAATAACATTTATTTTAATCTGAGCCTTTGAAAATTAATATTTTCTAAATTGTATTTTCATGTTTTTTCTTTTTCTATCGTCTGATGTTACGTTTATTTTTGAAAATCTATGGGTAAAGGAAAAAAATCATTAATTGATATATTCCTAGTAAAAACTTCTTTACGATTCGATAAATATCGTTCTTTTTCTAATTTTCATCTCGATAATTCATTCATGTATATATATATATATATATATATATATATATATATATATATATATATATATATATATATATATATATATATATTTATAAATAAGTGAAATAATATATATACATATGTCAAAAGTCTAATAGGATTAGTAGTAATTTGAAGTTATTGATGGAGGAATTCAACGGAGGAATTTTTATGGGACGATTGTGTTCATATATTCGTTTCTTTAACGGACGTTGACGCTGGTTAACTTTTAACCCTTGTCCTTCTTCTTCCTCCTCCTCCTCCTCTGCTTCCTCCTCCTCCTCTGCTTCCTCCTCCCTTGTTTTGAATTCCTCCGTCAATATATACATATATATATACATCTATACATCTATCTATCTATAAATTTATATATATATATATATATATATATATTGATGTATATATATATATATATATATATATATAAATATTAAAAAGGAATGGTAGTTTGCTTGAAGCATTGCTAGTAGACAAGTAAATACGAAGGTGAGAATTCCCAGGTAGAAGCAATGCAATGTAGAAACACCGGAAGGTGGAATAAACAAAAATAAAAATAAATGACAAGAGACGGTAAATCTCAGATCAATTCATTTATATTTCAAAATTTTAATATAAAGACAGTAAATTGTAAAATAGGCTTTCTGTTAAATATTTGAAGGTCCGGAATGGTAGAGACTTTGATAATTTCGAGAGTAATAACCTCTCTTTTTCAAAAAGAAAACAAGACAAAATTTACTGTCTTTATATTTAAATTTTGAAATATAAATGAATTGATCTGAGATTTACCGTCTCTTGTCATTTATTTTTGTTTATTTCACCTTCCGGTTTTTCAACACTGCATTGTTTCTGCCTCGGAATTCTCACCTTCATATTTACATAAATATATTATTTTACTTATCTATAATTTTTTTCTTTTTATCGTTTATTTTAACTTATTTTCTTATCGATAAGTTTTGTCTTCTATTTCATATCGATTAACTTTGTTTTACTCTATTCAACGATTAGTTTCGTTTCAATAATTTCAATTTGTGTTAGAAATTACACTTCAAAACGATAGCAAGCGGGTAAGTAATAATGCATCCGTAAAATATAATGTTTATCCTCATCATTAAACATTAGTGAATTATTTGGATGGATAAGTATAATCTGCAAAATAAAATGAAATTCATTATTTTACTATAACATTACCCGTCCCAGGATAGGTATAAGTAACATGTAAATGATACCATATAATATAACTGACAATTTGATGCATTTTTTCTTTATGCATTTTTCTGTATGCATTTTTTTATGTGTGATGCGAGTTTGGAGCCCCCACCCCCGAAAAGGTAAAGTTTGGAAAAGAATAATGTCCCTATGTTTGTTAGAGTATATACTCCATAATTCGTAATCATCGGTTCATTACTTTTGGAGTGAATTATATAAATAGCTTGGGGGAAGGTGGGGGGTCTGGAGAGATTAGGGGGTCGGGGAAAATTTTAGGAGTCGGGCCAATTTTTTTAGGGGTCGGCCCCAATTTTTTTTTTTAAACTTAAAATATTTCTCAGGGTTGTGGGAGAGTGAAAATAAGTTGAAAGGGGGGGGGGGAGAGATTGAGGGGTCGGGAAAATTTTAGGGGTCGGGCCGAACATAATACTTATCCATGATACATATCTATGATACATAAAACATATGCATGATACATAAGACATATCCATGATATATGATACATATCTATGATACATGATACATGATACATATATATGATACATAATACATATCTATGATACATATCTATAACACATATCTATGATACATATCTATAATACATGATACATATATACATGATACATATCTATGATACATGATACATATCCATGATACATATCCATTATACATGATACATATCCATAATACATGATACATGATACATATCTATGATACATGATACATATCCATGATACATATCCATTATACATATCAATGATACATATGCATCATACATGATACATAATACACATCCATGATACATGATACATGATACATATTCATGATATATATCCATGATACATATCAATGATACATATCCATGATACATGATACATGATACATGATACATATCTATGATACATATCCATGATACATACCTATGATATGTGATACGAATCCAAGAAACATATCCATGATACATGATACATGATACATATCCATGATACATATCCTTGAAACATGATACATGATACATGATACATATCCATGATAGATATCACATATCCATGATACATATCCATGATACATATCCATGATAAATGATACATATCTATGATACATGATACATATTAATGATACATGTTACATGATACATATCCATGATACATTGTACATATCTATGATACAGTATACATAAAACATGATACATATCTATGATACATGATAAATATACATGATACATATTTATGATACATATGCATGATACATGACATATCATACATATCTATGATACATATCCATGATACATGATACATATCCATGATACATGATAATATCCATGATACATATCTATGATACATGATACATGATACATATCCATGATAAATGATACATAGCCATGATACATGTCCATGATACATGATACATATCCATGATGCATGATACATGATACATATCCATGATACATGATACATATCTATGATACATTATACATTCCTATGCTACATATACATGATACTTATGATACATGATAATGATACATATCTATGATACATGGTACATATTTATGATACATGTTACATATCTATGATACATGATACACATCTATGATACATAATACATATACATGATACATATCTATTATACATGACAAATATCTATGATATATATCCATGATACATGATACATATACACGATACATATCCATGATAATGATAAATATCCATGATACATGATACATATCCATGATACATGATAATATCCATTATACATATCAATGATACCTATCCATGATACATGTAACATGATACATATCCATGATACATGCTACGTGATACATATCCATGATACATGATACATATCCATGATACATATCAATGATACATGATACATATATATGATACATATACATGATAAATATCTATGATACATATTCATGATACATACTCATGATGTGTGATACGAATCAATGAAACATGTCCATGATACATGATACATGATACATATACATGATACATATCCATTATACATAATACTTGATACATGATACATATCCTTGATACATGATACTTGATACATGATACATACCCATTATACATGACACTTATCCATTATAAATATCCATGTTAAAAAATATATATCTATGATACATGATACATATTCATGATACATGATACATGATTCATATCCATGATACATGATATATATATCTATGATACAGTATACATGATACATATTAATGATACAGTATACATGATACATATCCATAATTCATATTTATGATACATGATACATATCTATGACACATATCAATGATACATACCTATGATACATGATACAAATCCATTGTACATATCCATGATACATGATACAAATCCATGATACATGATACATGATACATACCCATTATACATGATACATGATACATATGATACATATCCATGATACATATACATGATACATATGCATGATACATATCAATGATACATGATACATATTTATGATACATGATACATATTCATGATACGTGATACATATCCATGATACATATCTATGATACAGTATAATATCTATGATACATGATACATATCCATGATACACGATACATATCCATGATAATAACCATGATACCTGATACACATCCATGATACATGTCCATGTTACATATCCATAATACATGATACATATCCATTATTCATGATACATGATACATACCCATGATACATATCAATGATACATGATACATATTCTGTATACTTGATACATGATGCATGCCCATGATACATGATACATATCCATGATACATATCAATGATACATAACAACTGATACATAACCATGATACATTATACATATCCATGATACATATACATGATACTTATCCATGGTACATATCTATGATACATGATACATATCCACGATACATGATACATATCTATGATACATGATACATATCCATGATACATGATACACATATATGATACATATCTATGCTACATATACATGATACATATCTATGATACATGATGCATATCTATGATACATGATACATATCCATGATACATGATTCATATTAATGATACATAACCATGATACATGATACATATCCATGATACATATCCATGATAAATATACATATCCATGATACATATCAATGATACATGATACATGACACATGGCACATGATACATATCCATGATACATGATACATATCCATGATAAATGATACATATCAATGATACATGATACATATCCAGTATACATATCTATGATACTTGATACATATCCATTATACATATCCATGATACATGATACATATCCATGCTACATATCCATGATACATGATACATATACATGATACATATACATATACATGATAAATGTACATGATACATATACATATACATGATACATATCTATTTTTTCAACGTTAATCAGTAGTAATTTGGAGATTATGCAATGTATTTATGTAATAACTTTATAAAAATGTTGACTCACTAAACATGTCTCATACTCTCATACATTTGGGGGAGGGGGGCGTTGGCATTCGCCGGTGGGGCGCCTCAGGTCAAATTTGGTGGTGGGGGAGTGTCGGCATTCGCCGGTGGGGCGCCTCAGGCGAAATATGAGAGGAGATGGGTCGGCATTCGCCGGTGGGACGCCTCAGGCTAAATTTGGAGGTGGGGAGTGTCGGCATTCGCCGGTGGGGCGCCTCAGGCCAAATTTGGTGGTGGGGGAGCGTCGTTTTCCACCGGTGTCTGCGCCTCAGGCGAAATTTGAGGGGAAAGTACGGGTATTCGTCGGTGTGACAGATCTCGACCGTGGGCGCGTATCAGCCCGTACTTTAGGGGAGAGGAAGTGCGCCAAAGGAAAAGGGATTAAAGAAATAAAATGATAATCTGATTTTTTATTTGAGAGTGTAAGATCGACACCTATCGGATAGGACTAGATACTGCACTTTGATCTTGGCCAAAAGGCCAAGAGAGAAAAAAAAAGAAGCTTAATTTTATGGAGTATTTATAAGATCTGAACCACAGTACAGCGGTCTATCCACTATACTGTTCAATTTACGTTAATAAATTCACGAGTAAGAATAACTATGATTTTATTTGAATAAACATTGTATAATACTATTTAACAAATTCTTACAAGCGTTTTGATGATCAACAAAGAATTTTAGACTCACCTAGGCCGTTTTTCTCTAATTCAACTTAGCTTTTATACGCCATTTTAATACCTAAAATGACATTAATTCACTCCTTGTCTTGGCCTTTTGGCTAAGATCAAAGTGTAGTATCTGTTCCGATGGATACTGCACCCCATAGACTGGTATCGTCTTGGCCTTCGAGGCTTGACTTACGCGTGTCTATGGGGTTGTCCTGTGAAGTTCTAGAAGGTCCACCATCCCAGGCTTTGCCTCCCCTCTTTGGGTAGGAGTTGTTTATTACTTACTGCCTGAGGCGTCCTACCGGGGAATGCCGAATAACAGAATCTACGTTTCTCTTCTGACTATTTTGCAGATTAAAATGTGAGATCAGTAAGAGTGATTTCAGTAGTGCTCTGGATGCCTCCTTGATTTTCTAAGTACTCGGCTTTGTCCGGGAGAAAAGTGCTCAATATCCTAGATAGAGCTGCTGAAGTGATAGATTAGTATAATATTTTAACATCATCTACGTTTCTCTTCGGACTATTTTGCAGATGAAACGGATGGAGGATCAGTAAGAGTGGTTTCAGTAGTGCTCTGGAGGCCCTCTTGATTTTCTAAATACTTGGCGTTGTCCGGGAGAAAAGTGCTCAATATCCTAGATAGAGCTACTGTAGTGATACGTTTGTATAATATTTTAACGCTATCTACGTTTCTATTCGGACTATTTTTCAGATGAAAAGGAGGGGGATCAGTAGGAGAGATTTCAGTAGTGCTCTGGATGCCTCCTTGATTTTCTAAGTACTCGGCGTTGTCCGGGAGAAAAGTGCTCAATGTCTTAGATAGATGTGCTGTAGTGATAGATTTGTATAATATTTTAACAGCATCTACGCTTCTTTTCTGACTATTATGCAGATGAAAAGGGGGGGATCAGTAGGAGAGATTTTAGTAGTACTCTGGAAGTCTCATTGATTTTCTAAATACTCGGCGTTGTCCAGGAGAAACGTGTCTAGAAAGAGCTACTGTAGTGATAAGTTTGTATAATATTTTAACGCCATCTACGTTTCTCTTCGGGCAATTGTGCAGCTGGAGGCCTTCTTGATTTTCTTAATACTCGGCGTTGTCTGAGAGAAAAGTGCTCAATATCCTAGATAGAGCTACTGTAGTTATAAGTTTGTATAGTATTTTTACGCCATATAGAATTCTCTGACGTCATAGTTATAGGTACATGACGTCATCGTTATAGGTTTGGAATTTTTTTTCAACCTACTGATCATTGTGCACATGACGTCATAGAAATAGGTATATGACGTCATCGTTATAATTTTTAAATTAAAATAAAATATTTTAACGCCATCTAGGAATGAAATAATTCTTTTTTGGTGGGGGGGGGGAATTTTTTTTTTAAAACTAAATATATTTCTATGTATGGGGAGGGTAAAAAAAGTTTTTTGTTTTAATTTAAAATGAATGGGGGGCGGTTAGAAATTATTATTTTTTCTTTTTAAAACTAAGAATATTTCTATGTATGGGGGAGGGTAGACAAATTTCTTTTGGGAGGGTGGCGATCAACATTTTTTTTTCTTTTTAATTAAAAATATTTCTATGTATAGGGGAGGATGAAAAAAAAAATTCTTGGGGGGGGTCAGAAATTTTATGAAAAACACATTTTTAGAGGGGGTAAACAAAAAAAAAATTTCTTTTTAATTAAAAATATTTCTATATATGTGGAGGGTAAAAAAAATTGATGGAGGGGTCAAACAATTTTTTTATTTTTCTTAAATTTAAAAAACAAATATTTCTATGTTTTGAGGACGATACAAACAATTTCTATTTTTCTTTATTTTATTATAAATATTTCCATGTATTATAGTGACACTACATGAATGAACACTATTTTATTTTTCTGACACAACAGGGGCGCATCAATATGAGTTCTTAGGTATGCGAACTGGGCTGGAGATAGGTACATATATAGTATGTGCACCCTTGCAGAGATAGGTAAGTATATAGTATGCGCACCGGAGCGGCGATAGTTACGAATATTGTATGCTCTACGGGGCGGCGATAGGTATATATATAGTATGTGCACCGGGGTGGAAATAGGTACGTATATAGTAGTGCATAGGGGTGGCGATAGGTATGTATATAGCATGTGCACAGGGGCAGCAATAAGTATGTATATAGCATGCGCACCGGTGTGGCAATCGGTACCTATATAGCACGCGTTCCGGGGCAGCGATCGGTACGTATAAAGCACGCGGACCGTGGCGGTGATAGGTACGTATATAGCATTCGCACCAGGGCGGCGATAGGTACGTATTTAGTATTAGCACTGGGGCAGCGATAGGTACTTAAGTAGTTTGCACACCGGGGCGGCATTAGGTACTTATATAGTATCTGCACCGGGGCGGCAACAGGTACGTATATAGTATGCGCACCAGTGCGGCGATACATACGTGTTTAGCATTCGCACCGCGGCAGCAATATGTACATATTTATTATTCACTCCGGGGAGCCGATAGGTACGTATTTAGCATTCGCACCGGGGCGACGATAGGTACATATATAGTATCTGCACCGGGGCGGCGATAGGTACGTATATAGTATGTGCACTGCGGCGGCGATAGGTACGGATATAGATGTGCACTAGGGCGGCGATAGGGACGTATATAGTATGAAAACCGGGACGGAGATAAGTACCTATATAGTATGTACACCGGGGTCGAGATATGTACCTATATAGAAGGCGCAGAACTGGAAATATTGATTTTATAGCAAGGAAAGTATCAATGACACAAATCAAGGATCAGGCCAACTTTACTTTATTATGTAGATATACTATGGATCTTTGTTACGTAGGACGCGTATTTAATACGTACTTTTACTAGTAATAGACATTTCTTTAGTCAATAGGGTCAGTACAAGTGTTAAATCTTTAAAGATGCGTATTGCTCAACAGTAAGAATGAGGGATCAGTCAGTAGAGAATTGCATAAGACCGCAATAATTTTCTTGCTAGAATTTATAAACAAGCCATAATTATATGGCGTTGCTCGCTAGTGTTTCTACTTACAATGTGTTTTACTTTTTTTAAACGATGACTATTTTGACTCAATTATTATTTACTTTTAGAAAAATACTTTGCATTGAGGAATACAGAGTCACGTTTCTTTTGTAAGATGGCGTCTGTATGAAGATAATTCCGATCCAGTCAAAGAATTTTCTGGAAGGAATTAAACCGAATTATATTTTATTTTTCTTAACATGCTGCAATGGTTTACTAAAGAGAACTGACGAACGAAAATCAAATATTGATATTGTAGGAAGAAAGCTATCGATGACAAAGATGGAAAAAGCGACTTACTTTACTTTATATTTTGGATGGGTATAAAATGGTTGAAGAATGAAAAAAAGAAAAAACGAAAGAAAATAAGAATTAATAGAATAATGAAAGTAAAAAATTAAAAAATATAGAAGTAAACAACGAAAGAAAGATAGAAAGGAAGAAAGAAAAAGGAACGAAACGAAGAAATTAAAAATTGATACAAAAGAGAAAGATAGAGAGAATAGAAAAAAAAAGAACGAAAGAAGGCAAGTACGAAATAAAGAAAGAATTGGAAAAAGAAAGAAATAACAAAATAAAGAACGAAAAAAGAAAGAAATATTTACAGATGATGAAAGAAAAAGAAAAAAAGATATTAGAAATAAAAGAAAGAAAAAAGTAAAAGTAAAAGAAAGAAAAATAACAATTGTAAGCAAAAAGATAGAAAGAAAGTAAAAATGAAATAATGAAAAAAAGTAAGGAAGAAATAATAAATCACTTAAAAAGAAAGAAATATTTACGAATGACGAAATAAAATGTCAATAAAAAAAAACAAAAAAGAAAGTAAACACGAAAAAAAAACGAAGTAAAAATAAAATAGAAGAAAAATAACATTTGTCAAAAGAAAGACGAAATAAAAATGAAAGAAGAAAGTAAAAATTAAATAAAGAAAAAAGGAAGAAAGAATAAAGTACCAAATAAAGAAATAATAGAAAGAAGAAAATAATAACAAAATAATAAAGGAACAAAATAAAGAAAGCAACAGAAAAAAAAGTAAAAACAAAAAAAGCAAGAAAAAAGAAAAATTAAAAATAACAATTGTGAGAAAAAAATAAAGAAAGAAGCAGAAAAAGAAAGAAAAAGTAAAAGCGAAAAAAGCAACAAAAAAAGTAAAAATAAAAATAAAAAATAACAATTGTGAGAAAAAATATAGAAAGAAACTAAAAATGAAATAAACAAAAAAGATTTAAGGCAGAAATATTACAGTACCAAATAAAAAAGAATAGGAAAAACGAAAGTAATAACAAAATAATGAACGAAAAAAAATAATAAAGAAACAGAAAAAGAAAGAAAAAGTAAAAACGAAAAATAGCAACAAAAAAAGTAAAAACAAAAAAAGCAAGAAAAAAGAAAAATTAAAAA